>JAYEPQ010000003.1:70060649-70653149 GCA_036321105.1 Dracaena cambodiana | reverse complement strand
GACTCCCAGAGTTCCTTAGCAGTAGCAACTGAACTATATACATTATACAGTATATTGTCCAAACCATTGAGGATATAGTTCTTACTCAAGAAGTCCGCATGTTTCCATGCTTCAACCGCCTTCACAGATTGTTGATCATCTTCAACAAGAGTAGGCACAGTCTCCTTCAAGTACTTGGCCAGATTCATTGTAGTGAGATAGAACAACATTTTCTGTTGCCATCTCTTAAAATCTGAGCCACTGAACTTCTCTGGTTTCTCGTACTGGTTTGAAGGCACAGTTGGAGTAACCATGACAGGAGTTATCACAGTGGACATATCAGATGTAGTAGCCATCTACAAATATTAAAATTATCTATCTTAATGTCTTGTAATAAATTTTAACTTTCTAATAAAAAAACAATCAACACTCCAAATCACAAACCAGAAATTATCTATTCTTTTTCCAGAAGCAATTAAGATTACTAGTCTCCAAATCACCAAATAGAAAATTTTCAGAAGCAATCTAGATTACTAGTGATTGATGACAGTATTTTAATCTAAAACGAAATATCAGTTTAAAGATTAAATACTATTATAACAGAGTTTTAATTGATAACAGTACTCTTAATTTATGGTATTTTGACAGAATTCAAAAAATCAGTTTTAAGAATATAGGTTCTAAACAAAAATGTTTAAACTGTATTCTTAAAAATTAATCTAAAACAAGTACGAAATTCGATTTTAAGAATGTAGGTTCAAACTAAAAATGTTTAAACTGTATTCTTAAAAAAGTTAATCTAAAACATGCAATAATCGATTTTAAGATTGTTGGTACTTTAATGTATAAATAAAGTGGAGGTTACTAATTCTGTGGTTGCAGATTGAAGCATACAGAATTGTTTTAGATTAACACAAGATGACAGATTTGTAGTTACACAGAATTGCTACTGTTATCTGTAATTAGGTTTATGTCTATATATATTTCCAGTTTTGAAATAGAAGAAGACTGTTTAAAGAAAAAATCATCAAACTGTTCTTCTTTATCTAGTATACTATCCTAATCAGAAAAATAAGAAACTGGATTATGAAAAACCTGGTTCAGAAACTTGCAGGAAGACTGGAAGAAAACTGGAAGTAGATTGGATGAAGATCGAGGCTAGTGTTGGACACTATCTCCTTAAAATCGATTCGTCCTCCACTGTTTTGCTTCTGGATTTCTTGGACGTCGATCTCCCAGGATATAACGATCGATCTGCAGAGGGAAGGAAGCCGCAATCCCTCTGCTCTGGCGAATCTGATAAAGGTTCTCTCTGGTTTATGTTATGCAGGACTGGACTTATTGAATTGATGAACATAGTTCTTCTGTAGACAGAAATTCAGGAACTTCTGTCTGCAGAAGAAGAGGCAGAAAAGAAAAAACATGTAGTTTGAAACACTGACCCAGACCCTATTTATAGGTTTTCAACAGTCGCAACGGTTGAGATTTCAACAGTCGCAACAGTTGTGACCGTTTAACGACAACCGTTGACGGCGGCCGGTGACTGTTGGACCGCCGACCGTTGGACAAGTGCAAAGTGCGCCTCTAAAGCACCCAATGCGCCCTAAACGCCGATTCGCCCTCACACACGCGCGTGCGAGTGCGGGTGCGTAGCACCACCCGTGGTGCTCATGGTTTTCCTCTTCTTACATAAGCAAAGTAAAGGAGCAAGCTATCATATTTAAACCCACATCTTTACATTCCTCTATCCCATGTGGGACTATCTTTTCATCTTCCTTTTTTGTTCCTTTGCTATGTACTCAACTTTTGAAGCCAATTTCAATTCACTTAATTCATTTAATTTGAACTAGTGAATTGACTCAATTTAAGGTTCAAATTAGTGAATGAATTCAACAAAGAGAAGAGTGGAAGTAAAATTGCCATGTAAGGTCCATATCATTTTTGTGGAAGTAACTTTCAATTATCTTTTTTGTCAAACAAATAGATGAAGTAGTGAAAGTAGTTTTATTTCCACTACTTTCATTTTATTTTCATGCAAACAAACACACTCTAATAGTAATAAAGTTTTCTTATCGAAGGTAATCATTTTCATGAAATTGTTTTTAAAATTATTTAATTTTTAATTAAAGGAGCCTCGATTCTGGATAATTTTTAGATAAATAGAAGAAATGTAAATAAAAATAGAAAATAAAAGTGGGTTATAATAATAAGTATCGAATGGAATTTAACTTAGATAATTAATTAGGTTATAAATTTTAAAATTTATTTTTGAAAACGTTTTTTTTTTTATATCACAATTTGGAATTTTCCATGTCAATTTTGGAGAGTTTCTAAAAGAGCACACCACTTTTTTTAGTGAACCCACTAAATAGTTTTTTTTTATTTTCAGACTTTCAGTTTGAAAGTTGGCTCACTAGGGAAAAAATGTGTGCTACTTTGGAAACTCCCCAATTTTAACGTCCCCAAAAACAATAATAAATCAAACCAGCATGGGAAATTCTAAATGCGCACCACATTTGACCTAATGAGCACCATTTTCCCCTATGTTGTAAATCGCTTTACCGTAGGATGTGGGGCTCACTACTTTAAATGCGGTGCGCATTTAGAATTTCCTTACAAAGATCCGGCCTCTCACTGCCACGTCAGCTTCACTTACCGTTCCCACAGAACATTTTCCCTCTTCCCCCATCGGAGCCCCAAAAATCCCCAAATACCCCCAAAATCTAGAGTTAGGGTTTGCGAAATCTGACTCCGTCGCCATGAACATCTTCCGATTCGCCGGCGACATGACCCATCTCCTCAGCGTCCTCGTTCTCCTCCTCAAGATCTACGCCACCAAATCCTGCTCCGGTACCCAAAAATCCTGGCTTTTCCACATTCGTTTTTCCTTTCCATTTGGACTGATGGAACCCTAAACCGAGTATGGGAAATTTTTGTAGGGATTTCGCTGAAGACGCAGGAGCTGTACGCGTTGGTGTTTGTCACGCGGTACCTGGATCTGTTCACGGATTTCATCTCGGTTTACAATTGGGTGATGAAGGTGGTGTTCATATCGAGCTCGGCGACGATAGTTTGGTGCATGAGGCGGCATCCATTGGTAAGGCGGAGTTACGATAAGGATCAGGACACGTTTCGGCATTACATTCTGGTTGCTGGGAGCCTGGCGCTCGCGCTCGTGTTCCATGATCGGTTCACTTTGAAGGAGGTATGATCTTACTTTGAAATGGAGATTTCTTGTACATTGTTTATGGCAATGTTGTCATTTACATTGAAAGTGATGGGATTATTACTTTAGATTTGACCATTTGAATAGTTTTAGAAAGCCCATTGGTAATGCTAAAAATTGCAATTTAGGCATCAAAATCCAGGACCTGGTTGTTTTCAGTTCCGGCATTCTGCTATGCAGTAAACTCCAAGATGTTATTTTTGTTTGGAACCAGGGTTTAGTAACCCTTTGTCAATGATCATTAATCCTTTCATTGATGTTCAGAACGACTGAAATGTATATGTTTCAAACAATGTCGATATATGTTGAAATATGTGATAATGGAGATCCATTCTTAAGAGTTTAGAGTTATATTTAGTTGTGGATAAAATGAGGGAAGACTGGTTGAATTTTCTTGAAATATGCAAGGTAGCTCGATAAACTTGCCAGTTATGAGGTTTTTTATATGAGTTATTTAATGGAGCAAGGAGTAAGGAGTATAGAGATTTATAAGAGTATGACTTGATGCAGACGTAATATGTTCTCAATTTTCCAGAGGAGACAGGCTTAGATGGCTGAAGTGAAGCAAAATTGAATCGTGTAGCTAATACGAAAAACAGAGATAAATTGTCTTGTTGTTATTGCTTAAAGAGATTGAAAAATGAGCAATACTGAAATGGGAGTAGAAATGAATTTTTTTGGTTTTTCTTTAACCAACCAGAATCTTTTCTTAATATCTATACCTGTTCTTTATTTAACAGACCAAAAAGTTATATCTTTGTTGATTTTTAGAGTCTACTTCAGTTCAAAGTTATTTGGAGGAAACAAACACTTGGTGGAAGTGCTGAAAGTCACAAAAGTATTATAAGCTAAATGTATGCTTTGGGCTGCCCTTCTCTGCTGAAAGCAGCCAAAAAGAAACATAACTGTATGGCCCATTCTTTCACAGAAGTCAATAATTATTAAGTTAAAGTCGACCAAACTGAGCCAACATCTTCCATAAATAAAGAAAGTTTGAAGTAGTAGATATTTACATAAAAACCGAGCCCATGCAAAATTAGATTTACATATGTTGTAATTCCTTTCATCGCATGCATTTTCCCTCTCGACCAATGCCGCTTCTCCTTGACTGTACTGGACTTCACATATGAGCTCCAATGAAAATTTCACCATTTTTTAATAGCAAAAGCAAAATGCACTAAGCAATGTGTTAAACACACTTTAAGGTTACGTAAGGTTGATTCCAAAATTTTTTTCTTCCAAATGTGCTTTGCAAAGTAGTTTTTCTTAGAGAAGTTGGGTGAAAGCGAGGAAGGTTAGACAATATCATCTCTTGGACAAGGTAAACTACAGGATTAAGTATTTAATTTTAGCTGGCAAGAACTGGAGGTGTATCTAAAGGGAATATTAACCTCTATGAGGGAACCATAACAGAAGTGTCAATGATGTGAGAAGTGATTATAAAATTTTCATTAGCAAAAGAGGACTCTAACTTGTGTTTACTTTTATGCCATTAAATCTTTAAACTTCAAATCAAATTCACCACAATTATAGTTTATTAGGTTGTGCAAACTCATTTATTTCTTTTTCTTTTTGCGTGGTTTTGGAATTATTGGATTGATAAGGCAAAGGATTAGTAAGTGGATCAAGGCTTGAAGAAAACTCTTGAATTACTTTCTTGCATTTGGTTGGACCAGGACTACACACAAAATATGTGGAGCTAAGGATAAGTTTATTATGAGTGCTAAGTATAGTTAGGATAAGTTTATTATGAGTGCTAAGTATAGTTACTTTGGTAGGTAGGTTCCATCAGATGGATGAGTGGGAAGGGGTTTTTAGATTTCATTTCTATCATTTAAAAGTGCATTCCTTGAAACATCAAAGGAGCAAGTTGTGCATCTTTTCTTGCTTAAAGATAGAATATCCATGATGATTTAGTTAAGGTTTCAGCAGTCGATGAGCAAAAGAACAGCGCATGCTAGAGTTTAACAGGAGGCAGAAGTCAAGGTTGCCAAACTTTGTGTTAGTTATATAAGATACAACAATAATAGTTGAATAACAAATTGAGGTCAGCTTCATTTAATGTATCTCCTACGTAAAATATGGAAATTTAGAACTTCCATATTCGCTTAAAATTTTTCCTTCTTTCATTGTTTGATGTCCTTATGAAAGGTGGATATTATTTTATAAAACCGAATACGACACTGATTTAGGAAATAATTTTGGCACGGTTTAACATTCTAGGATGATATGAGGGTATGTTAGTAATTTTCTTATTTTCTTGAGATGGGTGCATGGAGATGGTTTGCTACATGAGAAAAGGATGGCAATTTAACGGTGGTTAGTCTTCCTATAATGATAGACATATTTAAAAAATGAGGCTTCGAAGAGAATGAAATCAAGAAAAACTATTGGTCAAGATGAGATTCTTATAGAGGTATGGAGATATTTATGAGGGATTGATGTGAGGTAGTTGATAGATTTTTTTAACAAGATTTGGCAAATTAAGAAAATATCATATGAATGGAGGAAGAGTACCCTAATAGTTCTGTATAAGAATAAGGGTGATATTTAGAATTATTCTATCTATCGTGGAATAAAACTCATGTGTCATACTATGATGATTTGGAAAAGGATAATTGAACATAGATTGAGGCAGACAGTTAAAATATTGGAAAACCAATTTGGATTCATGCTGGGACGATCGACGATAGAAACTATTCATTTATTACGTCAACTTATAGAGCGATTTCAAGAGAGAAATAGAGATTTGCATATGGTATTTATTGATCTAGAGAAATCCTATGATAAGATACCACGAGAGGTATTTTGGTGGACATTGATAAAGAAAAGAGTTCCCATCAAGTGTACTGACATAATTAAGGACATGTATGATGGAGTAGTGACTAATGTCAGAATATATGGTGGTCTAACAAGTAATTTTTCTATCACAATTGGATTCATCAAGGGTCTGCATTGAGCTCGTTCTTATTTGTTATAGTGATAGATGAGCTTACTAGAGCTATTCAGGATGAGATATCTTGGTGTATGCTATTTGCTGATGATATTTTCTTAGTTGATACGACAAGTGTAAGGATCAATACCAAGTTAGAGTTATGGAGGTAAACATTAGAATATAGAGGTTTTATATTGAGTAAGTCTAAAACATAATATATGGAATGTAAATTTAGTAAATGACGGATCCTAGACTATACTGCTGTAACACTGGACGGGCAAGAGATACAAATGAGCAGTCAGTTTAGGTATTTGGATTTTATTATTCAGAATGATGGAGAGATCGATAATATCAACTATAAGATACAAGCTGGCTTATTGAAATAGAGGATTGCAACGGGAGTTATGTGACCGTAATATTCCGTTAAGGCCGAACGAAAAATTTTATACGACCGCTATTAGACCAGTTTTATATGGTACGAAATGTTGGGTTACAAAGAAATGTCATTTAAAGAAGATAAGTGTAACAGAGATGCGCATACTTTGCTGGATATGCGACAACAATAGGAGAGATAAAGTGAGAAATGAAGATCTTCGTGTTAAGCTAGGTGTAGCCTCCATCGATGGGAAGATGCGAGAAAATCGCTTACAATGGTTTGGTCATGTGTAACGTAGACCTACAAATACACCGGTTTGGCGAGGGGAGCTTTTCAATATAGGACAATTTAAAAGAGCGAAGGGAAACCCAAAGAAAATATGGATGGAGGTGATACGAAAACTCGGAAAAGATATGGATTCTAGCGGTTTAAATGAGGAGATATTACTTGATAAGAATAAATGGAGAAGGATTATCAACGTGATTGATTCGGCGTGATTATCTTTTGGTTCATGTAGCCTACCTCAAGTACTTGGGATAAAAGGATTTGTTGTTGTTATTGTTGTTGTTGGTAGACATATTTGAGAAATAGATAGGCATATGAAGATAAAAGGTGGTTACTTTCCACAGAAGATGGAGATTAGGCGTAAGGGTGAAATTTTTAAGTTAGAGGTCGTTACTTGCAGCCCAAAGGAGACCATTTAAATGTAAATGTAAATATTAAAAGAACGAACTTTGATGAAGCTAGAACTTGTTGACATTCTCAACAGAAGCACAAACACAGATTGTTCACCTAGATGGCCCCGACCAAAGCACATTTATCATGTAGCGAACATCTTTATCCGTGAAGTGTTTGGTTGATGTTTCATAGCATACTTTCAAACAAATGAATCTATGGGAACATTCAACTTATTAGCAACTTTCTTTTCAAAGGAGACAGGCAAAGTGCCTTCCTCCAGCATCACAGTAATAGCATTGTTTTTGGACTTGATTGTAATATGTCATAAGAGCATTGGAAATTTGGAACCCATGATTCAAGTGATAATTTTAGGGATTCTTGAATGGTTTCCAATTTGTTTCTTGGGAGGAGAAGCTAGGAGACAATTGGGAGGAAAAGCTAGGAGACAATTGGGAGCTCTCAAATATTGATTAAAGTTTTTAGTGGTTCCTGGGAAAACTCTTTGCTATATTGAATAGTTAATGGTCTTTGCTAAATCTGTGTGAAATTCATATTGTAAAATAGTGTCCACTTTTGCCAACACTTTCCCAGTATTGTGAAAGATTTTAGCAAAGGAGGAAGTTCTAAATGCATCTTTTGCATGTCTGGTAGATCATTAAATGAAGCTGATGTTGTTAGTCACTTTTTTGCAAACAGAATCAGTATAAATGATAAAATGGATAAGACAAACTTGAGATTAAACTGAAAATGATGCTCAGATAAAATTTATAAGCAAAATCGGGGATAATTTTTACCTACCATTTAGCCATGTGCCAGACATTCCATGTGGCACACATGATTTTACCTTCACTCAGGCAGGAAGGATGCATATAGGGCAATATTGGGGTATGCGAAAATAATCAGGTATACAGCTTCTTTAAAAAGAAAAATTCAGTGGGCATAGTCGGGGGGTTAGAGGCATTGAAACAAGTGTGGCCATATGAGTGTGATGGTGGATGTATTCTTTGGACTGCTGAAAATTATATCAAAATGAGCTCAATAAGGAAGTATAAAAATAAACCACTACGTCAATGATATTGTGTCTTTTCTTGAAATTGTGGTGCTTTTATTTCCTTTGACTTGTTAGGTGAACTACTGCACAGTTTGTATTGTACCTATGCTTTTCATGATGCTACCAAGCTTAGCTGAGAAAGCTTTTCAGTCTTTTGTATGGCAACAAGTGCATGGAAAAATTGTAATATTGTTGAAGTCATCAGATTCATTAACTCATTATAATTGGTACAGGAACTTAAGGCTTCTCTAAAGCAGTTTATCTATAAAGCAGTTCAAATCATCAGCCACTGAATGCAGGCCAACTAAAAATAGCTTGTTTATAATAGAAAAAATCTTGTGGTCATGAAATGCTTGAGGCTTTCTAGCAAAAAAAAAAATGTTCCTGGCCAGATCAATTGTCATTTTACTAATGCTGTGTCCACCTATGTACAACTAGGTTATTTGTCTATGAATATATGTGTATATCCATAGGAATAAATAAAAGAAAAACGGTTCATATTAGTCCTTTGCTAATAGAGATGATAGAGACTAACATTCAATAGAACTTCAGAAAGGGAAATGAAGGCTGGGCTCAAATGAGCTAAAATTTTGGTAGTGGAGGCCTAGCTCATTAATGTGAATTCTCGAAAAAACTGACTATTGTGTATTTGTATTCCCATTAACTGTTCAGGAAGTTCTTTTCTTAGCATAGAATATGCATGGATGCCTCAAGGCAAAGAGAGTTGCTTACAATGTGTGAATGTGCATGAATGCATGGACTTTGATAGGTGGGATCCAATGTTTTTTATTGCGCAGGTTGATGGGGCAGGTGGATGGATAGTGTTATCCATCTTATAATTCTATGAGTGACACTGATTTAGGCTCTATCTAAAATATAAAAACCTTCCTTCTACATGGCCATGTTAGAGTAGAAAGTATGTTGATGTTTCCTCCTGTACAGTAATGTAGTTTATTGAGGGAACTTTAGTCTTATTGGGTGGGTAGTGGTTGAGTAACTTGGATTGTATCAGGTCAATCTAACCTAACTGTATAAGTTTATAAACTCACCTTGTTTAATAAGCAGGTTGATTCTCCAATTCTAACCAACGAGCTGTTTTCCGCTTATAGGGTTGGACACAATAAGGACATAGGCCTTCCTATCCAAACGTGCTAGGCAAAACCCCCGTCTGGAGTCAGATGCCGAAAAATGGGTTTTCAATTAAAAAAATTTTGAAGCAGGAAAAAATTAGACAAAAAATTCTACAAATTCCAAAAAAATAGTGTACATGAAAAGTTTTTTAACATAAATTATAATATTGTTCTTTACATAATTGAATTTTTTTAATATTATAAGTTATATAGAATTCAGACACTTTAAGAAAAATATTTGGGTACATTCCAATTATGTTGGCATCTATCCACCTATTTTCAATCATGTGTAACTCTTTCATTAAGATAATAATACAATTAAAAAGCAAAAATTTACATTTTATCTTATGCTTTAACTGTAAGTCTTGATGTTATTCATGCATCAGCTTTTATGCATTGATTCTCTTTTCAGTCGCTTTACCAATCTTGTAGGTACATCCTGACCTATACTATTGTTGCATCCAAAGCGGTCTTGTAATCATCAGTCAAGCATTCTCTAATGCTATATGCTCTTTTTGAACCTACAATCGCAACTTGCACAATTAGTAAACCGCGAGCCATGATAGAAATAAGATATATTGTTGAGTCTATATGTCTTCCACTATGATAAAATATGAAAGTGCGGCTTAGTTTTTGGATGTGCTAGTAAAGGAGAATCATAATGTTGGTCAAGTTCAGATATTTTTCTTCTTGATGATTTAGATCCACCTTTACCAATTAACTGATTAATCAGGAAATTACTGGAAAATAATCTCTCATCTTTTTTGGGGCTAGATCTTCATGTAGTTTGAAGCTTCATTCTAAAGCCATTTTCTAGCATTATAATAGTCAAATGATTTACTCCAATAAAATTTACTTCACATATAAATGCCCCCTAATTGCATCATCTGAATCACAATATAAAATAGTTAAAAGATTTTGGAGACTGTCATCTTTCAAACATGAATTAATCATAACACCAGAGCCATTAATAATAGGAATATGATAGAAATACTTACAAAATTTTATCTCTATCTTTTTACATATTCCAAAAAAATTATCTGGACAAGTATTAGAAAGACCTTGAATGTGAAGTACAAGTAATGTAGCTTGAGTTATGGTTGGATAATTACAACCAGATAAAAGAACAGTAGCTTAAAAAATTCTTTAGCATTTAGCATCATCAATTTGATCTGTTAATGAAAGACCAAATGAAGAGACATTGCGAACATGTGCAATAGCCATCTATGATTGATTTATATTCCAATGCAACATTCAATATAACATAAGTTGAATTCCACTTGTAGTCCACATCCGGTCGAATTTTATAGCTTTAACATTGTGCTTTCTACAAATTTATTAGTAAATTCTAATCCTAATTGTAGAGATTGAAATAAATATAATAATATATCTTATCTTTTGTAATAATTCTAATATCATCAAAAGTACTTTTCGCAACTAGATTAAAGAATTTCGTAAATAATGTACAATTATATTATTGTTGCTATCATTATCTTGTGAAAGAGTAAATAGTCTTTATGGAAATTACAAATTCTTCAAGTTCGGCCTAAGCTAAATATGCTATATTTTGATTGCAACGTACATCATCAAAAGCATTGTGTTTCCTAATCATCATCTATTTAATATGTAATACATAAATAAATTATTTTTTTGTCTAGAAGTCCAAATATTTGAAGTTAGACAAATTCGATAATTAAGACTTGTAAAATAAAATATATATTTTAAAATCTTCATAATACTATAAAATATCGCGCTAGCAAGTTTGACTGTAAAATGTTTAAAATCTAGATGAAAAGCATATTTAATTATTTCTTTGAAATCATTTTCTTCTATTATAGGAAAAGGCATATTCTTAAGTACATGATATTCAGTTTTAACTGAATCGAAAGAGTGTGGGCCAAAACTATCTTTGAAGAATGATTGTGAGAAAAGCAATTGACAGATGTCATAGACTCATGTTCACATCCTTATCCTTTGGTGTATCCTTCCATATGACAACTCAAATGGGTAGTTGCAATTGTATGATGGGTATTTAATAGCTGCTCGTACGCTCCCATCTTTTGACCGGTTAGAATACCAGCTAATCTTTGACTTTAATATTCTTAAATAAACTCTACATTTTGGATTGGGGCCTTTTAAAAGAAGGATTCATGCCTTTGTCAGCCGGTGAAGCAGAAGCAACTACCTTAGAGGTGAGTTTAGAGAGTGCTACCTCCTCAATCTGATTTTTTGAGTGTTAGAGGAGGAAGAAGTTATAGGGAAAATACAAAAATATAATTAGAATAAAAAAAAATTATCAATAAAATTATCAAATGCTAAATCTGATTGTGGTGGAGAGGGAGATGCAACATGGGCTTGGTTGTGTGAATCGAGATGAGAGACTTAGCTCTGCAAATCTTTAGAAATTAGATTGCAACAAATTTAGAGAATGTGCAAGTTAGGAAGAGTTTAAGGGAGTATTTGGATGAAAAATGAGAAAAGGACTTCTCTATTTATAGTCAGTTCAAAGGATGAATTCCCCATTTATGCTTGATTTTATGCCTCTTGTGATCGTTTTTGGGGGTTTGTTCATCAAGGACTCCCAACCAGCTGTTGAGGAGCCGGGTCATGCCCGAGGTTTTTTTTTGCTTGTTTGAAGGAGATACCAGCCATAGTGAGTTTTAGTGGAAGAGCTTGGTTCCTGACCTGGACCCAGGTTTGCTCTGTTTATCTGGGTCAAAAGCTAGTTCTGGTCGGGTCCGGGCCATCAAGCTTGTAGGACATCGTTATTAGGATAGAAAGGGATGCACACCATCTAGAATTTCTTGTTACAAAAGTCTTGATTTCTTTTTGAAAGAAAGAAGACTCGCTCTTTAAATCCAATAAAGATGTCTATTGCCGAATTTCCAATAATTGGATATCAATTTACATGAATACATCTTAAGGTAAAATTTTCTTTTCATCAAAGTTGAAACAAAATAATAGTCTAGTTGAAAAAAAGAGGAGTATCTTTGTATTCATTCTTTTTCTTCTGGAATCTAAGCATCTTCATCAGATTTATTGTCTTCATCTTCGTTGATCATTATACCTATTCTGTTCTTGCGTGAGGCGTTGTATTGTATTTGTCCTGTCATTTTATGCCCTAGGATTATGTAAGAGAGCTGATTGTTGAGACTAAGGAGAAGGGATGGAAAAAGAGGGTTGAAAGACTTTCTCCTTGTTAGATTGAGGATTGAAGGAAAAAACAGAGGAAAATGAATGGTGGGGTTCAAAATTGGTTTTCTGAAAACTAGTATATTGAGGTTTTACTTTGATTTTATATGAATAGGTTAGGTTTTGTTATATAGTTTGCCTAATTCAAGTTCAAGATTTGAACAAAAAGTAGAAGTGTTGAGAATTGTTTGAGTATCGTATCTAGTACATTTGATTTACTCATGGTTTCGACGATTGGAAGTAGGGATAGGAAACGGGTTTCAATATGTCGAGTTGACGTGAATGCGTCATCATAAATCCAGGTGTGAATCGAGACTAAATGGGTATGTTTATATGTGGATCAACCCGCTAGACTAGATTATTAAATGAGTCGGCTACATGTTTGGTGCATGAGTCGACCCGACTAACCCATGCAAGTAATATGTATTTTATATATATATATATATATATATATATATATATAATAGTAGCACAGTTGTTAAGAGGGATATCATCGTTAGAATGGTATGTTTTGTCATCAACAACCCTACTTGATTGAGTCCTCTCTTCAACTATTTTCCTCTCTAAAACTTAAAAATATATACAATTGTCAAAATTGTGAACATTCCAATAGTTAGTATTTTGACACATGTTTGCAGTCGTGGTTAATAGTTTGATCACTATGCTGTTAGAGTTGCATTTTTTATCATATAAAATGTTCAACCAGTGTTCTAAAAATCGTTCTATGCGGGCGCATATGCGCCTGCATAGGCGTATGCGGTGTGAAACCGCACCAAGAAGAGATTAATCGCCCTGTCCATGCGGACAGGGCGATTATGCGCCCTATGCGCCCTATGCGGACGCATAATCCGCATAGGGCGCATAGGGCACATGACGTTTGTGGGTTAACGGGTTTCAAATTGGTTTTAAAACCCGACCCGACCTTATCCGCAACCCATCCCTTTTATTTCCTTCTCGTTTCTTCGCGTCGATTATTCGTCCCAGAAATCCCTCGCGACAAAAAATCCTAACGCCCAAATTCCCTCTCCGATCACCCAATCCCTCCCCTCCGATCGCCTTCGCTGTTGTCAATTGACTGATTGAGAAGGTTTCTCTCGTCGACAACCCTTAAATCCCTTTTTCGTCGTCCCCTTCGCCCAGTCGATCGAGTCGTCAATCGACTGATCGCTCGATTAAGCGATTTTCCCCTCTGGCCTCCTCAATCGTGCAGCGACGAACAGTTCTCTCTTTATCTTCGTGCCTCCGCCTCCTCTTATCTGCTTCTCCCCTCCAGCGAGCAGTCCTCCCTCCGGCAGCAGTCCCCGACTCCCCCCTCCGGCAGTCTCTCACTCCGGCGCGGTAAAATATAATTTCCTTTCTTCTGTAGCTGCTTCATTTTCATTTTTTGCTTGTTTAATTTTATAATTTATATTTTCAATTTTGTACATAATTTTTGTTTAATTTCGGTAGCTGCTTCCCTTCTTTAATCAAAGAATTAAAAGTCTCTAGTTGCATGTATGCTTGTTTAATATCTCTAGCTGCTTTAGCTACTTCAGTTGCATTTATCAGTGAGATTTTGCAGTTTTGAAGATTTTGCAGTTTTGTAGTTTTTGTCGTTCAGCTATTCAACTGGAATTTGCAATTTTGAATGTTAAGAATCAATGCAATTTTGAAGTTGAATCTTAATTCAGCTGGATTATGCAGTTGCTGGCTAGCTTGCTGCAGTTTGGAATTTTTTTTTTTGTGAATTATTCCTGTTGTGTTGATTAAGTAACAAAGAACAAAGAACTACTATCCAAAGGGAGAATATGTTGTCGGCTTACGAGTAAGTAGGCAGGTTAGTGGCACGATGAATTAAGTTTAATTAAGTTTATTTGAATTAACTAACCATTGAGTTATTTTAATTAAGTTTATTTGAATTATTTTAATTAAGTTTAATTAACTGATCACTTAGTTGAATTAATATTATTTGAATATAAGTTAGTGATTTGTTAAAAGATAAGTCTTTCTATCTTTTTAATTTCTTATTTAGAGCCAGTTTATATTCATTTTATATGCTTATGGTTATTATTTATAATTTTTTAGAGTTTTATAGCATTAATATATCTATTTTTTAATAATTATTATATTAATATATATTAAAATATTAATATTCCGCATAATTCCGCGTAATCCGCATAATCGGCGCGTAATCCGATTATGCGTTATGCGGTCCTGGACCGCACGCATAATGAAAACGCATTCTTGAACATTGGTTCAATCCAAAACCGATCCATAGATAAACGGGTTGTCCAGGTCGAATACGAGTAACCCACTTATACAACAGGTCAAGTATGGGTCATATCCCTTGACCTGATTAATAATCGGATCTGGTACATGGTAGACCTGAATCTTGACCTGACCCGAACCCGCTCAATCCTACTGGATTGCTGCCCTAGTTGGTAATATAATTATATAGGGTGTAATATAGTTTGATCAGATATATTCAGATTAATCAGCTAAAGGTCCATAATTGAACTTGACTCAATTTCACCACTACAGCTGAAAGGCTCCCGGGGGTCCCAAACCTCATGACTTCAGTTTCGATCTAAATTACAACTCCTAAGTTCTTTATTTTCCACTGTACTATTAAGCTGCTTTCTTGCCCAACGACATAGCAATCTAGAGCATTTTTGTTGTTTTTTCATTGCTATTGATTTTTTAAGAGTACCTGGTCAGCATTCTATAACATAGATCAGTGGCCTTAAGTATATCAGTAAAAATTAAAAGCATAAGCTTCCAAACCTTGTTTGAATTAGGGGCCAGGCGCATCTTTGCTGATTCCCTTTCCCATACTTTGTTCATGATTTATAAGCTGCCTGCCAATCTGCTGTCCATTCTCTAGCATTATTTTATATGGCTTGGAAGTGGGGTTAATGGTTCTTACCAGTTGAAAGCTGCAGCCGTTAAAATTTGCACAATGAAGAACTGGAATGGTACATATATGCAACATAGCATGTGTCAGTTTAGTCGGTCTGACTCTCACTGTATATACATCCATGCTAGAGAATGTTTAAAATTTGCACAATGAAGAACTGGAATGGTACATATATGCAACACAGCATGTGTCAGTTTAGGCAGTCTTACCCTCACTGTATATACACCCATGCTAAATCAATAGCCTTTGTTTTTTTTTTTTTTTTGGGGGGGGGGGGGGGGGAGTTAATTTTTTTTTTTTTTTTTGGCGAGGATGGAATGCTCAAAGAATACGTGCTAAGTTTGTTTCTTGTGTCTTAACTTACGGTGAATAGTTTTAGTCACGGATTTTTCTGCTAAGCTTGTTTTGTATATTGCTATCTGGTTGAAACTATTTCTATTTGCACGTATATACTGGCTGTTATCTGGTTGAAACTATTTCTATTTGCATTAATGCCATCTTGTTTCACTTCTTTTTTCAATGTACATAAAGTGGCTCTCTTTTATGGTTGTTTTCTTCCTGTATTCAAGGGCCACACAGTCATGTCCAACTACTTGGGTTTTTGATATCGTAGATGTACTTGCATAAAACACTATATATTTGTTCATTGGTGTACACTTTCAAATTATCAGGTATTTTGGGCTTTTTCTATATACTTGGAGGCAGTAGCAATTCTTCCTCAACTAGTTTTACTTCAGAGAAGCGGAAATGTGGACAATTTAACTGGTCAATATGTTTTCTTCCTCGGGTAAGATTTCAATAAGCCCAAATTTTTTTGAACTATTTATTAGTTAGCGGACTGACTCCTAGATTTATAAATATGAAGTATTGGTATGAGACTATGCTGTATCTCCTGTAATTATCACTTAAATGCCATAAATTAGGTAATTTATAGCTATGGAATCTGCTCCCATGAGCATTTGAGGGGGATAAAAAAAAAGAGAAATTTGTGCCATTAGGTGTAGATTTCTATGCAAAAATACTACTAGCAGAAACATGCAAGAATCCTGTTTTCTGACATCGTAAAGGGTGTTCTGCACAAGTCACACAACAATTCTCATAGATCTGGACATGATGACATGGCCAGACGCACATACTTTCCTAATATATATGACACAGGAGGGAAGAGATTAAGGGTTTGTGGAGAATTAGGGAAGAAATTAGGGTTTGGGAATAAATATGGAGGATTTGGATTTCACATTTAGGCGAATCACACGCCAATTCTCTCACGAACCACTCATAGGAAAATTTAGGAAGAGGCAAATCACATGCTCTTAATTTTCATTCATCATCTCTCTAGATAAAATAGAGTTGTACAATCAATATATATAAAATCCTAATGTAACAAGATAATAGCAAATATTTTAAAATCTAACTAAATCTTTAATTTAATCTAACTAATTTAATTTTATCTCTATCAATTCTCCCCGTTTGGAAACATTCACCACCAGGAAAATGATGGCAAAAAAAAAAAAAAAATCAAGCACGGTTGAATGAAATTGGTCAAACTTCATGAGATCTGGTAACCTTTCCACTGAATTAAGTAAAAAAATCGAACATATCAATATCTAAATATATGCTGCCTTATACTTCAATGGTAGCGACAGTAATAACTGTGGAAGGTCTGGAGAGAAGTTGAAATCCATCGCTTCTGGAAAAAATAAAGAATTTGGAATGAGAGCTGGAGAGACAAAGAAAACACGATCTTCATAAAAGAATTTCTGCAATTCGTCATGTATCTCTGGTAGGGGAATTGGATCATTAATTTTTGAATCTTTGACAAGTTCTATGTTGGATTATGTCTGTATCTGGACTCTTGGAAGGACACATGTAGTCATAGTGCAAAAATTCTCCACAGACTGAACACTTGATGGAAGGAGACTGAACACTTGATGGAAGGATATTGGTGAGTAGAGTATCTGTATTCTTCACACTTAGAGCATTATCGAAAAATAAGATGTGGAGCATACCGTGCACGAAGAAAAAACCGTAAACGATTCCAAAATGGACGAGATTTATAGTTATTGAGGTACCATTCAAAAGCTTCTCCAGTCAATTTTAATTGAGCTTAATGATATTTCTACTCTGAAATTAAAAGAAAGTAACGGAAAATTATTCCAGATCGTTCTCCCAATTTTCATAACCACAAGGTCATGATAGCCCTAAAAATATAGGGCTACATCATATATATCACGCTCCACTTGTTTGAAATTAGCATCAATGTTGATGTACTGCAAAATATGAATCTCATAATAATTAACTCCAAAATTTTCAAAGCATAAAGTTTAGAAAATACCAAAGAATTGTGATGTCTAGGCTAGCTTGAATCCGATGCGAACCGGGTTCAAACATGCTCCAAATCCACCAAAATACTCTAAACAGGTTTGGAAATAACTTGAGGGTCAGGTTCTGTGTTTGCGGATCTGCAACTTGAGCTTGAATTTGGATTGTATGCTATCTGATTTATATGCGGATTGGATCTGGTGTGGGTTTGGCTAACCCAAACCTGATTTAATTTTCCCAACTCAGTTTCTGTCCTCTGTAGGCCGGAGTGGCTGTTGATGGAGGAAGGTGGAGAATTGAAGTGGACGAGTTGGATTTGTGGGCGATGAGATTGGCCTGTGGTTGTCAGTAGGGATGGTTATGGACGCATCCATGGGTCAATTTTTGGTCTGTTCTATGCAAAATTTTGAATTAAAAATAAAAAATTTTATTTTTCTAATTCAGAATTTTGTACAGAGGGCCAAAATTTGGCTTGTGGACACATTCATTACCATCCATCCTAGTTGCCAGCAAGGAAGGTGGTTTGTAGGGTTCCGGTGGCCGATGAAGAAGAGCTCGAGGGAAAAAGTAGGGGATGTTGGTGAGAGGCCCATCGAGATCTGGTCGATTCTGGTCGACGTTGGTCTTACTGTGAGGGTGGTCGACTCCGGCTAGGGCAGTGAGGTCGGATACAAAGGCATCTGAAACGTGGGGTCGCTGTGGGGTCTTGATGACAAACGAACAAGGAGATCGAGAGGACGGGGCTTCAAAGACGTTGGAGCTTCTGAAGTTGATCGAAGAAAATTTTGTTTGGACTCCTGGTTGTTGGGAGGAAGGAGTGGGCGCAAGACTTTTTTTTTAGAACCTTTAATCTTGGGTTGGGGCTCAGGTTGATTGAAAGAGGAAGGAAAAAGGTTGGGCTGATCAGATAGAAAGGGTTGGGAATGGTTTTTTCTTTTTTTTCTTTTTTTTAAAACCTTCAATCTTGGGCTGGGGCTGGGGTTGATTGAAAGAGGAAGGGAAAAGGTGGGGGCCGATCAAAGAGAAGGGGTTGGGAAAGATTTTTTCCCTCTTTCTTATCTTCTTCTTCTCTGTTCTCTGTTTCTTTATTCTTCTTCTTTTTTTTATTTTTTTTTAATTTTTTAATCTGTTTTCTTATCACTCTTTTTTTTCTTTTCACTTATTCTTTTCTTCACATGTTTTTTTTTTTCCAAATCTAACACAAAAATAATAAAAAGATGGAAGAAGAAGATGGTGGAATTGGACTGAAGATGCGGAATCTTTAGCTCAGATACCAATTTGACGCAGGACGGAAGAGATTTAGGATTTGTGGTGAAGAATTGAGGAAGAAATTAGAGTTTTGGGATAAATTTGGGGTTGTGAATCTCACGAATCACTCATGGAAAAATTTTGGGAAGAGGCAAATTACATGCTCTTCATTCATCGTCTCTCTCTAGATAAAATAGAGTTTTACAATTAATATATAGAAAATCCTAATGCAACAAGATAATAGCAAATCTTTTAAAATCTAACTAAATCTCTAATTTAATTTAGTCTAACTAAATCCAATCTTATCTTTATCAATATATTTACACAATTTACATAATTATATGCATTTTAGATGTATTATGTTGTTAATCATATGTGAAAAGAGCTGCATATATATCAAATGATCTAAAAATGTATTTTAATGGTAGGAAAAATGTTTGTACATATTTCTGAGCTCAATTTAAGGTTTAGAGATCTGTAGCTCTCGATATGCATGCGGGTATATCTCATGTTATGTGAAACAGGTTAGTTTTTGTTTGGAGGCGTCCTACATATTATAGTGAGCAGAGCAGATTTAGTTCTTTAGGAGGCAAGAGAAATATACTCTTTTTTTCCCTTTTTTGTGGATAATTATGCTTGATCTGGATTACCATTTATAATAAAATATGAAACTGCCTGTGTTATATGCATATATGTTTTTATCTTGGTATGTTCATTTTAAAATATTTTGTTCAATAATGGATTTTCATTTAATTGGGGTGTGGTGCATTGTGTAATATGCCACTATTACTTAAATGCTAATATATTGCAAATGGTAGACGCCTGCTCTTACGGATTATGTGTGCAATGCATTCAGGTATCCATTGTGGCCCCAAAGTACATTCCTTACATGCATGCAATTGGCTTTAGTCATACTAGTAAGGTGCACGAGTTGTTTTTCTGAGGAATCAAAATCCAAAATTTGAAAAGAAAATTAGTAAAAGAAAATTCACTTGCATAATGAGGACCAATTCAACGATGAGGTAAAAAAAAGCATCAGGCCAAGATGATTTCTGTTGGAAGACCATTTCTTTTCCTTTTTTTTTTTTTTGTTGTTTCGGGAGGGGGGGTTGAGTGCTCCAAATTGTTTGCTTAATATTTTTAATTTTAGGAAAATTTAAAAATAAAAAATCAACGGCATAGATGGTTTTCATTTAAGCTTAAACTATAATTTATTTTTTTTAAAGTAAAACTCCAAAAGGATTTTTATGTTTTGATTTGCTTTTTATAAAATTGGCGGCCAAGATGCTTCTTTTAAGAAAATTAGAAAGATCGTCATCCAAGATGATTTTTGTTTGAGTTCAAATTATTTGTTTACAATAGAGAATTTTAATTCATTTCAAAATTCAAAATAATATTTTTTATTAATGCTCCAAAGAATTTGGATGGTTCGATGTGCCTTTTAACAAATCGATGGCCCTGATGCTTTTTTTTTTAGGAAAATTAGAAAGAATGTAGGGAAACAAATAGGTGGAACATGACACCGAACTATTTGCTTTTTATGATTAGTTATAGACTGTAGTTGGCATTTTATAGATCTTCTACAATTGGTTGAAATAAGAATCTCTATTAGAAACATTGATAAAAGAAGTTTCTGGCTTGTAGTATTTTGAAATGATAGTTTGCATATTAATTTTTAAGAAAGTAAATGCATAATTTTTTCGTGAAGTTCAGGCGGGTTAACTATGTTTTTCTAGTGGTAATCCTTTCCTGGACATATAAAGAAGTTTCTAGAATTGCCAAAATTTGTTTTACTGTCTATGAACATTCAATTGAAGCTCTGGAACTCCTTATCCTGTTTTAATTGTTTATGTTTTATTTACAGTTCAACATATTTATCAGGTTACCTTGGCTAATTATGATGTTGCTTTATATGTGTCCATAAAGTGGGTAATTTCAATGCATTGCTTTGTTGATTTACTCAGTCACCAGAAGGTTGTTCAGTTTTATTACCATTTCGGTGTAGGTCAGTGGGCTTTGCACAACCATCTCAGTTAAGGTTGTATTGAAATTTGAAAAACACTCTGTAATCATATTTAGGTTTAACATGTCAATTCTCTTGGTTTCAGTAGTCCAACAATCCCAGCCTCAAAATTCTATACCGTGTTGCGCTTTACTGTTTGGTCATAATTCTTTTATCTGTTTTTTATTTTTTATTTTTAAATAATCTTTCTACCTTTTTCTAACAGTTTTTCAAGTAACATTAATTAAAGCTTAGTTAAGAAATGTACCTAGCCATTAACAGAGCTTGTAATTCCCTCGGGGGGATATTGTAGACCATATTGTCGAGAAAAGTTTATTTGATTCTTAAATGAATGAAAAGATGCTATAATGATTTGAGTTACTTTACCAAGCCTTTGGCCACTATGCTTCAATAAGTGCAAGGGTGTTTTGTTATTTGAACAAGTACGCTTTCGGACACTATGAAACATTTTCTGTTTGGTTGCACAGCTGTCTCGTAGGTGAGATGTGGCCAAAAAACACCTACTTATTGTCTACTAATGGGTACGATATTTGTCATCTGCTGATTGCCTACATAGCTCTCTGTCAAAATGTACCATCCATGCACTCAAATATGAAACTTTATTGCACAGCATGTTCTCCCTTTTATAAGAGTTATTTTGTTAATATACAAGCCCTCTTTTCCTTTTCATGTATATTTCTTTCTAATTTATCTCATCAGGGCGTATCGTGCATTTTATATCCTGAACTGGATCTATCGCTACTTCTTTGAGGCACATTACAGCCGGTGGATCCGTAAGTAGTTGATAAACCAGAGAAGATTGGACCGTTTTAACACAAGAAGACATGACCTAGTTCTTTGTTTTGCAGCTTGGATAGCAGGTCTTGTCCAGACAGCTCTCTATGCTGATTTCTTCTATTACTACTTTATAAGGTAAAGATACCAGATTCTACCAAAAATCTGTTCTTGTTAAATATTAGCCGACTGCATACAACTATACAAGCATTTAAATATCTGCATTTCTTTTAATTGTTTTACAGCTGGAAAAACAATTCGAAGCTTCAACTACCGGCCTGAGCTGGGCGGCGACCTTCAACTTATACAGTTCAAAATACAGTGCGCTGGAACGTTTTAGAAAATGTACGTGCATCTTACGGGAGTCAACTTAAAGCATACAAAGTTGCAGGTAAGAAAATCGAAGAGCATAGGATGATGTTATTGCCATTCAAACCTGTAGTTGTTTTCCTCGTATACTTATAGCCTTAGATCTTTCTGTACCTTCTGTTCATATGATGGTAAAAGCTAATTTACTGCATTTTCGGAAAGAAGGAAGATAAAACATGCAAATTGAGAGATTTCTCAAGAAAGAGTTACCGTAAAGTGACTTTTGTATTGACTGAAAATGCGTGACATGGAAATTTGTTCAGACGTCGAGAGTTTTGATGCTTCAGGGAATTACTTAGGTTCCCACTTCAGAAATTTCTTCAGACATTTCTACAATCTGTCGAGGTTTATGTACTTTTGTTGATTACTTCAGTCTTGAGATAAAATCAGGCTGTTGGGCTTGCTGTATGTTGAGGTTTTGTTAGAAAAACTGCCGAATGATTTTACATGGATATTTTGGGACAACAAGGTTCTTCTACATAATTAGAGGAAAAACTAGAACTATAAGCTATTCTTATTTGATTTAAATGGATATTTATACTTATTATTTACCTGTTTATTGATTATTTAAATTGGCAAGAATACTACTCAATTTTCTTCTGTGGTTGGAAAAAACCCACCAATTCTCCTTTCTTTACTAAAAAACAAATAATATTAAAGAACAGTAGTAGGATTCTCTCTTCACGTGTGTAAAAGTTTTCTACCTATAGAGAGACTGACTTGCCTATTGCATGTGGAGGCAAGCAAGAAGTCACTTCTGGTAAAATCTGCATTCACGCACGCAAACAAAATGTACCTCTCCTTGTAGATGAGAGGACGTGCACCACATAGTTCATGCTCATGTGCCGATCTCTGTGCCTGCATGTGACATGCGGTTCGAAAGCTGGATACAGCAGATCTATGATATCTCTGTTGCATGGATACGTACGGTTCGATTGTCTATGTTACCCATATATACGATGATGATACAAGGATGGATAGAATAGACCAATACGTTAAGATTTTAAAAAAACACGCGCGATATTCGTTTTTTATGTGCAAATGCACTTGAGAGATCGATTTTTTTTTTTTTTTTTTTTTAAAACTAAAGAAGAGGTCGTACTGTTCTTTTGTTGAAAGCGGCGTTTTTCTCTATTTAGGTTATTGCTGTAGTCACAAAAGTTTATAAATGTAATTATAACCGTTTTTCTCTATTTAGGTTATTGCTGTAGTCACAAAAGATAACCAATGACGCACTTGTAGTAGTCAAAGTTGTGAGAAAAAAGTGCACAGTGTAATTTCTCTCCTCTTTGCAAACAGCAAACAGTGATGATAATATTAATAAACAGAGTATTTTTCATATCTCTTAAAAATTTAAAAAAAAAATAATATTTAAAATTCTTTATAACTCTAATTTAACATTTGTAACTTCTAAACCAAAAACACTAATCTAACTTGCAACAAATTTTATTGCTGCAACTTCAGTTAAGTTGTAATAAAATAAGTTTAGACTTGTAACATCACTTTCAAGTTCCTTGAGCTTAGTCTTACCTCCAAAACAAAATAAGTTATTTGTGCTTTAGATATTTCTTTGATCTTAAGACTGTAACCAGATGTCCAAGCGAAATCTTTCCATTAGCATGGTCAGAAATTGAACATGAAACCATTAGTTTTGAAGTAAGGGTAGCTTGATATATTTTCTTTGATGATAAGATAATTTTCAAATATTATGTGGTTAGGTATGATCTTCTTAAGTTATTTGCTTAGAGAGTGGATAGTCTTCATATATTGTACTAGTGTTGCAACTAGTGAGTTCATGAATCGTTTGAGCCTAGTCATTTAAATATATATTTTCATATTTCCATCGAAATTTAATTTTCTATTGTTATCAGATATTTTAGTTATTTCCGGTTGCATTGATCTGAACAAGAAACAATTTAATAACATTTTAATATTATTTCTCATCACCAATAATAAAAAAATAAATAGAAAATCAACTGACCATGGTCTATTAATGTGAATAAAATATCTACCGTAGTGTTTTGTTTATCCAAATCAAGTGATTAATACGTAATGACGATTACATAATTATTATAAAAACTTAAATTAAATGGTTGATCAAGCTTAAAAATACGACCATGCACCGTCCAAAAGATAAACAAAACGTTTCTAACACTTCTTGGCTCATCTAAACTTGACATCAATTAATAAATCTCATAAATATAACGTAAAATTATGGGTTTTTCCATATAGTTTCATGTATTTACCAACAAATTGGAGTGATTATTACTAAAGTCTTGTTCTCCATCTAGCTCGACTTATTTATGTTTATGCTTCGATAAGTTTCATATGATTTATTGATTTATTTTTTAAAATTTTTTATTTTGGAAAATAACTCATATACTTATGTTTTTTTTACAATTTAGTAGTGTGGACTTCTCACAAGTTAATTTCATTCCAAATTCTCGACCATTTAAGCTAGGTCTCAAAAAATGGCTCTTTTTTTGTAGGCTACGGTTTGATGTTCACCAAAATTATAGAATATACGATTTTGGATTTTCATTAAATTTCATAGATAGATATGTAAATGAGTGACTAGAAATCTGTTTAAATCATGATATCGAAGGTTAGTAATTTAATTGAATTTCTCTTTTAGTTGTGTTTTCAATTTTTGTCATTATGTATTTGAAATCAAATAATCAATTAGTATTGCAAACAAGAAAATATATTTTCTCCCATAAAATAATCTTGATTAATGTTAAAATGCTTAAAAATCAAGGCTAAACTGCATTAAGAATACCCTCAAGTTTTAGGGACCTTGCACTTAAATACCTTACCTTTTTTTTTTCTCTGCATTTAAATACCTTAACTTTTTTTCCCCTCGCACTTAAATAGCCTAAAGTTTTGGGGACCTTGCTCTTAAATACCTTAGCATTTTTTTCCCCAAAAGAAAAAAAAAATGAGGCAACCAAACATTGAAATCTCTTAACCTAAGTCTTTCAATTCTATGTTTAATGGAGTAATTAGATATTTGAGGAGAGAAAGAAAAGATGTATATAAAAAAAAAAAATAATAGAAGGTTTAAATAACCTAAGTTTTTAATGGTAGATTTGAAGTTATGCTAGTCTTTTAATAGGTGATAATGGCAAAATACATAACATTTGTGTTCAAAATGGTATTATTCTGTTTAAGTATTGATTTGCAGAGATAAGAATGCCAAAGTGAAGAGTTTTGAAAACTTTTGAATAGTTTTTTCTCTCTTTAAAGTCAAATTTACATATAAGTATTTTTTTTAAAATATTATTCAAATTGAATTTACTCTCATAGAATTGAAGAGAAATGATGGCGCTAGAGATAAATTTCATTGGCAAATAAAATGAGGCTAGAGAATGACATTTAAGTGCAATATAATTAAAACTTTATAACACTATACTGCAGTTTAACCTCTAGATTTAAGTGCAATATAAATTTACATTCCATATATTCTGTTTTAAACCTACTCAATTTAAAACCTCTATATTTTAATGTTTACTTTCATAACTCTAACTTGACATTTTATCTCTGTTTTTGTCTCGTCAACTAAAAAATAAAAATATTTGTGTTAAAATAAGTATAGTCTCTATCAAAAAGAAAATACAAGAAAATTACTTACGATAGTTTCATCATGTGCAATATAGATCTACAAATACACCAATTCAACTAGTAGAATTTATTAATATATGACAAGTTAAAAGAGTAAAGGAAATACCGAAGAAAATATGGACGGATGTTATATAAAAAAATGTGAAATCTAGAGATTTAAATAAGGATATATTACTCAATAAGAATGAATAGAGAAGAATTATTAATGTGAGCGATCCTACGTGATTTTCTATTGCTTCTCGTAGCCTAATCTAATTACTTAGAATAAAAGACTTAGTTGTTGTTGCAGTAGTTTATTGACTCAACATTGGCTCATTATTTACTCATAAAAGAGGGAAATATAAAAAACCCTCCGGCTCGTTTAAAAATCCCTCCGGCTCATTAAACGGGAGTAGTTTTATTTTTCTCTCATGTCATCATTATTATTTAAACCTCCGAATTAAATTTAAAGCGTTTACTATAATGAACTTCACCCAATAAATCAACCTCCATAGCAATCATTTATAAGATGCCTCATTAATTACGTTCACGCAATTAATTACTTACTAAACAACTAATTAAACCCTTAAATCAAAACCCACCAACTCTCCCTTTCCCCCAAAAAAAGTCCTAATATTCGTCGAGTCAAAAATCGCCACCCCACTAGTTTTCTTATTTCTGAAACGATGGAATTTTGGGTGCACTATTTTTGTCCAGCCCGGGGACCGACCCCCAAAGCTAACAAAGTACGGACAAAATTCCACTAATACCCTCGCACGTATACAGCATTCCCACTTTCATAAACGCTCTCCCTCAAATGCCCCACGTCGTTTCCTAAATAATCTCTTCTTGTTAAGATCTTCATCGTAATATTGGTAAAGTAACAGGGGTAATTTAGATATTTCAATAATGCGCTAAACCCAATAAAACGCACAGAAAAAGAATCAGAGCAGCGTTCTATTTCCCGATACCGCGTCTCTCTGTCTCTCGTCTCTTCTTCCCGCCATCTTTCTCTCTCTAAAACCTTCTCTGCAGCAACGGCAAAGGCACTGCTTTTAGAGAGAGAAAGTCCCAAAGATCGCTTTTATTAGAGTGATAAGGTTATGGTTTCGCTTTTCATCGGTTTGTGAGGGAGATTGAGGACGTTGATGTCTCGATTGAACGCTTGAAGGCCAAAAATATCTGATCTTTTTCGCTGTTTCAGGTGATTTTTTTTTTTGTGTGTGTGTGTTTAGTCTCTCTTTTTTATGATGATGATGATCCGTTGTGTGATTGTTTATTGTGTTGAATTTTTTTTAATGAGATGCTAGATCTCTCTGCTGATGGTTTTTTTTTTTTTTTATTGAGATTGTGTGTTGTTTGAAAATGGTAATTTTTTTAATTAATCACTTGCAATAGTAGGTTACGATGGAAAATTACAGATTGATGATTTTTTTTTTTTTAAAATTATTTGGGGGAAATTGGATTGTAGAGTTTGTATCGATGCGATGATGATTTTGCTTGAATTAGATACTGGAAATCTTCTCGATGGAAGGGGGGCACGTGATACTGACTGTACGTGTGAAAATTGACGGACGTTAGAAATCTCAGCTGGGAGGGGTGGGCCCCGCCCTTGGAATTTGTGGCTTGTCTCTGTAGAGAGACAACAGAGACGAGAGTGATTTTTTTTCCCTGGTAATTATGGACAAATTATTGAGGTGGGTTATCGCTAATCACTTGTAAATTAAGCAAATTGCCATTTTAGGGGATGTTTGTTTCGTTAATTAAGTAAAGCAATGATTTTCTCAGAGAAAAAAATAATAATGTTGGGTTGGGGTTGACTCCTAGTTGGAGAGGTTGTGGAGTTTCGGGTCAATTTTGGATTGAATAGTTTTTTGAGGTCAAGTTCAGCGTTGGATCTTTGATGGAGCAACCAATAGCATGGCGTGTTCCTCTTGTTCAAGTAGAACCTCTTATATTTTCCTTAATTAACAAATCCAGTGTTAATTAGCTCACTCACAATCCAATGTTTTTTCTTTTATTGGTGCTAAGATAAGCCTCAGAAATAAAATCATCGGCACGTATATTACCCTCCCTCCAAGTATCCAAGTATACTGGACGCGAATATGGAAGAAGTTACTACTAATTAATGAGACATCTCATAGCAACAGGTAACACCCATTAACATTTTATTAATGAGACATCTCATAGCAACAGGTAACACCCATTAACATTTTCCTTCACAAACAAAGTAAGGACATCCCGAGTATTCCCCTCCAACGCAAATTTAATGTTAAAATACTTGATGTGTATCCAATGTGGGTAATTTTAGGAGTAGGAAGAGACCTTTATACTAAATATGCAGTGCTTTACTCTTTGTCCTTATGGCACTCAAGAAATAAAATTACTATACCTAATGGGTGAGAGGTAAACATTTTCTTAATAAAACTACTTTATTGGGTAGAAGGTAAATATTTTCTTATGGACTCTATAGGTAAAAACACTTTAAAAATAAATGCTTCTGAATACCTATTAGTATTTTTCCTTCTAAAGACAATAAATTATTTCTCATGATTTAAATTGCAGTGAGCGTTGAGGATATTTTACTGTATTCTAACACAATTTTCTGGTTTCTCTAATGTATCTCATCATGTATGCACCACCTGTACTCCAAAATTACAGCCTTGTTCCTTGATTCCCTATGCTCACATTGAGGATATGCAGGCGAATTAAGATTACATACTCTAGATAATAGTATCAAAACAATTATTTCCTTTTTCTCTATATGGAATAGTTGGAAGAGATGAGTCCTATTGTTTGGTGGCAGCGAGAAACATATAAAATAAGAGTGAAAGAAGAAAGGGTCTTTGCATGGTAGCTGACTAAACCTTCCATGATTTTAGGAAGCCATATTGAACTCCTTCCTCAGATATTCTTTGAACCATTCAAAAAGAGTGTTGTTCAATTCCTCCCATAAAATGTACAAACTCTTGCGAGCTATTGAGTATACGATGGAGATGCGGGAGTTTGGGGAGCATCCTTATCTGGCCTTTGGATATATCCCTAAACCTGGTCTTCCTTAGCAGTAACTTACTAATGCTCGCACTCTCTTGGTTAAAAACTTGAGGAATACAAGGTTGAGGAGTTCTTAAGGAGCAAGTGACGCATGTCCCTTTAGATTTACCTTCAAAAAGATGTTGAGGTGGAACAAAGTGTATTTAATGACAACAATGTGAAAGAAAGAACAATGAAATTTCAAGGTCAAGGCTGGTTTTGGACCTTCTTTGATAAGAAGAGAAATGCGAGGTTGGCAATCAATATACTAGGCAGTTTTTTGGGAAGAAGCTTAATGATTTTGAGCCATACCTATAAGATTTTTAAGGATCTTGAAGGTATTTTTAGAATTTCTTTTGGGGCTTTCTTCAAAATTTAGGAAGATTCGGCATTTAAATTGTATTGCGAATTCATGTTTTAACATTTAACATATAGTCCCACTCTAAATTTGATAGACGATCAATGGATGTCCATATCTTGGAAAAACGACTTAGTATAGACCGGGTTACTCCCTAAGGGGCTCTAAGTTCTCAAACATATTCATATCCTAAAAGAAAAAAAAATTGAAAGAAAAGAAAATTTCTAATAATGTTCTGCTTTATCAGAAGTCTTGTTCCTTTCATATCAGTCGTAATATAGAAGAGTTTAGGTATCAAATGACAGGAATCTGTTATAAGAAAGTATATCTTTCTTTTTTCTGCATATCTTTTTTCAAAGTCTCAAAATTGTAAAGATTCTTCTAGGATCTCGAGAACTTATTTTCTAGTTTAAAAAAAACTTTTTATCAAACGGAATGATGGAATAATTTGCTTTCCGCAAAAATATATTAGTTTACTTTTTAAGCTTTCCCATTCCAACACATGTAGATGCCCTGCTTTGGATGTTTCTAGAACAACTGAATAAATGTGTCCTTTACATTCTTTTTTTTTTTGAAAGACACCGGAGCTTAACAAATGGGCTCTTTCTCTTGGTACTTAAAGGAAACATGTTGAGCTTTAAATGTCATCTTTAAATTTGATGTATTTTATTTTTATCTAAGAAGTAAGATGTTGATTTCATTTCAAATAGTTTGGTTACTATAGAAGTTATTAAGATGTCTCAATGATCTTGCAATAACATCTCAATTTCTCCCTGTTTGAGGAGAAGTAAAAGGTGCCGCTTTCCTTTCCAATTCTCTGTTTAGTGAGTCATATTTTCATATGCTTAAACGGCATGGAATTTTTAATTTTCCTCTTAGACAATTTTCACAAACCGATCAAAATTATTATTAACAATCCCCTGCATTTCACTTCGTCATCCAAACCAGCTTCAAAGGGGAAAAAAAAAAAAACTACAAGTTATTCAGAAAACAGCATCAATTTCTTCTTTTATTAAATTAATGAGTGAACAAGTAATATTGATAAGCAACGACCTTGTAACCCTACCAACAACCCAATTTCCTTAAAGAGCATGATATCAATACAATGGATGTTAATGATAAGTATGGCTTATCAAAGTTCTCTATCATATTTGTAATGTTCCCTACAAAGCTAAGAAAGACATGTTTGATTGTATGTATCTCCTCTTTAATTTGATGAGGACTCGTCGATCGCTTTCTTAGATTCTGTCGTGGGGTCACAAGAATAAAGAGGGACCTTTAGGAAGTGACTCTGAGGCAGCTTGCGTTTCTTCCATACTCTTTTATATGGATCTTTAGTAGGCAATATACAGGGATATGATAGCCTCCAACCTTCTTTGGTTTGCTTTTCTTTAGTGTTGGCAGTGGGGGAGGGTGCAGAGGTCAAGTCCTTTTGCTTCAGCCTTTAGTGTGCCAAGCATGTAATATATAATCTAATTACTAAGACAAAACAAAGCATCTCCAAGTTTAGTAACAAGAGAACAAGATGTGCCTGCTGTAACTGTCCATATCTTTTTCCCGTCAATTGCTATGTATTTGTCTTTACTGTGTAGATCTAGTCAGTGGAATCCTAGGCATGGAGCCTTAGAATATGGTGTGGTAAACTAGACATTAGTTTTATTAGCGTTGTTGGATTATGGTTTCAATTTTATGGCTACGTCTCCTGTCGGTTTACAAATGTTCTTATTATTGATAATTCGGTTGTGATGCCTGCTGTTGCCACTAGCTTTGTAATTATTGCCACATTTGGGGGAACATAAAAAACTGAAAGCGATTATGTTATAATACATAACAACTTCTCTCAATCCTCATCAGAACTTTGGAGTTTTAGTGCAGCGACAGTAACTTCAATATATGGTATCATAATAATCTAGATTCAAACCCCACTAGGTGCAGAGTTAATTGTCTTTTTTTTTTTTTTTTAAATGAACATCATTGCACAAAACCAGGTTCCAGAAGTGACGCTCAATGTGCAAGGACATGGAATACATAACAATTTCCTCCAAACCCTTACAACAATTTCGAAGTTTTGATGTAGTGACAAAAGACTAAAATATATTACAAGTATTATCTATATGCAGGGTTGCAAGGCTCACAATTGGAGATGGACTGACTAGCCTACTTAGACCTGTAATTATTCAAAAGGAAGGATTAATCTTGACTGAGTCATGAGTTTGAAACACATTTACCGCATGTTTATCTAACCATATTTTTCTTGTGGGACTAAATCACAACATCGTTTTCCCAACACTTTCTATGGCATTTACCTTTTTCCACCTGAAGTTAAATCTTCAGTAGATTTTTCTGCCTATTGATGGTATTGAGTTCCCTATTTAAAACTTTTTCTGCCATGAAAAAGCTTTGCTCATGGCTGGAATTAACTAGAACACAACATGATGACGATATTAACGAAACTGGGTAAAAATCTGTCTGCTTTGGCTTTTGTATTTACCTTGTCCCTCTTATCATTTATTGGATATGGATATGAAATTGCAATCCAACACATGAGATCCCAAGCATATTACTTGAGCAAAATCAAATTTTGATTGAAAACTTATGGTAGTACATTCTTAGTTATAGTCTGGGCTCTTTCCTGGGCAAGTCACATGCCACCATTGTAATGTATAAAATATATACATAGAGAGAGAGAGGTAAGGTATGGGTTTATGTATGCTCTCCATCTTCATCTCATCATGCAGTTTCTTTCTGTACACCATTTCTGACCTTGGGTCCTACCTTAAATCTTTCCCGCGCTTTAAGCCCAACCTTTTTTCTCCATATATATATATATTTTCTCAAAGTAATAAAGAATCAGATCCTCTTAATTTTTAAGAGATCAAACGCCACTGGCTCTCTTGAACTCATAGTTGATAAGCCAGACCATAGAGAGCTTTTTCTCATTCATTCGCTCATTCCTTTTTTTTGTTGCTTTAATTTCTTCTCTCTTTTGTTTGTCACAGAGATTCATAAATGGATACCAATTCAGCTACATCCAGTTTCGGTTCTGTTGCGAGGACCATCACCAAGATCCTCCGCTTCCGTCGAAATGTCACCAGCAACACTACTGCAGAGTCTGAGTTCGACCATGATCATAAAATCCCCAACCTCAAACCCGCCAAAAGCATCCAAAGCTTCTCCCAAGTTCTCCCAAAGCTCAACCGAGATGATGAGATCCACAAACTCAAGCCCTCCAAAAGCATGGACGACTTGTCACAAGTTCTTCCCAAATGCGAGGATGAGAAGCCCGAAGAGGATAGGTTTCATGATAAAAGGGCAATGGAGTCGCTCATTGCCAATCTATTCACTAGCATCTCTGCCATAAAAGCCGCATATGCACAGCTCCAAGTTGCCCAGTCGCCCTATGACCCGGATACAATTCAGTCTGCTGACAGGTCCGTCGTCACTGAGCTAATGCACATATCGGAGCTGAAGCACGGTTACTTCAAGCACCAGATTGGCCCTCCGCCGCCTCCTCCGATGGCTGCTCAAGTCCAGGAGCATCGGAACCTCATCAAGACCTTCCAGATCACCACCAAGAAGCTCGAGTCAGACCTGCAGTACAGAGACTCCAAGGTTATGTCCCTTCAAGCTCAGCTGATGGAATTGGATCGCCAGAACCGCTCTATGGAGTCTAGGCTCCATCCTGGCATCTTATTATCTTCCCTCGACGGCCTCCACCTCTCCGGGCTGGACCCTACTCATTTTCTCGAGGTCGTTCGCTACTCTGCCAGATCGGTCCGGTCATTTGTCAAGCTGATGGTTGGTGAGATGGAGTCAGCCGGATGGGACCTTGGTGCTGCTGCAAGGTTCATACAGCCAGATGTACACAACAGGCCTAGTCACAAGATATTCGCCTTCGAATCTTTTGTTTCTCAGAAAATGTTATCTAATTTCCATTGTCGGGACTTTGGTCTGGCGCCTTTTGAAAATCGGACATCATGGGAGCCGCAGAAGTTCTATGCTGAGTTTACTGAACTGAAGTCTGCTAAAACAAAGCATCTTTTTGCAACTCCGAAGGGAAGATCATATGGGTTTTGCAAATTCTGCAGGGCCAGGTATCTGACCCTGGTGCACCCAAAAATGGAGGCGTCATTCTTTGGCAATCTCGATCAGAGGGAGCTAGTAAGCTCTGGCCGTGGGTTTCCCGAGTCGGAATTTTTTGCTGGGTTTGCTGAAATGGCGAGGAGAGTCTGGCTGCTGCACTGCTTGTTCTTCTCGTTCGATAAGGAAATGGGGGGTTCAATCTTTCAAGTGAAGAGGGGCATGCGGTTCTCGGAGGTCTACATGGAGAGTGTCTTGGAGGAAAGGGAGGTGGATGGCACCGGGGCGAGGCCGCCGGTGGTCAGATTCACGGTGATGCCAGGGTTCAGTATTGGGAGGACAGTGATTCAGTCCAAAGTTTACATCTCAGGTTGAGCGGAGAACAGATGGTCCCGTGCATCCCGTGCATCGATACCTGCATCGATACCTGCCGTATCGGACGGCCAGGAGAGCATGAAAACTGTAGAAATTCAGTCTTGTGATCCTACAAGAGATTGAAATGTCAATTGGGGAGTTTGACAATAGCTCTGTGTTAGTCTTGTACCAAATTTTGCTATGGCATGTTAATTATGATTATGTGTATGACAAGTATGGTACTAGCAAATTAGCAATGTAGATGAGATCTTGTTGTAATAGTTGTAGTTGGTGTAATGATGGGCAATGTGTATTATATTATGGATGCATGTTGGAGTTAGGGAAGTTTCAGATGTGGGTTGTATTGTGATTTAGCAACGAGAGGGTATTACTATAGTAATTGTTTGGTAACAAGGGGCATTTGTTAATGGAGGTTGGTGGTGAGAAAACGAGATTGGAGAGGCTTTAGGTGGGGGAGGCAATCGGTGCGAGCGTGCGGTGGGAAGGTCGGCTCAGTTTCATGCAAGTTGGTGTCGGTGGTTGATATATCTTTTTCTGGGGAGATTTGCTAGGCACTTTTTGTTGGCCCAGGGTTCTTGTTGATAAGCATCCTCAATTGAAAATGATTGAATGGGTTCTTGTTGATAGCATCCTCAATTGAAAATGCTTGAATGTTTGTTTTTCCTAATAAAGCAGGCAATCCTAGTAAATCGAGTGACGAGGGAGGTGGGGCGATTGAAAATGCTTGAATGTTTGTTTTTTCTGATAAAGCAGGCAATCCTAGTAAATCGAGTGACGAGGGAGGTGGCGCCATGGAGACCCTGCATGCAACCAATCTCTGAGTGTGTAATCTCATGAGGGCCGTCTACACAAACAAAAACAACACAAACAAAAACAACACGAACATGGGGGGTTGGATTTAGGTCCCGACTACAGATCCTCTGACGCTCATATCAATAATAGACGGTATAATGGAGAAGCAATTTAGAATTTTATAGTGGGATTCACATTCTTGGATTGGAGCACAACTTGAGTTGTGAATAAAGAGTTTTATTTGGGTTCCTCATTGGGCCACATTGGGCCTCACGGTGGAATTTACTTTGGGCTTAAAAAGAAAAACAACTAATCCTCTTCAATGCATAAATGGATTAGAGCCCATTGTAATGGGGCTTGCTATAACATTAACAATTCCATCCACCTAGATACTTTTTTTTTCACACGCATATATTTTTAACAATATTAACGAAATTGAATTTCTATCAGAAATCAAACTCAGAACATTTCGTAAATTAGAGAGAAATGTCACAACTATCTAGATACATATTGGCGAGAGCAGATTAGTCCCCTCGATAATGTTGGCGGTGAAAATTTCTAAGTAAAATAGGATTTTCCACAACAGACCACGGAGCTAACTCAGTAGCTCCGCGTCTGGCTACTTTTAGCCTCGCGTTTGAGTAAAATGCGGAGATGATCAATAGCTCCGCGTTAGCTCTGCGCATTGATTATTTAGTTCCGCATTTTGATGAGTTTAACTCCGCGTGAACAGATAATCAGGATCTCAAATTGATTGAGATTATGATTTGGGCATATCCAAATATTCAAATTGAATCCAATCAGAATTCCAAATCAAGAGATTTAAATCAAATATTAAATATTTGATTAGAATCCTTGATGAATACAAAAATCTTGATTCCTATTCCTATAGAAACCTTCTATTCCTATTCCTATGGGAACTCTCATAAACTCTCAAAGTCTATAAATACCCTCTTTGAGAAGACTTTAGAGATCAATCAATCAATAATAAATGATCACTCAATAATAGATCAATCTATAGATGATCATCAATCTTTAAGAGATCTTTTTGATCCTTTGGCAATTCAAGTACGCGAGAGAGCCTTGAAGCCTTTGGGGCTGGTCTTTTCTTTCGGCTTTGGTCTTCTTCTTCTTCTTTTCGGCAATCCAGAGATCGGAGATCATCTCCTTTCTTCTTCTCAGTTGAGTTGATCCTTTGGCAAATCAAGTACGCGAGAGAGCCTTGAAGCCTTTTTGTGATCATCATTGTCTTGGAGAATTCAAGTACGCGAGAGAGCCTTGAGTTCGGGAAAGACAGAGAAGAAGATCGTCTACAGTCAGCCGATTTCTTCAAGAGAGAAGAAGTTCGACGTACTGATCGTCAACGGGAACTATTATAGATCTCATCGCCACTGATCCTACGTTTATTGTAAAAGAGAGAGATTGAAATATAAAATCCTCTCGTTTGTTCTCTTTATATATCTTGTTCACTTCTATTGTAATCTAAGCTGTATTCGATGGAAGGAAGCAAAGGAAATTTTGCGGCGAACAAACTGGCGACCACAGTGGGAGCCATCTCTTTCATTGATGAAGAGATTGTGGCGCAATCGGACGTTGATTTGATCAGATTCGACGGAGATACGCTAGTCGTTGAAATCGACCAGCAGAAGTATGAGGAGTATCTCTCCTCTGAATCAGGTAACCTGAACGAAACGCGACACTATCGTCGCGTGCGCTCCAATACCCGAGGAACGGGTAAAAAGGTATCCACCGAGGAAGGGGGATCCATGGAGACCGCGACCATAGAGTCGTTGTTTGGGCAGGAAATCCTAGCAGGGGGTGATCTCTCTACTACCGAAGAAGACCTGGGGACTGGATTGACCAGAACCCAATTCCGAAACAGGAACCGGATAGCGAGGCGTAGAGCCCTCAAAGCCTGCCTTGGACGCGGAGCTAATACCAGAAGACGCGAGGCTATGGTCCCTCGCAAACTGGCTCGCACTACCCGCGAGACCAGTCTCTACTGCGTTAAACGCGAGGTTACAACTTGCCTTAAAAGTAAGGAAAAGCCAGCGTGTGATATTCCGCGCGAGGCTATTGCTGAGCTTAGCGAGAGATGCGAAGCCAGCAAGATTTGCGCTATTCGCAAAATATCTGACACTCGCGAGAGACGCGAGTATAAAAATTCTTTAAAGCCAGCGTGTGATTCTCCACGCGAGGCTGATACTAAGCCAAGGGAGAAGCGCGAGACTACTTGCGAGAAACGCAAGACTTCTGACACTCGCGAGAGACGCGAGTATAAAATTTTTTTAAAGCCAGCGTGTGATTTTCCACACGGGGCTGATACTAAGCCAAGCAAGAGACGCGAGGCTACTTGCGAGAAACGCAAGACTTCTGACACTCGTGAGAAACGCGAGTATAAAAATTCTTCAAAGCTAGCGTGTACTAAGCCAAGCGAGAGACGCGAGGCTACTTGCGAGAAACGCAAGACTTCTGACACTCGCGAGAAACGCGAGTATAAAAATTCTGTAAAGCCAGCGTGTGATTCTCCACGTGAGGCTGATACTGAGCCAAGTAAGAAACACGAGGCCAGTAATACTTGCGAGAAACGCAAGATTCATAATACTCGCGAGGAACGCGAAGATGATTGGCAAATTGTTGTTAGTCGAAGAAATCGCGCTAGACGCGAAATTATGACTTGTGATAACCACAAGAGTAAGCCAGCGTACAGGAATTTTATTCCACGCGGGGCTAAGATTACAGAAGAGAAACTTTTGAAAACACGCCAAGCCAGCGTAAAACGCGAGGCTAGCGTAGCAAATCGCGAAGCTAACTTCAGGCCAGCGTGTGATGTACTTTCTCCACGCGAGGCTAGCATCAAACGTGAAGCTATAGCCCAACTTCGCGTAAATGGTTCAGAACGCGAAGCTAACATCCAGCTCCACGTAAAACAGCCTGAATATAGAATCAAGGCTGATAATCGGGTTATTGGACAACATGTTGACACCAATGACTCTGAAAAACTTCAGTGGGCCCCTGGACCCTCTCAACAACCAGGTGGCCACCCCGATTCTTCGTCACCCAAGGTCACCGATCTCAGAGATTACTTGAGAAATATGACTCAAGCTCAACCACACTCGACATGTCATTGTGAGCAGCTCATAACAGCCATATCTGCTATATTGGACAATTGCTGTTGTACTAAGAAGAGAGTGTCTGTATTTAACAGAATAACTGAGTCTCGTCAAGATACTCCAAAGAGAAGAAAGAATGATCTGAGATATAAAATTAAAGAAAAAGAATTAAACGGAGTGACCTCAAATATGGTCAGCAAAAGCAAAAAGATTATGGAGAAAGAATATGAGTCAGATGCAGACGACGAAAAACTTCATCATTTTACCCGGCTCAAATCAAGCGTTGTCGCTCCTCGGAATTACAAGAAACTTTTAAAAGGATTCTGTGATGACGACAGCGACAATTCAGCTATAGCTTCCCCACAATCTTATACATCTTTCCGGCCACAAAAATCAACGTCATATATGGTGGATAAATCCGATGATGTCGACCAGGGTTGGAAGCTCAGAAACAAATGATTCTAAGTCAGCAAAAGGCCATTGATGACCTCAAATTAATGCTTCTAAAAGTGGTCGAAAATACCCGGAAGATAGACGATGATAAGGCTAAAATTTCTTCGGAACCGCCACCTAAAACAAATGAAGAAACTAAAGAAGAAAAGGCTTATTCGATGCATGAGGATGATGACAAATACTCTTTCCATGATCCTCATGGAGAAAAGATCGAGAAATTGCAAAGCCAACTGAATGCCCTAATGCACAAGAAAGAATTGAAAGAATCGGGGGTTTTAAGACCATATCCGCTTGAGTGGGACTTTGCCCCTTATCCAGAAATGTATAAACCGCTCAAGTTGGAGTCATATGACGGGAAGGGGTCCCCAAGCCAATACTTATATTACTTTTTATCGCAGGCAGGTCATCTAATGGGAAATGATCCCATAATGACCAAAGTATTTGGGAGCACTCTACGAGGGCCTGCATTCACTTGGTTTATGCAGTTGCCCCCAGGTACTATTAATACCTGGTTTGATGTTGAGAAGCAATTTCTCGCACGTTTTTTTGAGGATGATACCGAAATATCGGTTCATTCCCTCCTTGCGACGAAACAAGGGGAAGAAGAAACGGTTAAAAGTTTTATTAAACGCTTCAGGGAAAAATCCGTGTATTGTCGACACGGTATGACCCAGGAAACCCTGGTGGAAACCTGCAAGCATAATTTCAGGACCGGCGTGCTGATAAGAATGGGAGCTGTAGAGTCCAAAATTTGGAAAGATCTGTTGAGGCAGGGAGAGCAGGCGGAAGATATAATTCGCCGGATTAAGGAATCTCGTAGCACGAGAAACTCTACCAATAACATGCTATATCCACAGAATCCTAAAAATAAAGGGAAGGCTGTGATGGCAACAGTTGCAGATCCAAAGCCAAGACCTCAGAATCCGAGAGGTGCAGGTCAAAATAAGCCCCGACAAGATAAAACTTATACATTCAAAACTGAGCAGACAGGTACTCTATTCCATCTCCTCCTCAGAAAAGGCTTGCTAAAACTTCCGGAGAATCAAACACCGGAAGACGTTGGTAAAACCAACGACTCTAACTATTGCCTGTACCATCGGAATGTCGGGCACCCAACTAAAGATTGTTATCCTCTAAAGAACCGAATTCAAGCATTGATAGAAACCGGAGTTCTCACACTTAAAGAGGAACAGAAGAAAGTTTCTGCAAATATGACAACTTTAATTGGAACCAATAAGTTCCCTGCCAGAGCAATCTCTACCAGAGCAACTCCTATACCAGTAGGGAAGCCAATATCGACACCAAGCACGGGCAGCTCGCATTTGCAAGCTGGCCCCTTGGATATGCTCCGAACCACAGCTGCGATCAAATCGACCTCATTGGTTAACAGCCGGATTTGGCTGGGGGTGCCGAGAATATTGACGATGATAAACATCGTGCTATTCTCAATAGCCATTGCAATGGCTAATTGGGTGCTATAAATAAAAAATTTTGCCCAATGCTGTTAAAGCAGAGGGAAGAGGAGATCAAGTTCCTCGTCAACCCTATCATACTGGGGGTAAAAGTATGAAGTTAACTACCCAATGCTGATTAAAGGCAAAGGGGAGAGGAAATCAATTCCTCGACAACTCACCATGCTGAGGGGAATAGCATGGCTAGCCCAACGCAAATGGCGATTGGTAAAGGCCAATCAAATCCGTTGATAGTTGGGGGTTTGCTAAAAATCCCATAAACTCTGTTATGTTAAGTTCTTACTTCTGACAGTGTGATTTGGATTCTTCCTATCTCCGTTCAAGTTACGCGTGAGAGCACTTGGACTAGGCATGTGCAATTAGGCGCCTCTGCTAAAATTTGATGAATCCTAACACGATCATCTCTGGTGTGCCCAGTTCAAGTTACGCAGATGAGCCTTGAGCCGCCCCCGATTTGACTAAGATTCTTGAAGCCAACAGATAAAGAGATATCAGCGAGTTATCAGACTGAACCCGGTTCACTGCAAAAGAAGAATCAGGAGTTCGATAAAACTTGGAAAATTTTCTAAGTATAAGAACGCGGAGCTAAGCTAACTTCGTGTACCACTGATTGAAATAGCCTCGCGTTTTAAAACGCAGAGGATGACGCGATAACTTCGCGTAAATGAAGAATAGAGTTTTTCTCTGCCTTTAATAGCCTCGCGTTTCAACGCGACTGCTAATCAAAATAGCCCCGCGTTTCAAGCGCGAGGATGACGCGATAACTTCGCGTAGAGAAAGATTAGAGTTCCTCTCTGATGGCGATCTCGTCGGTGAAGTAAGAATTGACAAGTTTAAACCAAGCTAAAACTTCTCATAATGGTTCTAAAGTAACCAAAAGTTAAAGTTTTTACCTTCAAAAGACGCTGCATGGACTGGTTCGCTGTTGTGTCTACTCCCACGGCCGCTGCCATCAACGCCGGCCAATGTGCATAAAGCCAAACTCTTCTGGAGAGACATCCTAATGATAAAAATCTATGGAGAGTTAAACGGAGATCAATTGAAGATCATTCATTGACATGAGTCACTTGATCGCCGGAGCTCCAGACTCTTCAAATATCCAAATGAAGAAGAAGATGAGCCCAGAGCTCTATTTAAACAGGATTTCCCCCGCTTGGTATTCGACATAGAAATTTGAGAGTAATTAATGAAACAATTAATCATTTCACTGAAAATGAAGTGAAGCTGATTAGCTCCGCGTAAGCGAGCATAACGCGAAAGAGACTTGGTATTCTAACTCCGCGTTTCAGTTTAAGTATCCAAAGTATTTCAAAATTTGCTAAGTTCTAAACCATTTTGAAAACTTTGGAGGGGGTTCTGTTGGCGGTGAAAATTTCTAAGTAAAATAGGATTTTCTACAACAGACCGCCGAGCTAACTCAGTAGCTCCGCGTCTGGCTACTTTTAGCCTCGCGTTTGAGTAAAACGCGGAGATGATCAATAGCACCGCGTTAGCTCCGCGCACTGGTTATTTAGTTCCGCATTTTGATGAGTTTAACTCCGCGTGAACAGATAATCATGATCTCAAATTGATTGAGATTATGATTTGGACTTATTCAAATACTCAAATTGAATCCAATCAGAATTCTAAATCAAGAGATTTAAATCAATATTAAATATTCGATTAGAATCCTTGATGAATACAAAAATCTTGATTCCTATTCTTATGGAAACCTTCTATTCCTATTCCTATGGGAACTCTCATAAACTCTCAAAGTCTATAAATACCCTATTTGAGGAGACTTTAGAGATCAATCAATCAATAATAAAGGATCACTCAATAATAGATCAATCTATAAATGATCATCAATATTTAAGAGATCTTTTTGATCCTTTGGCAATTCAAGTACGCGAGAGAGCCTTGAAGCCTTTGGGACTGGTCTTTTCTTTCGGCTTTGGTCTTCTTCTTCTTTTCGGCAATCCAGAGATCGGAGATCATCTCCTTTCTTCTTCTCAGTTGAGTTGATCCTTTGGCAAATCAAGTACGCGAGAGAGCCTTGAAGTCTTTTTGTGATCATCATTGTCTTGGAGAAGTCAAGTACGCGAGAGAGCCTTGAATTCGGGAAAGACAGAGAAGAAGATCGTCTACAGTCAGCCGATTTCTTCAAGAGAGAAGAAGTTCGACGTACTGATCGTCAACGGGAACTATTATAGATCCCATCGCCACTGATCCCACGTTTATTGTAAAAGAGAGAGATTGAAATATAAAATCCTCTCGTTTGTTCTCTTTATATATCTTGTTCACTTCTATTGTAATCTAAACTGTATTCGATGGAAGGAAGCAAAGGAAATTTTGCGGCGAAGAGATAACACCTCTTATTCTTAAGAAGCCCACAACATTTCTTGCTCAGAAAAAGAATTAAAGGGATCAATACCATCGTCTCTTGGATGTTGGCAATTGACAATTGATACAGGGTGATATGGCTTTGCGTATAAATTTTTTTTTTCCCTCGTTGTCAGCCCGCCTGCAAGATTGTTTGGAGTCTAGTTTTGCCTGCCTAGAGAAATGGCTTGTTTGTCCTTTTGACAGTCGGAGAAATTTCTATAGTAAATTTGGGATCATGACCAAGTATTTTCTCACATTTCCCGTTGGCAATTATTAAATCCTACTCGAGCAACTCTCTTTGATTTATGAAAGGGTTTAAGTTCAACATTTTCCATACAGACTCAACTCGGATGATGTTGCAAAAATTATATATATATATATATATATATATATATATATATATATATATAACAAAAAAAAAAAAAAATATTGTGTGCTATTTATTTCTAAATAACAATTATGCAAGATTCAACATAAAATTTGTTTGGTGAAATCTCATGGTTAGAAACTTTTCCTGCAGAGAGAACTAGCGACTAACGTAGGATTATTTCTTATCTATGGGATTTTTTCTCTCACTTTGATATATTTGGCCTTCCATGAGAGCTTAATCAATTTGTTACCTTTCAAAGAGAATAATAATAAAAACTTTGTAGAGAATCAGAGAGAATAATAATAATAATAAACACTTCGATCTATACTTTGGTCTTTAGCGTAATTGTTCGGATTATTGTCTAAAATGAGTATTATCAGAATATCTATAACTAATATTTCAATGAAGAATCATGATTACCCGAGGCCTGTCTAGCTCATCTCCTACAGTTATGCCTACGTATTAGAATTCTTTGTTGGAAGAAATTCTTAGCAAAACTTTTATAATTGTGAGATAAAATGAAGTTAATTAAAAATATCTAATATAACTATTGGGTCTTGAGCCCAATGTATAAAAGTATAGCTGCTCTCTGGCCCAACACAGCCTACAGCCCTAAAGCTAACTCTCTTCTTTTTTTCTTAATTTCCCACAAAGTCTAATGTAAATAGTGCAGCGACCCTGAGCTTTTACAGTCAAGAAAAGATGCTGGCAAGGACCACTAAGCAAAATTAATTTTTTTTTTTTTTTAAAAAGGAAAGGAAAAAATGAAATTGACTGAGAATACAACAACAACAACAACTAAGCCAAGTACTTAGGCTAGGCTATATGAACCAAAACATAATCACGTTGGATCAATCACATTGATAGTTCTTCTCCATTCATTTCTATCAAGTAATATCTTCTCATTTAGACCTCTAGAATCTATATCTTTTCGTATCACCTCCATCCATATTTTCTTCGGTCTTTCTTTCGTTCTTTTAACTTGTCCTCTATATTGATAAACTCCCCTCATCGAACTGGTGCATTTTTAGTCCTACGTTGCACATGCCTAAACCATCGTAAGCGATTTTCTTGTATCTTCTCATCGGTAGGAACTACACCTATTTTAGCACGAATATCTTCAATTCTCACTTTATCTCTCATAGTATTGCCGCATATCCAGCGGAGCATGCATATATCTGTTACACTTATCTTTTGTGAATGACATTTCTTTAAAGCCCAACATTCTGTACCATATAATAAAGTTAGCCTAATAACAGTTCTATAAAAATTTTCTTTCAGTCTTAACGGAATGTTATGGTCGCATAAAACTCCCGTTGTATTTTTCCATTTCAATCAGTCAGTTTGTATTCTATGGTTAACATCATTATCTATCTCTCCATCATTCTGAATAATAGAATCCAAATAACTAAACTGACTGCTCATTTGAATGTCTTGCCCGTACAGTATTACACCATTATAGTCTATGGTCCGTCGTTTACAAAATTTATATTCCACATACTCTGTTTTAGACCTGCTTAATCTAAAATCTCTAGATTCTAATATGTGCCTCCATAACTTTAACTTGACATTCACCCATACTCTTGTCTCATCAATTAAGATAACATCATCAGTAAATAGCATACACCAAAATATCTCATTCTGAATAGCTCTAGTAAGTTCACTCATCACTATAACAAATAAGAACGGATTCAATACAGATCTTTGATGCAATCCAATTGTCATAGAAAAATCACTTATTAGACCACCACATGTTCTGACATTGGCTACTACTCCATCATACATGTCCTTAATTATGTCAATATACTTAATGTGAACTCTTTTCACTATCAATATCCACCAAAATAGCTCTCGTGGTACCCTATCATAGGTTTTCTCCAGGTCAATAAATATCATATGTAAATCTTTATTTCTCTCTCGGAATTGCTTTATAAGTTGACGAAGTAAATGAATAGTTTATGTCGTCGATCGCCCTGGCATAAATTCAAACTGATTCTTCGATATTTTAACAATTTAGCTCAATATATGTTCAATTACTCTTTTTCAAAACTTCATAGTGTGACACATGAGTTTTATTTCATGATAGTTAAAACAACTTTGAATATCACCATTGTTCTTATGCAGAGATACTAAGGTACTCTTCCTCCATTCATTTAGCATTTTATTACTTTATCAAATCTTGTTAAAAAAATCTGTCAGCCACCTCACACCATCCCTCCTAAGTATCTCCATAGTTCTATAAGAATTTCATCTGGACCAACACATTTTCTTGATTTTATCCTCTTCGAAATCTCTTTTACTTCAGATTCTTTGATTTTGCGCATAAACCTATGATTCATATTCTCACATTAAATAGTAAGATCTCCCAATTTTTGAGTAAAACTACCATTATATAATCTATCAAAATAATATCTCCATCTTTCTTTAATCGCTTCGTCTCGAACTAGAACCTTCTGATCCTCATATTTAATACACTTTACCGCACATAAATCTCTAAACTTTCTCTCTCTTATTCGAGCAATTATATATATATATATATATATATATATATATATATATATATATATATATATATATATATCATTTTCTATCTTTATTATCCAACTTCTCGTACAATTATTTATATAATTTAATTTTTGCATCCCAAACAACTTTCTTAGCCTCCTTCTTGGCCAGTTTATACCTCTCAAAACTTGTTCTATTATTATTATTATTATTATTCCAATATCTATAAAGGTCCCGCTTGATTTTAATAGTATTTTTTACCTTTTCATTCTAACATAATGTATCTTTACATAGTGAAACACTGTTCCTCAACTAACCAAATATATGTTTAGCTACCCTCTTAATGAGGCTAACTATTTTGTTCCTTGTTACATTAGAATCATCATGGTTACTCCAATTTGCTTCTTGTACTATTTTATCTATATAAACTTTTTGATTACTTTCGAATAGCCACCACTTAATTTTAGAATCTAATATATACTTAATCTTTCTAAGTCTCTTTCTAATCTGAATATCTAAAACTAAGAGTTTATATTGGATAACTACACTCTCACCTGACACTACCTTACAATCGATGCAACTAACTCTATCTACCCTTCTAGTTAAAAAGAAATCTATTTGGCTCGCACTCGATCCACTTTTAAAAGTAATCAAATGTGAAACTCTCTTTTTAAACTAAGTATTAACTAAAATCAAATCATAAGACAAAGCAAAATCTAGAATTGAGTTAACTGCTTCATTTCTTTCTCCAAAATTAAATTCTCCATATATACTATCAAACCCATTACGACTAGTTTCTACATGCCCATTGAGATCACCACCAATAAATAGTTTTTCTCTAGCGAATATTTTTTGTACTATCTCATCTAGATTCTCCAAAAATTAATATTTACTAGATTCATCAAGTTCTGCTTGTAGTGTATAGGCACTAATGACATTAAAAATCTCTCTATCTAAAATAAGTTTAATTAATAAAATTCCATCACACTTCCCCCATAACCTCCACTGCAACCCCAAATAATTGGCTGACAATCAAGAAATTATTTTAAGCATCAATCTAGTTTATCCATTGCTGAAAAGCAAAATGCAAGGGCCAATGCCTCTAGAGTGAGTTAAACATTTTCCATGGAGTCACCTACAAAAGGAAATAAAATTGAACCCTGGCCGTCTCATATTGTGAAAGGACAAAGATTGAGCCAACAGTGAACATTCTATAGCTTTTGAAAAATGACGAAAGAAAAATGGGACTTGTAGGGTAAACTCTAACCCTTGATGAGACAAAAGGTTGTGAATCTCCCACCATGCTAAGTACTGGGGTCACAAATCCATGAACACTGACTCCACTTCTCATAATAAAACATTTAGCTACAATTTGGTATCAGATCCCATGATGACCCCTTCATCACCATTTTTTTGGTTAATCCCTTCATCATTTTAAGTTGAACCAAAAAGTCAAGTAAACGATGTAAACGATGTCAATTTCTTCCATTAGTGACCGGGAGCTATGAGTTGACAATGAGATGTTTCAGATGCAAAACAATGGCAATTTATTCCCAGAAAGGAAAAAAAAAAAAACAAAAAAGAACACAACAAATTGTATGCCTCAAGAAAGCTTCCATATTGAAGCTAACCTGCCATTGTGCATCCTTACTGGCCCCTTCGCTAGTGTGACGCATATACTGTAACGATCAATGCAGAAACCTGTCATAAAAGAAAATATATCAAATGTTAATAATCTCCTGGAAACTGAAGAATAGTAATCCCTGTGACGTGATTCAGGACTTGTAAAAAGACATAATCCATTGAATTCAAACCTTTTGATCCTCTAGTCCATTCTCCTTGGACAGCAAAATCTACGGATAGTTGCCTTGTGATCTTATGCCACAACAAACAAGCTATCATTCTTTCACCTTCCCCTTTCCTTCTCCAAGCCAAAAACATAATATTTCTGAAAAAGACCAAATCTATCTAAAAGGAAACGAGTCAACATGAATCAATTTATGGAAAGCGAAAATTCTTTTTTTGTGAATAAATTGTATCACTACTAAAAACAGCAAACTTCTTGTTATCAGTGGATGTCCCCAGATCACCAATAAGTAAATCATTAGCCCACACCCTTCTTAAATCTCAAAGTCAACAATAGAGCTGCTCTCTCTAGCCTCCCCACTGAATTGATGAAAGAGAGTAACCCAGTTTAAGCCATCCACTTCACTCTTAAAACCTCCAACTCTCTCTTCAAGAAACTTCAGGCCTTGTGCCGTTTATCAATCCATGGGCTTTACCTCCAGTATCTCAACGTCCCCAACACAAAAGCCTCTCCCCCAATTGGAATGTACTAACAAGACCGGTTGATTGCTCAGAAACCTCTTGATCCCTCTGAAATGAGTCTCTCCATCTAACTGCTTCCCAAATCGGAAGAAGGCATTAATGCTTTAGCAGTGACAAGTACAAACTCTCCAACTTTCCGTCAAGCAGGCAACGGTGATACATCTAAAATGACCTCAAGGGGCGGGGAAGGCTCAGATTCAGTCTCCGTAGGGGATGTTGGTGATGTTGGGGTAGGGGAAGAGGGATCGGAAGCATCTGCGAGAGCTCCGAGCATGGTGATGACATCATTGGTGTCATCGAGGTAATATTTGGCTTTACTCGGCTTCTGACCCACCGTGCATGCGAACACTTCTGTGTGTGCATCGACCAGGTCCTTTGTCTTGACACCAGCAAGGCCTTCGAACATGTCCTCGTCTGATCTGTCATCACCGATGCACAGCACAAAATCTGCCCGCCTCCCACCCTCGACCAAAGAGGATAGGATCTTCTCGGCTACTACGCCTTTGCTCACACCCTGCATAGCAACACCAACAAAGCAAAGGAGAGAAATAAATCATCTGTACCTGAGGCAATTGTTTGTCAAATTGATAGGATGGCCACATTTTAAAGGGATTAAAGATTTTAAATAGACAACTTCTAAGCGAACATTGCTGCATCCACTTTGAGTTTTATTCATCATCTGCTATTACAGCTTGAATTAAGGCTAGTTTAGGCATCAGCAACATGACAGACAGAGGAAACACAAGGAACATTAACTGGGGAAGTCAAATACAGTAAAGCAATGAAGCCGAGAAATGATTCATATTTAGTCATATCTCCATTTCAACGCTTTACAGTAGACGAAAACAACTTTATCCTGAGTCATATACTAACTGGAATTTGTTAAAGCAGTAACTTTGTATCTAAAAGTAAGTTACAGAGCCTGAACAAACAGAAATAGGCAAGGCAAGCCACCTCCACCATATGCAGTCCTGAAATTATTAAGAAACTCAGAAATTTCAACCGTGAAATTTGTAGTCTTCACAGCTAATTGCCTTTGGATTGAAATGATGATGCAACTACATAAGTTTCAATTTGTGAAGAACTTCCATCCCTCAATATTTGTTAAATATACTGTGGCAAGCAGTGACTAATTGTAAAAGAAATCAAACACTTGAGATTACAGTTTAAAGTCGGACATCTGACTATTCCACTTAGTGGTAAGTGCTAGATGACATCCTAGCATTCAGATAATTTTAAAAGATCTAAGCCTGTACATTATGATGAGCATATTGCAGAAAATTCATATGAGACATGTAGTAGTGAAACGAGCAAATACCTGAGGCTTCACTTCAACAATATACTGGCCAGGTTTCACCGAGGCTGGTTCATTTGCTAGCACACTCTCTAGATGCTCAAGCATCTCTTTTGCCTGTGCAGATCCAAAGCCTGGATCAGCATCTTGATGATGCCATACAAGAGCACTTTCTTTAGCTTCCATATACGATCCATCAGTAGACTCTGTATACAGTTTCATAACTGGTTCGGCCATATGCATCCATCTGAAGTCGGTATTCCCCTGGCTGCAGGTTTCCCACTCCTCATCCTTATTCCACCTGCAAATTAAAACAAAACAAGAAAAGAAGGATTATGATCCAATAACCTTTCAGACAAAACAGAGAACAACCAAGACTGATTTTCTTTCTTTCAGAAAGGTGGTTTCCAAGAACAAGAATTATGATCCACATATGTATGCAGAAGCAGTTACTTTAGGTCAAAATGGAGCAACCTTACCAATATACCAAGGGTCAACCTTACCATGGAGAAATCTATTAGTATAATATAAAACTATAATTGGAACAAAAAATTATTTCTCCAATATGGGGAAACTGCAGACAACTGGTTGATGTACAATGCTAATATTTTTTTCTTATATGTACAAAGAAAAATGTTTCAAGTTTGCACCTATAAAACAAAAATGTAAAAAATTTCTGTTAGACTACATACTATTTTCCAAAAGTGGAAAGCAAAAACTTTGTCATATTTCCTATATGTACAAAGAAAAATGTTTCAACTTTGTTTTGTTTACAACCATTTCCGAATGCGACAAAGGTTTATATATTACAAACTTACCAATATATAGTTGCAATTGCATCCAAAAATGTGTTCACAAAGAATTCCAATAGAAATGAAAGGGAACTTCTAAATACACCCCAAAAATTTCTAAAATGAAAGGGAACTTCTAAACACACCCCCAAAAAATTTTAAGTGTACCTCCCATCAGTTTTATTACAAGTTTGCCACAAAATGTTTTAGGACGTTTCGGTCCTAGTTTTCTTCCTCTCTCTTCTCTCTAAATCTCTCTCAAAACCCTAATTGTTTCCATAAAACTTAAATAATAAATCTTGCTAAATCTCTCTCAAAAAAATAAATAAATATAATAAATAACAAAATCTTTTTCTCTTTTAATCGAAGCAGAAAGTCAAGAAATTCAAAGAAAAGATCTTACTATTAGGAGTATAACAAAAGTATTTAATTTCTTAAAAATATAAAAACATTTAATTTCTGTAAAAAAAATTAAAATATGAACAATAAATAAAATATTTTATTGAAAATTTATTTTTGCACATCTCAATATTTTATTTTAGGTTCAAAAGTATATTAAATTTTTTTGAAGAGATTGATAGGTTGGAGTTTTTTTTGAAGGAGATGTTGGGCAAGAGGCAGGCAAGCCCGGATGTGGTGCAGGTCATGCACATTGTCAGCAAATCACAATCTGGCATGGATAGCTGTCAGGAAGAAACATGGAACTCAAGCAAGTCGTGAGTTCATTCACTAGGGAGTGATATAGGAACAGAGAGGGATTATAGGGTTGGAGGAAAAAAATGAGAAGGGTAATAGTAGAAATATAAGGTGTACTTAGAAAAAAAATAATATTTTTGAATGTCATAAAGGATGTACTTAAGGGGGTACTTACAAATTGGAGAGTATATATAGAAGTTCTTGAAACGAAAACCTTTTGACCTTTTTTTCCCAAAGAATGTGACTAATACAATGCAATAGTAACATAATAGAATTAGCTAGTAAAGATTCAGCTCAAATTCCTAATCCCTTAAAGAAACTTCTTCAACATAATTTACATCAATTGCCTTCAATTAGTTTAAAACTCTTTTATTTATTTAACAGATAGGACCTTATTTTTGTATATTTCCTAAAGTGTTGCCCTTTACAGCTTTACTTGTATATTTGCATATGCTAACATTGCCTGTAACTGGATTTGATACTCTAGAGGATGCCACCAACATAAAGTTTTATTACTAAACTAATCATCTATATCTTCAAATTCCAGAATCCATTCAATAATTCTATTCCGTTTTGCAGAAAACTTGGAACCTTTACCACTTATCAAATGATATCAACAAGAAATTAATTCTAGTTTATAATGAAAACAAGGAAGAAGCACAATACCTCAAGAAGTAACCATGTTCTGCCGCAATCCCAAGCTTTTTGCATGGCTCAAACCATTTCCCCAAGCTATCCCTTCCCCTCCCACTAACTATAAACACGACATTCTTCTTATCAGCGCAGAGGGTATTGATGATAGAAATAACTTCTGCGCTCGGGGTCTTGTCCATGGCTGTCTGAGGCACCACAGTTCCATCATAATCCAAAAATATCGCCCTGCTCTTGGCCCTCTCATATTTCGCAACAATATTATCAGCATTAAGCTTCTTAAAATTAGGATCAAGAGCGACTACCCTGAAACCAAACCCTAACCCAATCCCCCAACACCTCCTTCTGAAGTGATCCCTGCAGCACCTCTCCAGGTCCAAAATGAAGCTCTTAGCCCAGTAAGCCACATCATGGGTGCTTACATATCTGTAATGCTTCTCATGCCGCAGTTGCTTCTCACCCTCCGACATTGAGATCGCTTCATTCAGCGCCTCCGCTGTAGCTTCCGTATTCCAAGGGTTGACCCGGATAGCCCCACTGAGAGAAGGAGAACACCCGATAAACTCTGAAACCACCAGCATACTCTTCCTTGGTCCTGCAGTATCTGAACCCGGCTCCGACCCATTAATCCCATGCCGGCACACAATGTACTCGTAAGGGGTCAGGTTCATCCCATCCCTAACCGGTGTTACCACAACACACTCCGCGACAGTATAGTAAGCCATCCGCTCAGCTGGAGATATAGGACGGTCAACAAACACGATAGGGCTATAGCCCAAGTTCCCAAATTGGGCATTGATCCTCCTACAACTCTCCGCTATTTCTGCCTGTATCTCCTCAAGATCCCTCCCCCTCCCCCTAGCCGGATTTGCAATCTGAACCAAAACTGCCCTCCCCTGCCACTTCGGATGCAGCTTCAGCAGCTGCTGGAAAGCCAACAACTTCAAGTTGATCCCTTTGAATATATCCATATCATCCACACCCAAAAGCACAGTCTTCCCCTCAAACTGCTGCTTCAGCTCACTGACCCTCCACTCCTTATCAGGCAGCGACAGCGTGGACTCAATCTGACCCATGTGAATCCCGACAGGCATAATCTTAATCCCCACCGTCCTCCCGAAATACTCCAACCCAATATACCCTCTCTTCGACTGGTACTCAATCCCCAGCATCCGGCTGCAGCACGAAAGGAAATGCCTCGCATAATCGAAAGTATGAAACCCAATCAGATCACAATTCAACAACGCCTTCAGAATCTCTAATCTCACCGGCAGCGACCGGTAAATCTCCGACGACGGGAACGGACTATGCAGAAAGAACCCCATCCTCAGCCTATTGAACATCCTCCTCAAGAAAGTGGGCAGCGCCATCAAATGATAATCATGGATCCAAACATAATCCTCCTCAGGATTGATCACCTCAATCACCTTCTGCGAGAACAGCTTGTTCGCCAGAACGTAAGCCTCCCACAGCGAACGGTCGAACCGCCCACCGTGATCAGCCGAGAACGGCAACATATAATGGAACAGCGGCCACAGCAGCTGCTTGCAGAACCCGTGGTAGAACTTGTCCAGCAGATCGGCCGGCAAGAACGCCGGAACACACTTGAACCGCTCGAGCAGCGCCTGAGAGACGTCCTCCTGCTCGCCGCCGGCAACGTCGACGCGCAGTGAGCCGACGTAGATCACCTCCATGTCGTCAGGCAACCCGTCCTTGAGTTGGAGAAGCAGCGAGTCCTCGTCCCAGGAGAAGCTCCACCCGCTGTTATCGGGTCTGCGCTTCGCCTTAACGGGCAGCTGATTCGCCACGATGATGATCCGATCGCCCTGGATCGACGACTGGATGTCGGAGGCGACGCTGCGGTCCTCGTCGTCGAGCTCCGCTAGGGTTCCGGGGACCGTCATCACGCGTGACAGCCGCCTCGATGATCGCAACCCCCCGCCGCCGCCGCCGGAGATCGCCGGAAAGTTCCCCGACGCGAGATCTAGAAGGTTGGTGTACGATCTTGACATCATCTTGAGATATTTGAGATCGGATTAGATCGAAACCTAGGGTTACAGAGATTCGAAAGAATGGAAAAAAATTTGAGAGATGAAAATTTTGAGATCGTGCCCCGAGAGAGAGAGAACAATGAAATCTTTGATTATTTTGGTTGGGGGCAAAATAAAAAATTAAGAAACGGCTCTTGGCCTCTTGGGATATAAAGAAGGCGAAATTAAGGAGGAGGCCCAACAAAATAAATATAAATTGATTTAATTTTAATTTAATTTTTTGGATTATATTTGGAAATAATTTTTTAAATTAAATTGGAAGGCGGAAGAGAATGGATAAAAAGGGAGGAGGCGTCGCTGAGAGGGAGAGTAAGGATAAGGTCGGCCGAGGGGAGGGTGGGCCCAGCGTCCAGCTGGTATGTCACGTGCCTCGCACGTGGAGAGGCCACGCGGGCCCTGGGCCACGGAGCGTACGGCCCAGATCAGAAACCTGCGGCCGTGCTGGGTCGCCGGTGGCTCCTGCTGGTCCGGGTAACGTGGGGCCCACTTCGCTGCCGCATCGGATTTCTGCGCGGAGAAATTCAGAACGTTGATGAGGTCCGGACAAATTATTGTCGACGATCGGACGGGTGGGATTGATCCTGGTGGGTGGGGTAGTGTCGTGGGTCCTTTTTCGTGGGGAAATTCTAAACGCGCATCTCATTTTACTTAGTGAGCACCACATCTATAGTAAAGTGATTTGCAACATAGGGGAAAATGTGCTCACTAAGTCACTTGTGGTGCGCATTTAGAATTTCTCTTTTCGGGGAGTGGATAGAAATATGAGGGTGAGGCTCTAATTGGTGACGTCATCTATGAAGTTGGCAACGGGATCACGTGTTCTTATTTTTCTCGATTTTATTTTTAATTTCGTTTCCTAATTTGACAACAAAGATCCAAAGTGAATTCCCTGTAAAAAATTGACATGCAAAAAGAAAAAAAAATTTGGAACTTTACTCGGTGATAATAATGCTTATGTAATATTTTAATTTTAAATTTTTTTTTCTCACATTTTAGCCAGTAAAAATTTTACGAAGTATATGAACAAGAAAAAAATATATATATTTATCTATCATAATTATCATTCAAAAATTTTATATTTTTAAAAATTCCTAATAAAATAATATAAGTAATTTTTATTTTATCAATTAAATAATACTTCATTCTGATTTTCAAAATTAGTAAACAAATACAAGAAGAACTTTCTTTTTCTACTCTCATTTTGAAGTTATTTCTCAATTTAATCTTCACTTCTACTACTTCTATTGAGTCAAATATACTCTAAATGTCTCCGTGTCAATCCTAAAGTAAAAAGCTTTAGAATTTTTAACATACAATGCGATGATGGGAGTAAAAGACCATATGTATATAATAGACAAATAAATTCAAATCAGTGTGTATATTATTAAAACCATCACAAATAAGAGATACAAATTATGGCATCTGCTATTGAAACTATAGTTGTATAGAAATTCAAATCATTATGTATAAAAAACAAAGATATTGTACTTTAAACTGGGCACAAGAACATGAGCAATTCTCCTATTGGGGTGCCTGGATCCACCCCTAAAAGTAATATTTGTCTCTTTCGGCATTTTTAACTAATACGTGTTTGTTTCCATTAAAGTAGAATAAAAGTAAGTAAGGGGAGTAATTTTTTTTTTATAAAAGCATAATATAAATAGTGAAGTAATACTATTTTTATTATTTTAAATATTTATTTAGCCAAGAGAAAAATATGAGGCGAGACTTAAAACACTTCTAAATTTTTCTTCTTCGTGGTTTTCGTTTGGAAGAACTCTGGAATGTAAAGAATCAAGGCAAGTTTTTTTTATTAGTATTCCATTATCAATTAAAAAGAATTTCAAAATATTATTTAATATTTAGTTGCTTTGCATCTTTAGTAAATATCTAATGGACTTCTTTCTTCAAAGAGTAAACAAAACCTAGGAGAACTCTCCCATTCTATTTTTATTTTGAAAGTTATAAGACTCAAATTCAAACTATTACAAATTAAGAATACCTCCTATTTTTTTTTTGGATAGTTCAAATTGAGTTCTCGTTAAGAGTCCATCATAGAAATTACCATAAGTTAGTTAGAGAAAAATGATGTTATTAGAAATAAGACTTCTCAATTGCGGATCTTAAAACTCCTCAGAGTGGAGAAAGATCACATCAAGAATGTTCGAAACGTTCCGCAAGAAGTCGACGGTTAAGATGTAAGCATCAATTCCATCTAATATTGTAAATTGCATGTAATCTATGGATATTATTTTTTTCCTTCATAAAAACGAAATCTTTCTTACCTTTTCGTCAGTTGATCGTGTAGGCCATGAAGGCACCTGCCCTTTCGGGGGATTTCCAAAGCACACTTTTTTTTTCTCTCTTAGTGAGCTCACTTTTTTTTTTGAAAAGAGAGAGTTTTTCCTAGTGAGCACACATAAAATTCCAAAAATTACTCTATCATATTTTTCTCCCAATATTGCACCAAGTTCCGGACTAAACAGTCTGGATCCTTTATGCTGGGTTCGGGCTTACAGTCCCCGATCCACCTTATCAGATCCGGACTTACACTCTGGAATCCTTTTCTACCGAAGTCGTCACGGCGGATGGCTCTGACTCTGCTGCAGGCATTTGGTCCCAAGATTCATAGCTTACAGTTTCGGGCCTACAGAGCCACGACTTTCTAAAAGCTTCAAGATTATCTATGGTGGATCTTCTCTCTCTGAAGTAGTGGAGGAGACCAGGAGCGGCGGCGGTGGAAGGGTAGAGAAGAGAAGAGAGAGAGAGAGAGAGAGAATAGAAAGGTTAAAGATAAGAGCATTTTTGTCTTAAAATTTAAATAGTAAAATTGTAAATAAAAACAAATTTTTAAGTGGATTTATTAGAAAAAATGGTGTGCCCATCTAAAAACTCCCCCCCTTTGGCCATAGAAAATTTAGGATCAATTTGGCCACTTAGCTGGATTCCCAAGTTGACCCTTGACTTAATTAATCATCCACACTTCTTCCCTTTTCGGGTCAATAATGTGTAGCCAAAATCAAAATTCAATTTGTTTTAGGTAGGTGGAAGCTAGACTAGAATTTATTTTGAGCCTACTAAGATTTCACCTAATTTAAACATACACAATTCAATATTATAGTAGAGACTTTTTACAACCTACCAAAATTTAAAAAAAAAAAAATGACTCTTTATGTTTGGAAGCCGCCCCCTCTAAAGTTAATATTTATCCGTACTGTTAGTACAGCTCATAGTGAATACTTTCCGTGAAGACTTTAACTTTAAAAAAACAAGGACAAAAAAAAGTCAAGGTGGGGATAACTTTAGTATAATTCATTATTTTATATAAAGATGCACAATAATAAAAGGGGATTTTTATGTATATGTCCCTTATATATGTAAAAATTAGAATTTAATTTCTAAATTTTCATATTTATAACTTAGTCTCTCAAATCCTTTAAATTAACTTACTTTAGTTCCACCCATAATTTTGGCATAAATTTTCCATTATACCCCTGGGTTACTTCACTTTCGTTTTTCCTTTCATCTTCCTCCTCTTTTCCTTTTTTTTATTGGATTCTCCTCTCTCTTTTTCCTCTCAGTTAATCTCTAAACAGAAATAACTTAGGAGAACTCAATAAGAAGAGGAAAGAGAGAGAGAGGAGAAGAAAGAAGAGGGAAATCCAATATGAAGAGGAAGAGAGGAGAAGAGGAAAAGAAAGACTAAAATGAAATAACTCATAGATATAATGAAAAATTCCCCTCAAAAATATGGCTGGAGGACTAAAGTGAGATAACTTAAAGAATTTGGGAGAATAAATTATAAATATGAAGATTTTGAGTACTAAATTCTAATTTTTAAAAAGTAAGGGATAGATATGTAAAAACCCCTAATAAAAGATCGTGAAAGCATATCTATGGAACGTCTAAAGATCATTCCAAATCGATTCCTATGATGCCCTGCTAAATATTGAGTGGTCCAACGAAAACAGCTAAGAAAGCTGAGGCATCACATAAAGATGCATTTAGGGAAGTGCAATAGATATAATAATAATGGTAATTAAAAAAATAAAAAACAATGACAAAAAATTAATATTTGGTGTTAGTTGGAAACTTCTTTGCCAATATTTAAAAAAAAAAAAAAGACGAAACAGATTCGGACATATGCAAGTCATGATAAAACTGTGGCTTATAATCGGGAGCGAAGGAAACACAATTGAAAAACAATCCATTTTTATAAAATAGTGTATATATGCTTTTTTAAAGAGAAAAATGGAAATGAGCTGACAACTCACACAAAATATCTGAGCTATAATTTATTTTTTCTATTTTTAATAATTTTTTTTGAAAAAATTCTTTTGGATTATAATCTCGATCCCCTAAGGTTCGCTCACTCCTAATTTCTTGGATTTTAGTTTTGATTTGATCTCCATCAAGTTAACACAAAATTAACGGTTTTCAATAAATAAAATATTTTGTATGCACTTAATGAAAGAGTAAATGAACTGCAAAATTTATGAAATTTAATGCTAAAGAAGTTAAGGAGGTAGAGATATTCATTGTTAAAAAAAAAATTAAAGAAAAATTATTGGATCATTATAGTTTTATTGCTGGCTCACGTAACTTTTCCTGAGTTAGCGGCTCACCTACAGTAATCCTTTTTTAAATATATTATTTTATACATTTAGAGAAGGACTAACTCAAACTTAACTTTAATTTTTTTAAAAAAAAAAAAAAAAAATAGAAACGATATCGTAAAAATAAAGGGGCAATTTTGTTTCCCTTTTTTCTTTCCTTTTATTTTGGGGTATTTCCCTTCCGGGGGCAGACCAAAAACTAAATAGTTTTAGTATAATCCGATAAAAATTGAGTAAACTTTATTTGTGTTTTTGAGGTTTATTCCTTTATTCTGCGTAGGAAAAGAAATTATAGAAAATGCACCCCTTGTGCATATTTTTTTCATGTCGTAACACCATACAAATATATGTAACTAGATTTTTTTTTTTTTTTTTTTTTTAAACTCACATACATATATTTTTTGCAAGATTACTTAAAAATGAGTCTTCACTGGAATTCAAACTTAGAATCTCTCGCAAATTAGAAAGGACTGATAACCGAGCATGGTCTTTCATATTGCAACATCAAAGTAAAAAAGCAAACATGAACGGCTATCAAGAGGAGTTAGAGTTAGAGAAGCGAAAGAGCGTATACAATGATCAATTTTTAACTCATCATATTAAAAATTTTGTATAAATAATTTTCTTTTTTAATTTAAAATTTTAAATAGAACGGACTAAAACTTGATTGTTAGACCCGTCTATTCTCATTTCTAGTTGGAGTTATAATGCTCTACACAACCACGTTGGGACCGGCACTAGTGAGTGGTAAATGTGAGTAACTCAAGGAGGCATCTTCGGACTATTCTTGATTAGGTTTTTTTGGCTGAATGCTAGAGTGATCACATGAGCAAGGAGTTCATCGAGAATTCTAATTATGTTCTGTTTAGGGTTTGGAAGTTAGAGTTCTATTATAACATAACATGAAGAGTACATTTGTTATATACGAAGCAAGTCTTGGTGGATTGAAATAATTGAGTGTCTTGATTGCAAACCTCGGAGATGTTACTAACCAAGTGATTGCATTCTCTATAGAAAGAGTTATCGACTCTACTTCTGAAGAGGAAAATTATAATTATATATAAAATAAAAGAGGTTGATATAAGTGGTTGTAACTTTTTTTCGACTGTTTCTTAAAATCATATAAAGTTGACAGATAAAACAAACCATATGATTATTTCTATTTACAGTTAATTCAAATGGGCATATGATTCTAAATTTCAAGGGGAAGTACATTTAAACAGTACATATTTTGAAATTATATGCAATAATGGTAATCGCTCCCCAAGAATAAGAATACGTGTACAACTCAAGCCTAAATTAGCGTGTGCCACCGTGTTTCTCTCCGAGGACTCTCAAGGACACAAAACTATCATACTTACGGCAAGCGCTATGATGTTGTCCCGGGATGTCCTTCGGCAAAATTTGGGATGTTCAGTCGGTCCCTCACTCAAATATAGGAATTTTTCAATTGGATCCGAGAGCAAAATATTCCAATTATCGCTGGAAAAATTTTACCGAATTCCGACCAACTTTGGTCGAAGTTCAGCAAAGTGGTCGGAATCGACAGTAGAGATCATTTTTGGATGCTTAGTTGATCGATTGGTTGAAAATTGGAGTTCTCCAATCGGATCTGAGGGTATATAAAGCTCCGACCACCGTCAAAATTTTTTTTCCGACCGAACTCTGACCGATTTCGATCGGAGTCGGACAAAACCGTCGAAGTCGCTCGATCGTGTTCACCACTAGAAAAAAATGCCAACATTTTGACATGCAATAATTGCTTTTATTTGATCACTTCTTATTTAAAAAAGAATAATTTGTTTTGGGGTAAATTGAAGAAAATCCTTGTTGGAAACTGCAATTGAAATATTTTTTTCCCTTCTTGAATATGTACATATTTTTTTAGTCAATACTTTCCAGCCCTCGCGTTTTATTAAACCATCGTAACAGAATAAAAAGTCAATAGACAATTTACAATGAAACCCAAAAATTAAAAATAACAACAAAAGAAATCATAAAAAGATACATTGTACTCTGTTCAGACTCTCGACCATATAAGAAATCGCAGAGCAACCATCACTATTCTTCCCCATCATCTATCACTCGTTGCTTGATTGTTCGTCCACTCCCAAACTATCTATCATCTTGGTGTCTAGCTCATGCTGACCTATCAGAAAGCTGAAGATGCTCGTGCTCTGACGGTAGTTATGTCCAATATGTAATGTCATTTAAAATCCTTTGTACACAAGTAGATTGAGAATGAAATGCATTATTAAATAACCTGTCATTTCTTTTGCTTGTCCTCCGAAAACAAATATGTCCAAGATGTAATGTCATTTAAAACTTTTTGTACACCAGCAGAACGAGAATAGAATACGTTACTAAATAATATGTCATTTTCTTTTCACTCCAAATATGTAAAAAAGAGTTCTCCCACGTTCATAGTCTCTTTCGGTCACAGTCGCCTAAAAGTGTAGAGAGAGAGAGAGAGAGAGTGAATGGTAGATCAAGAGTGATGGGGGACCTTTGGAACATAAAAATACAAAAGATACAACAATGTCTATGTTATGAGAACTTGAGAAGAAAATAGAAGATAGAGAGAGAAAAATTGAAGAGCAAGTGTCCCAATTCAGGGTATTATTTAGCACAATTTGATATAATTATCTCCTCTTTGCCACTCTTTGCAAGTTCTCATACCTACTACATGAAACGTCCCTAATCGTTAATTCCAGGAAGCTCTTTTTATGTTTGTAAAGTATAATCTACTATCAGTCATTTGTATTGTCAAACGTTTTGATATTTTCTTTCCAAAACAGCCATGCTACTTTTTTTGGGAGTTTCTAAAGAATCACACTACTTTTTCTAGCGAGTCCACTAGACAATGTATTTTTTGTCTGGATTTTCAGTCTGGATCATTCTAAAGTGGGCTCACTACGAAATATGGTGTGCTCCTTTGGAAACTCCCTTTTTTTTTTTATAATCAAATATCTATCTAGCTCGACCACATTAGAATATTGGGTTTTGGATATTGGATCTTGATCCAACCCGATGGAATCCCTTGGTCACTATCAAGAATACAAAACATGATCCAAACTTTCTCCATACGAACAAAAGCTATACGATTACTGGCTGCAATATTAGCTATTGATTCTAAACCAATAGGTTGGATTCTTTCCTATCCTTAATCTCAAGCTCTAGCCACTCCTTATTTTTTAAGAGTTAATTACATTCAGACCCCTGGGGTGTATAATTTATCACTCATAAAGTTTAAAACTCTCACTTAAATCCACTGGACTATGGGGTCTGAGTGTAATTAAAACACAGTGACTTAAAAGTCCAGGGGTCTAAGTGAGAGTTTTAAACTTTATGGATGATAAATTATACACTTCCCATATTACATGAGGTTTTAGTGTAATTAACCATTTTTTTAAACAATATACAACTACTGTGTTGTGCCCAACCGAAGAGAAAACAGCTATGCCCTACCATTGCTACTGAACTACTTGTACTACATCCCGAAAAGTCAAAAAAAAAATTAGTAGCTACTATCTACCGCTGACTGACAAGGGGTAGTTATATTCAAATAGAAAGAACTGACTTTGAAACCGTCAAAAGAAGAACAACTACTTGTATCTTGTTGCTAATCGACAACCCTAAAAAAAACTCCTTTGTCGAACGGTAATGGTAAGCTACTCTATCTATAGACCTATTATCCACAAACCTTCGTTTAGGCTTGATTAGCTACTCTACAAATAGACTTCCCCTAGTGTAGGCTACTCTATCTACTAGAAGACAAACCAGAATATATAGTAGGTGTCAGTGATCAACAAATTCAAATTCAAAGAAAGCCGTTAAGATAGTCTTTGCAAAGTCTTGCTTATCGACAATCTTTCTTACTGACCGCAATGTAATCCATAACCGGAACCTAAAAAAAGAACGAAGGAACTATTTTTTGTTTTTAATAAACATAAGAAATGCATTGTTAATAAATGTGGATGTAATATGGGTGGAGCTAAATAGTTTCATGCCTAAGTGAACGTGCAAAATATAATTGTGTCAAGTATTTTTTTTTTTTTTCTTTTATGTAAGAGGCTAATTAGCATCAAATGGTGCGAGATATATTTGATGTTACCGTCGTCTATTATATTTTTAATAAAAAAGATTAATTACACTCAGACCCCTAATATTATGGGGATGTATAAACTTATCACTCCTAAATTTTAAAACTCTCACTTAGACTCATTCAATAGTTAAATATTCTCACAATGTTAGCTTAGTACACTCTTATTCTTTAATTCCAATTTTGACCCACTATTTTTTAATTCCAATTTAACTCCTTCACAACCTCTCTGAAAGCGAGGGAGGGACGAGCTGTCTAAACTGATGCATTAGGCTCATAACGAGGTCGTCCATCATCGGCAATAGAAGTCTTCAACTTAGGTGAGTTCTTCGAATATTTGTCCAGATCGAATAGATGGTTCGATTGAAGAGGAAAGGCTCTTGTGGAGTAGATTTATTATACTTGAGAGAAGAGAATGATAAACATGATAAGATGAAAAAGAAGTTCTTGATGACTCCATTGAGATTCTCTGGTTCTCTCTTGCTAAGATTCTTCTCAAGAACAAAATCGTCTTTTCATATTACGTGTGCCTCATGTGCGCTCCCATATGGCGACCAAACAGAGAGTTTTAAATTTTAGAATGATAAGTTGTACGTAGGGTGAGTATCGGTCGGTTCGGTTCGGTTTTTTGAAAAAAAAAATCCAACCGAAAACCGAACCGAAGTTATAAAACCGAAACCGAACCGACCGAAAAAAATTGAAAACCAAAAACCGAACCGAATTTTTGGTTCGGTTCGGTTCGGTTTTCGATTTTTAGGGTTTGAAACTAATTATGTGATAAACGCTTATTTTTTATAAGAAAAATAATAATTTTCTTTCTATTTTTTTCTTTTTCTACTTATTAAAATAACAATCATATGTTTTTCATTAAAAATTTAAAAAAAAAACACATTGAAAATAAATTAAAGAAAAAAAATAAGCTATAATTCCAAAAGTTCGGTTTTTTCGGTCGGTTTCGGTTGGAGCTAAAGTCACCGAAACCCGACCCGAAACCCGTAAATAATTTCGGTTTTTAAACCGAACCGAACCGAAAACCGAATAAACCGAACCGATCGGTGCGGTTCGGTTCGGTTTTGCTGTTCAGTTCGGTTTTTCGGTTTTATACTCAGCCCTAGTTGTACATTCTATATACTACAGAAAATCTGAGTGTAATTAACTCTAATAAAAAAAAATGCATCGATAATAAATGTGAACGTGATATGATAAGAAAACGTACCAAATCACCGAGCAAATTGTTTTGTTAGCTAAGCAATTCGGACCCACCTTGAGCTGGAACCGACCAACAAGATCCGCCCCATTAATATTCTAAACATTCTCCGTACTCTCTCCTCGCTGGCCCCTAACGGGTAATTACTGACTCTCCCTTTTGACCCGAATCCTTAACACCATTGGAGACTGCGTTGGATCAAAATTTATATCTGCTACAATGAATACTGGCACGAGTACAAAGCCTGCAATTAAAAGACAAACTTAGTTTGTTTAGAGATTAGCAAAAGTTTTATGGGAATATATAATTAAAGAGTTAAGATAAGATATAATAATGATTTTACAACCTTTATTGGTGGATATTGGCTGGCATTGTAATTAATATATTAGAGTCTAAATTTGGCTGTCGCATGGTCAGATGATTGGAATTAATTATCTTTTAATTATATACTTTAATGGAGGATTATATAGCTAATTAACTATATGTTTAAATTGGATTATATATTGGGATTGCCCTAAAACTAATTAGCTCCAAGCTATCAATCTATGGCTCCTGATTTATTTCCAAAAATTAGATTTGATGTCTTCTTACCGATTTACTTAGAATAAACAACAAAAACATTTTTCTTTTCCTATGGTATCAGAATCAATAAAAATCGCCTTTAAAAATTAATGTATGATTAATTAAATAGTAAATTTGGTATTTGCAATGCACCAGATAACCAAGAAAAGGTAAACTAGATGTACTTTCTTTCTTATTTCAATTTCAATGAAGTTTCCACTGTAAGCTCCAACAATTTGGATATTAGAGAGATGATAAAAATTTGATCACATGCTTTTCACAAGTGACCACATTCTACCCACTCCCAAAGCAAGACTAAAAAAAGTCTAAAGCAAGGATTGAGCCAACTAAACAACCACATTAGGAGCAACTAATCCTTCCATGTGGACTTCTTAACAAATATTTTTGGCCCATGCATCAATCAATACGTGTCTCCATTTATTGCCAAATTATTGAAGAATGGTTCATAAACTCCTAGGGGACATTTGAGGCCATTGAAGTTGACAACTGGGGGATCAACCAAAATTGCAACCAAGACAAAGAGATAGCGTGTTGTTTTCATATGGGGGTAGGGCTACGTCCCATTCTCTCTCAATCTCCATCTCTCAAAAAGTGAGGGAGAAAGGAATTGATTTTCATTGGACAAGAGAGTAACACGAACCTAATCAATAGAAATAACTGATCGAAATCGACTCGAATTGAGTGGCCATAGGTTTTGCTCAGTACCGAGGTGGTTGGAACATGTGGCTAGTGGTTCATTGGTTCCAGATTCCAGATTCAAAATCAAACTAAGAGTAGACAGAACTCAGCTAAAATTGAAATATCCGATTGAAATGGATTTGAATAAGTAAGACTGAACTGAAAAGAAATAATTCGATTGGTTTTCGGTTATTGAATAGACCGAATTATTTAAAAATTATATATACACATACGCCCACACGCACGTACGCCCACGTGCTCCCACATACACCAATGCCCACGTGCGCCCACCCACTCACACACATGCACGCACCCACGAACATGCATGCACTCATACACGCACACACACATGCACCCACCCACGCATACTCCCCACATGCACATCCAAACGCACACTCACATGCGCACACATATGCATACACACCCCCTCACACTCCCCCTCCATACACATGCAAACCCCCTCCCCCACCACACACGCATATAATAGGTTTCATACCAATACCAACTGGATATCTTAAAGAGAAGTGTTTACTAAAACAGTAAAAGTTACAATTTTAAATAAGTTTCATTAAAAAAAACTTGAAATTAAATAACCTAATTAATCCGAGTCGAATTAGTTGATTTGTTTCAATCCTTATCGATTCGATTCAATTTTATAAAAATCGACAAAAATCAAACCGAAAATAATCGTCACCACTAGATCATACTATCCATTTTACTGGATGAGAATTATGCTTCCGATTTACTAAATACTAATCAAGAAATTTTTTTTCTTGAGGGGTGATAATAAATAAATAGACATCATTGTTTATTTAGGAAAATTATGTTGACTCACTAATAAATACGAAACCATTCAGATTGCGGAGGTTTTAGATTCAAGACCAGACTCAATTTCTACTGTGGAAGAAAAAAGAAAAACCATAGAAATGAGAATATAAGAATTTACCAAAAATTTATCAAGGAAAAAAGTTTTGAAGGAGGGTGAGAAAATAAATGAATCGATTCTATTATTTAGATAAGACAGTGACATATACATAGACTTAGTAAATGCAAATATGTCAACAACATTTAGAAAAGTTAAAGTTGTAGTTCACCAAACATTTATCAACAAAAAAGGGTTTAAAGATGGGGGTTAATGTGATCCATGTGTAGCGTAATTAGGAAAGATTTGGGTGAGCTAGCTCTTACTACTTTTGTGAAAACGTGCTAATTAGAAGGAAGATCTTAGGAAGAAATCAAATATATCTATTATTATTAAGAACCTAATCACCCTTTTTAGTGGAAAAAGATAGGTTTAGGTCATGAAGAATGTCCTCACTTGTCATCAAGATCTCAAAATTTTATTTTTGGTTGTTATGCTATTCACATAATCATATAATATAATAAGTTTTATACATATTTTATATTTTCACGTGCAAATTAGGCATAGGATTGAGAAGGACATATAGCCAAGAACAAAGCTATATGTCCTTTTTATTGCCTTTTTTTTTTTTCAATTGAAACGTGGTAATTTGGTGGGAGATTATTCTTAAAATAATTAATTAGCAACTAATTGACTTGTCCCATACCCATGATTATTGATAGGGGTGAGCATCGGTCAGTTCGGTTTGGTTTTTTGAAAAAAAAAATCCAACCGAAACCAAACCGAAACCGAACCGACCGAAAAAAAGTGAAAACCGAAAACCGAACCGAATTTTCGGTTCGGTTCGGTTCGATTCGGTTTTCGGTTTTTAGGGTTTGAAACTAATTATGTGATAAACGCATGTTTTTTATAGGAAAAATAATAATTTTCTTTCTATTTTTTTCTTTTTCTACTTATTAAAATAACAATCACATGTTTTTCATTAAAAATTTAAAAGAAAAACACATTGAAAATAAATCAAATAAAAAAATAAGTTATAATTCCAAAAGTTCGGTTTTTTCGGTCGGTTTCGGTTGGAGCTAAAACCACCGAAACCCGACCCGAAACACGTAAATAATTTCGGTTTTTAGACCGAACCGAACCGAAAACCGAATAAACCGAATCGTTCGGTTCGGTTCGGTTTTGTGGTTCGGATTGGTTTTTCCGGTTTTATGCTCAGCCTTAATTATTGAATCATCTTTATTTTTGGTTGCTTTAACAAGAAAAAGAGAGTGTGGGCACATATTTGTTCTTTTAAAGCAAAGAACCATCTGAAGGTGCCAAACTATGTTTTTGTTCATACCAATTGATATCATGTTATTATTATTATTTTTAATAGACTCTTTCATTCTTTAGAGAAGTTTTAGGGAAATATAGAGGTTTTGTCTAAGTTAATTTCTTGGTTTTTAATTCCGAGCCATTACTTCATATGTATTAGTTTAATGACGGAGCCAGAAATTATATCCATTAGATCCAAATTAGTATAATGATTAGTATCTAATATGCATATTGTATAGATGGCCACGAGTTCATATGTACATTGATATAAAAATAATATCGTTGACAAAAAATATATTTTTTTTAAGATTAATTACACTCAGACCCACTGTAGTATGACAATGTATAAGTTATCACCCATAAAATTTTAAACTCTCACTTAGATATTCCGGACCGCGGAAAAATATTTTCGTCTGAACTTCCCTACCAGTTTTTTTTTTTTTTTTTTTTTGCAGTTCAGTAGGTCTTAGTGAGAGTTTTAAATTTTAGAGGTGATAAGTTATACACTTATCATGCTATGCTATAGGGGTTTGAGTGTAATTAACCTATTTTCTTATTTGTAGTTATTTTTGTACCAAAATGTTACCATTGCATTTTTTTTTTTTTTTTTCATTTTGTTTTTGTCATTAACACATGGACAAATATCCAATATAAATCACTAGAAGGCTATCAAAGTACTAAGATAGCGCAAATTGAGAAGGGTAAATTAATTAACTATCCAAATCATAGATTAACTGTTGGACTAAAGGGGTTATTGGGTCATCAATAAATATTTATCATTTATGGATGATTAGTGGGATAATTACTCATTTGCTATATTAGCTACTATTAAAGTGGGATAATCTCCTATAAAAGTTACGATGCGAATATACACCGAAATCTCCAAAATTTTTAATATTTTTTATAATATTATCCAAATTGGATCCCACCAAAAAGTCGAACTCAGAAGCTCTTGACAAAATATAAAGAAATGATACTGCTTGAAGTAAGACTCATCGGCAAAAGCCTAAATACTTATGTACATAGCAAGGAAAGATGACAGAATATATATAAATAACTAGAGACATGGAGGAATTAGAAAATTTCCAAGATCAGTGCGATTATTGAATGAGAATGTACATATTCATGAATTAATTTTTGATCCTTCTATTTAAATTTTAGATTTAAAAATAATTTTTTTACTTTTTTAATTCAAAATTTTGAATTTTATCATACCTAGAATTAAAAGAAGATAAGTCCCTAAATAGCTTAGATAGCTAAAATGATCCCGAGCCCATGAAACAGAAAGGCTAAGTAATGGACTATGCTCGTAAATAATCTGGGCCTAGTTGCCAGCCCGTATCCCGGAGCTGCAGTCGGGTTGAGGTTGGATTCTATTACAACTGAAACCGACCCCTTAGATTGTAAGTGCGCACCATATTAACTTGTGAGCACCATTCCCCCCTATGTTGTAAATCACTTTACTATATTGTATGTGGTGCTCCATAGTGAATGTGGTGCGCATTTAGAATTTCCCCTCAGATCTAGGGTTTTTATTGAAGTTCCCTTTCCCTCTCGCTGGACTTCAATTGCTGCGCAGCACTGGAGATGGCTGAGACCAGCAAAGAGCTGTTGGATCAACCTTCAAAGCCCTCTCCTTTTGGTAAAAATCTAATCCTTTTTTTTTTTTTTTTTTTTTTGTGGGGGGGGCGCTCCTTTCTCCTTCTAATTCGTATTGGAAAAATCCTAACTTTTTAATCGATTTGTAGAGGGACTCCTATTGGGTTGCAGTACCCCCAAATCGCAAAAGAAGAAGAATTTGCCAATTGAGAATGAGAAAGGACGAGTTTTGACTACTGAAGTTCCCATGAGCCAAGGTATTGATTTTATTGAGGTTAATCTTGGAAAGTATGTAGTAGTTGCCCTAATTCAAACTTTTTATCTGTTTAATTAAAAAAATTGAGGAAAAAGTTTGCGGTTTTTTCCCTTTTTTGAGGGAAGGCCGTTGCCCAAAAAAAAAGTTAGGATTTTTTGGGTTAGATTAATATATTAAGAAAGTATTAGCCATATGCTAGTAGGTAATTTTTGAGAATAATTTTCATGAATTCAGTAGTTTATAACTTGGTGAATGGATAATAGGCCTGATACCACTGTAGTTTGGTTTGGTAATGGAATTGCACCTTCAAGCATTTTGTCCTTCGTTGTAGTTGTCTCACAAAATACATTTTATTTTTTTGGTAAGTGGGACATATTGAATCATCAATAACTCGCAACTGTTACAAAAGTGCAAAGAAAAAAAAAAAAAAAATCATTTTGTATTTTTCCGTAAGTTGGAATGGCTGTGTGATATGAATTTATTCTGATGTTTTCACTGTAGACTGAGTTTATCAGTCGGTTGACCTATGTAAAATAACTTGAATGTAGTGGTTCTGGTAATGCATCTATGAACTGGGTTAAGTTTATTATTTATTTTAATTGCTTTTGTTAGTTTTTGATCCATCCTTCGCAAGCTATAAGGTGCTTGTTTAGGCCTGCACGTGTCATATCTTGATGTTTATTAGCGGTGAATGAATGTCTCAGTTTGCAGTGGGAGATAGAGGTGAGGAGACATAAAAATACGGTGATGAGACAATTTGATATTGTTGAATACTTTCAACTCCTGAGCAAATACAGTAGACAATTTTCCTAAACCAATACTATCATACCATATCAGGTATGAATATTTAGCATTGTTGCATATGTTACATGCTTGGACATTTCCAGGATTGCCTAATAATTTGTGGTCATAACTTTCCTTACCATAGCCCATTTGGCATGAGCATTGTAATGTAATGTTCCTTTCCATATCATACCACAACATCAACAACAACCTAGGCATAAACAAAACCATTATCCCAAAATTTTGGCATTGTTTTCTTGAATCTTTTCTTCCATCTAGCTTGGTTAAGGGTCATCTCCATACTAAATTCACTACTGCTATATCCTTTTTAGTTTCTTCCCTCCATCTTTGTTTAGGCCTACCTCTATGCCTCCTAGCTGCACGGATTATGATTGTGTCACTTCTCTTACTTACCTGATAAATATAAAGGCCTTCGTTGCAAATTGTCCATATCGACCCACAAAATATTTCATATTGGCTCCAGGATCCTTTACACTTCAAAATCAGCACCTCAGTCATTCAAGGCTAGGTCAAAATGCATGCTCTCTGTTACTCTCTCTGTTTGTTTGGTTATCTTGGTGCGTCTGCATGTGGGATTTTGCTCTTGATGTTCGGTTGCGTGCATCTTACGGTTTTAGATCATATTTTTGAAGAAAAGACATAAATCTTGCTACTGATAAAATCTTATCAAGAATTATGAGCTGGAATATGTCTCCACATTCAGATTGTATTGCTTATTCGATACAACTCCTACAGCGGTAAGGTCTTAATACCTCAGAAAACTATAAGTAAGCTTCATCCTCATTTGGAGAAATCTAAGACTTAGCTCTTTAAAGTTATTTTATGTTAAATAAAAAGATAAACCGGAATATTCCAGTTTAATTAGGGTAGAGGGATCGCCTGATGAGTGTCTTAGGAAGTATAATATCTTCACTGCAGTAACTTTCTTCGAAGAGTTTCTAATTTACGCTGGACATGAAAACCTCTCTATACAGTTGGCCTCAAATGTTTCTATGGTTTACCATCTTTGTATGCCCTTCTGCTAGGATCAGTATATTGTATTCGCTTTATTACTCTTCATACTTATCTCATTACTCATTTGATAAATGAACTTAGTTAGGTTGTGATGCATGCAAAGTCCATATATGTTTTTATTTTTTTTTATCAATCCAAAAGCAAAAACTAGAAACATCTGCTGAGTAGGATAATGTTTTTATCAATGTTGAAAATAACGCGTTATGAAACCCGTTATATTGCGTTACATAACCTAACATAACAGAACTCCAGTGCTACGTAACAATTGGAAATAACTTAATGCACGGTAACAATACGTTTTTACGTTATTTTACGTTATATTATGTAACGTTATATTAAATTACGTTATGTTACGTTATTTACAATTATTTTTTTAGTAATTTCTATATTGTTGTTGATTATTATTTTGATTATTAGTGAATTAATGTAATTTTATTATTTGATTAGTTGTTGGCTTGTTTGATTGCCTGTGGAATTGCTAACTTGTTAATTTGTGATTGTTTCCTTATTTGCTTGTAATTCCTCTCAGACTGCTGAAATATCTTACTTGTTGATTGTATTAAATTTTTAATTAAACTGAAATCAACAATTATAAATAAGATAAATTGAACATTAAAAATATAAATTACAAAAATGATAATAACTGGAATTGAAATAAAAATTTGGAATATTATTTTCTTGTTTAAATGATGACTGGAATTACGATTGCAGACTTAATATAATTTATGAAGATAAATATGAAAATTATTGTAATACTTAATATAAAATTAGAATAGATTATGATTATAAAATGGTTTTATATTCTTTTTTTTTAGATATTTTAAATTTATATTTCAATTTATAGAAATTATTTTTATATAGTTTGTATTTATTTTTATTAAATAAGTAGGAAATTACATAACCTATATTATGCGTTACGTTATATGCGACATAACCTAACAGAAATAAAGCGTTATGTTACCATTATCGCTATTTTAAACATGGGTTTTTACTTACCTGCGATTTCTTTCATATTCAAATTCGAAATTGAAAAGTTGGATGTATTGGGTGGTACTGACCTGTGCTATTTGTTTCTATGTTATGAAATTTCATACAGTACTGTGGTTATTAAGCCATCAGCCTATTTGACCTGGAACTCGATTATATGGTTTTTTTTTAATTCTTTCTCTGTAAATTATTTGCAGTTCTTGGAAAAGTCAAGGACTTTTTAGGAGTCATGGCCAAAGCAAATGAGAAGTTGGAGCTCGGTGCACAAGTAGGACAAATCCTTCGTTCTCTTGAATGAGGTTGTTCTCCTTTCTATATTGAAAATGATCTCTCTGTGCATTGCAGGGAACCTCAAGATCAGATTTTGATATTGAAGTCCTTAATGGGAATGAGAAAGAGTATATTGAGATGGTAAATGAGTCAGTTAGTTACAATCTACGATATATTCTAGAAACATCGAATGGATTGGGAAATTGCTTACAAATATTAACCTTAGAATGTTTTTCCAGGATTTACTTTTGGGTGTTGCTGACCTTCAAACACCAGAAGCGGTTGCTGCAGCTGAAGCCACCGTTGGTGGCTTTCAGCCACCTGCAGCTACAAGCAGCAGCTGCTGCTCGGACACAGAAGATGAAAGTGACGAAGACAGTGACAGTGGCAATGATTCAGAAGATCAGAGATCGCGTGACGATAAGCTAGGATGTAAACCAAATAAGCGGCCAAAGATTGTCGTGCTCAACTGAAGTTCGCGTTCTTGTGAATGCCCAGCTTTTCATGTTTCTGATTGATGATGAGGCATTACCATTTGACTGTGGGAAGGATGCAAGGAAGTGCAAGCAGTGCTCAACTGAAGTTTGTAGTCGAGAAGGCTCTCCTCATACTACAAGAGGTCTGAGTGTAATTAATCTTATAATTTAAATCTATGAAACTTAAGTTTGTCCTATAAACAACAGCCCAATTTCTAAAAGTAAACAACTAAAATTAGCAAAATTTAAAAAATAAAAATAAATATAAATGGAAGCAGCTAAAGTTAAATTTGTGCTTTTTTTTTTCTTAGTTTGAACCGAGTTATAGGCAGCAGACGGGGGATATTTGTTTTGTTTTGTTTTTTTTTTTTTCCTCTCCAAGGAAGTGAACTGACAAATTATTATCAAGGTCTAATATATTAAAATTAATATTGGTATCGACAGATGCTGTAATATTGGAATTGACAGTAATATTGGAATTGACAGTATATGACAATATTTAAAACGGAAATAAAGAAATAAAATGGTGTAAGTAAGCTGCCTCTGCCTCCATAGTTAGAAGATATAGAGGCGTTCTTTAATTTCAACATAGATAGTGTATACGTCCTTTAATTTCAACATAGATAGTGTATACGAACGATCCAAATAATTAGTTATTATCTTCGTACTCTAAATAGATGGTGTATAAATACTTATGCGATTTGAATACTTGTTCATCATCGATTAAGATGTCTATTTGTTTTATTGTCAAAAAACCGCTCGTTTTGTACCATATCCAATATATGGTCAAAATTTATCGAAATTGCATGATTTTTGGTATACCGCTAGTTTAGAACATTGATATCACAATTAGCGATTTGGATTATCCATGTAAACTTTCCATATTGATATTTTGGGGCACCTTCATAAAAAAACTTCCAATGGAAACATTTTAGCTACACTTTATCCATATAGAAAATATATTAGTGCCATTAATATATAATATGTGTGTGTCTCAAAACCGGATAAACAAGTGCATTATCATTAGTTTCGTCCACTACTGGGAACCTACCAGCATTTTGTTGATTCCAATTTGTCATTGTAATGTTATTATCTTAATAGTTCCATATCGGATGTGAGATAAGAGATAAAATAGTTTATAATGATCCCATGAATCCATAAAAGTAATTGTTACTAGTATTTTTTTGGGAGGAATTTATGGTTAATTTTAAATTATTTTAATTCATATTATTCTATTAGAAATTTAGCATATTCCTAAGCCATTATGGGTGGAGGATGGAGTGTTACAAGTGGTATTCTGGATGGAGCCAGATACCAGCCGTAAATGTGCCATACAAAAAGTGGGAGCCATCTTTAGAATTCATAGGGTCATCTCTAGAATCTCACATTTCTGTGTGGCACCTCTAAAATCCATGGGGGCCATATCTAGAATACCACATCACCTGATGAAGTATTTATGTATTACTGAGCATCTCTGACGAGAACGTATCACTATTTGTCCCCAAAATTCCAGGTCTAGTGAAGTATACTGAACCCTTTTGATCAGAACGTAATATGCTTATCTCAATGTGAGACAAGAGATAAATTAGTTTATAGTAATTTTAATGAACCATAAAAGTGACAGCAGACCGTTTTTTTAGAAAAGAAATTCGTGGATAATTATAAATTATTTTAATTTATACTATTCTATTAGAGACTTTGTATATTACTAAGCGAATATTTTGCCAGCGTTGCGTTCCCAAATTTCCGACTAGGGGCGTTCAAGTCATAAATACATTATTCTGTCCCCCAAAATAATGAAGCGTTGTAAAAATTTTGAATATCAATAAATATATCTGTATTACCTCTAACTGGCAAAAAAAAAAAAAAAGTACTATTCTAAGAAAATTACAAAAAAATTTGAGTATAGTAACACAGAATTCAAGTCTTCACTAGCGTCCAATGCAAACCATCGCTAGTGTCCAATGCCGGGGCTAGGGACCGACTCCAGCTCCCGTTCAGGCTGGCCCGGGGCGGGAGGCGATGCAGCTGTTCTCTCGACCGGATCGATCACTCTTCTCTTGATTCCTCTGCCGGGCGCAGACGGCAGAACAATCCCATGCTTTATGAGCAGATCATTGTCATCGCTGCTGTGTCTGGCCTCGACAGAAGGCAGAAGAATCAACAAGAAGACGAGCGAGATGGCAATGGGTGCTGTCTTCATGCTCCCAGCGGAGGAAGCCATGAAAGAACACAAGAGAACAAGTTGTGTGCAGGTTTTGGGATTCCTGTTTGTGTTGTTGGGAGTCGGTGTAATTACATCCAAACAACCAACAGTAATCGAATTGGGAGGAAAAAGTGTTGGTAGTGTAAAGATTGCAAGCCTTTTTATAGGAGGAAACACCGCGTTTTTATGGACGGACTCAAACAGTGGCGACACATGGGCCCTACCAAATTTTGAAGAAGGATGGTGCCACCAGAGACATTGCTCGTTGATGAAAATTAACTTTGGTTGCTTATATGGACAGGTTTATGGTTCATCAAGATCTGAAACCGATTTGAACTGAACCCAGCTGACAAGATACCGTATCTGATAATTCGAATGGGCTTGGATTCTAATTCTACATGAAGCTGGTTAGAGACCCCCCATGAATGGCCAAACTTAACTTGAAATTGGAGTATCTTCAGATCTGTCCCTTAGATCTTTATAAATTATAATTTTGTACTCTAAATCTTCGTATTTAAGATTTAGTCTCTCAAATCTTTTAAATTACTAAAATTTAGTCCTCACTTTATATTTTGGCCCAATTTTACCGTTTTACCACTTATTTCCTTCACTTGATTCCCCTTCCCTCTTCTCCCTCTCTTCTTAATTCTTATTGGGTTCCCTTCTTATTTTTTTCTTCTCGCTCTATTCATTTATTGGGTTCTCCCTCTCTATATTAAAATAAAATGTATTATTCTCTACTAAATGTATTAAACATTTAAGTCTCAATATAAATTTATTTATTGGGTTCTCCCTCTCTATATTGGATAAATTTATTTCTAAGTTTAATACATTTAGTAGAGATTAATATATTTGGTTTCAATATAGAGAAGGAGAACCCAATAAGTGAATAGAGAGAGAAGAAAAGAAGAATGGATGAACCCAATAAGAACTAAGAAGAGAGGGGGAAGAGGGAATGGAGAATTAAGTAAAGAAAATCATGAATAAAATGAAAAAACCGAGCCAAAATATAAACTGAGAGACTAAATTGTAGTGACTTAAAGAATTTGGAGGACTAAATCTTAAATATTAAGTTGTGGGAGACTAAATTATAATTTATAAGGGACAGATCTATAAATATCCCAAATTGTTTTTTGTGATTTGTTTTAAACTTTTTGTTGACAGACAAGTGGAGGTCGGAGGGGGTCCGTGAGCAAGAGAGGAGAGGCCGAGAATTGATGCCGGCAAATTTTGTGAGATTTGGCCCATTTGGTCAGGCGCCAACCACTTCGCTGGGGAATTTTAAACGAGCCTACCCTTTTGCTCAGTGAGCCCCCAGTGACTCACAAAGAAGTTTGTTTTGGGTGGGGCTCCCTTAGCAAAAAGGTGGGCTCATAAGGCTGGAGATTTGTATCCGTATGTATATTGAGAACGTGTGCTCGTGCGGCTGGAGATTCATGTTTGTTTGAGAACATTGACTGGGTTTAAGTTTAGTATCCTTCTGTTTTATTGTTATATTTGTTACTATTAATTTATATTTGGAACAGGTTCAATTAAGGGACGGTTTGGTTTGGTTGCTTGCAAGTGTAAATAGCAATCTGCAATTTATATTATTTTAATTAAAGTTGTAATAATAATAAAAAGTTATAAATTATATTACTGTCTGTCTTTGGAGTGAGAATTGCAAGTAATTTCTAGAGTTGCAAACTTTTTTAATATTATTTTCTTTTTTTTTTATAAAAGGTATGAGCAATAATCTATTTTTATCAACAATTCAATTATTATTTACAAAGAAGAACAAAAAAGTGTCTTATACACATTTTCCGCAACTATAATTATTACATATGTGTAAATGATTGCAATTATAGTTATAAATTTTTATAGCTGCAATTATAACCAAATAATTGACAGCGCAACTGCAACACCAAGGCAATTGAAATTGCTTTACAATTTACGCAAGCAATAAAACACCTTGTAGATATAAATATTCTTTCTTTCTTTTTCCGAGATAAATGACAAGCTAATTTGTCCTTTGCATTCAATTAATAATAAAGTAAGTAATAGTATAATAAATCATACGTAGCATAATTGTTTGTTTCATTTATGTGCCTGAGCTCGAACAAAAATCCCTAACACTATTAATTGTTTATGCTATATATTGGATGGTTCTATGAATACAAAATGCATTTCTAATGAACTGATCTTTCTTTAGATGTGAAATCGCAAGGCAAACTTAAAATATTATCTGATTACGAACTCCAAAGGTGAAATTATTTCTCTTATCAATTTGGGATAAATTAAAGTCCTCTAATCATTATGCTAGTTGAATTCATACAGGTCCATAGATTATTTTTTAGCTCGTTTTATACAAAACTTTGTATAAAGTTGGCTAAAAATTAATCTATAGACGTGTTAATTACCATCCCTATGTAGAAAAATATATATATATATATCCGTGGGTGACACCGAGGTGCCGTTGTTGTGCGGTGTTATTTATGGGGGTTGTTTTCCAATCATGAGTAATTCACTTTCACGAAAATTTTGCCAACGACTTGGACAAACTCTTGTGGATTTAAAAGGAGGAGAAGGCCCAAAGCGTCTTCTTCCAAAGCAGATAGAGCAGAATCCAAGAGAAAAGGAGAATTTTCGGATAGCGTCTTCTTCCAGAATTCTCAGAGAAGGAGTTCTAAAGCGACTGTCTTCTTATCAATCCCAATCGGACCGTCAACGAAGTGTATCAGTGAGGTTCCACCGCTATCAGAACCCACAAATCAAAAAGGGAGTCGAAATCAATCTTCCCTATTATTGTAATTTCGAAAAGTCTTTTTGTGATATTTTTTTACCGTTGTAATTTAAAAATCAAATTAACAATAGAAGTAAAAATACAATTTTTCGGACGTACACCTTGCTACTGAAAAGTCCAAAACTCTATAGCGGCCAAATATGATTCACTATTGCCGCCCTCAAAAGGTGGAAGTTGGAAGTTTGAATGAGTTGTCAGTTAAAATGACAAAAGAGTTGGAGCTTAGTATAGAGATTATGCAAGTGTTTGCTGTTAGTGCGAAGATGTCGTCCTTCATTTATTTATTTATTTTACAAACTCTGTTATTCGTTAAATTTATTTGTATTATTAACTAAAATTTCTTCTCCAAGGACAAAAGTCGTCATGGTTTTGGTATCTAGAGTCTTGACTACAAGTGCGGGGTCTACTTTCCGATTCCAGTCGCAAGCAGGCCTGACCAAATGGGCCCACCACGGCCTGGGCTGCGTTTAACCCAGCATGGTCCCGATGACCGTAGAATGGGCCAGGCTCGGCCTGGGCGTGCTGCCACGGCATTAATGTTTTTAGATACCAATAAAAATCAGAAAAAAAATGAATAAATTCGATTACGCATGGAAATTTTATTACACAAAAGTTATAATATTATTAATCATAAAGTGAGATTCTATATATTATAAATTACAAAGAATTCATATAAAATGAAAAAAGAAAAATGAATGTAACGAATTTATTTTTCATGGTCCATTTAAACTATACAATGCACGTTCCATAAAATTTGAATATGTATTTTTTTATCCCTAATTTTGAATTAATTGTATATGTATATATCTAAGAGTGCCAATAAATTCTGGTATCTTGTGGATGGGAGTGGGTTCAAGGACTTACACCAACTATCTATAGGGGGATTTTTTTAAGAATAATTTATCTGGCATAATAGTCGATGAAATGCAGAGTCCACTAGGCTCAACTAGTAATTTGAATAGACTCATGAGCATTAAGTTGGAAAAAGAAAAAAAAAATATTCATGAATGATCGCTATAGTACACGAAAGGAATAAAACAATATTTATAGAGGATCATTACTTATCTACGCAGAATAAATAAGATATTTTTCACCGTAACTAGGGCTAGGGCGGAGAAAAGAGTTTTTCTTCTCCACTAAAGTGGCTCCATTTCCTTTATAGAGGGCTTCCTATATATTTATATATATAAGATACAACATAATAACAGGGGTTTTGGTAATTACTCAAAAAATCTCTCTGATTGTGAAGAGGGAAAGTTCTAAATGCGCACCACTTTCCTCTTAGTGAGCACCATACGTTAAGTTGAGAATAATTACAACTTTACTATTTTTTTGACAAAAAAAGACTTGGTCCTTTTTTTAGTGAGTACCATTCTCATTCCTCTCCTCTGACCCATTCAGAAACGTCGGTCTAGGGAGGTTTCGTAGAGAGTGGTGAGGATTCGCAGTGAGGGAGAATGACGAAGAAAGCGGCAAAGAGAACGAGGATTTCTGGAAATGGGTGGAATCAGGGGAAATAAGGGATGTGCTCGGAAAAAACAGGGGAGAAGATAAGAAAAGATTAAGAGTTAAGTGGAAAATTGGATGGTGCTCACTTAGAATCTCCCCGTGAAGAGACGAGAACATAGTTACATAAAGCCTCTTTCTTTCTTTTTCATTGAACAGTGTTGGCTAGAGACCTTAGTCTCTCTTTTTGCCTTGTTGCTTTATTCTTTCGATCTTCTGTCCCCCGTTCCAAACTTTGTTGTACTTATTGTCCCAATTTAAAGTAGACTTAAACAAAAAATAAAAATGTCCGAAGCCATTCAAAGACGACATATAAACAAAGTTGGCGGGATCTGGTTCAAACCCAAAACCCAAACAAAGAAAGCAAAAGCCTTTTCCCCTCTTTCTATTGCGTATTTTACGGGAAATTCTAAATGCGCACCACATTTTACATTGTGAGCACCATTTTCCCCTATGTTGTAAGCCGCTGTACTATAGGATGTAGTGCTCACTAAGTTAAATGTGTGCGCATTTAGAATTTCCCTTATGTTACTCTTCGACCCTCGCAGCATCCGGAGTGCTCTCATATCTCAATCACACCACGCCAGAGACAGAGAGAGAGAGAGAGAGAGAGGGGGGGAGAGTTACTTTTTGAAATTTTGGCTTCAAAAAAAGTGTTGTTCGCGTTTGAGAGAAAAGAGACGCATGCACTTTGCTTTAAAGAAGTCTAGCCAGCCTAAAGTACTTAAATTCACTAAATTAGCCATTCTCATGCTTCTCTAGGCCCTACACTCACACTGTTGCTGTAGTTTGAAATGGACATAAATTCAATTTTTGATGAGAAAAACAAGTTGCCTACTTGCCTGCTTTGCTGTTTGGGGGGTGGGGGGGGGGGTTCTTTTCACAGCTTTTTTCAAAAATAATTGAAGTGTCTCTTCTTTTTCTTGGGATTTTTCAACTCTTTAAACTAGTTTGCAATAATTTATGACTTCGGAGCCGGCCTTCTAATATTAATACCTGGCATTGAAATTAATTATATGCTAGTTTTTATATCAAATAGCTAGGTTGTATTGTGTTAACAGCTCATATGTGATTATAGTCCCATATCAGATAGGAAAAGAAAATTCTATGCGTTCAAATACAAAGTTAAAATATTTACCTATCAGCTTAAGTCTTTAGGTTACATAGTATTTTAGCTTTGTGTTTAAAAACTACCATGTTTCCAAAGGTCTTGATCGTCCTCAAAATTAGTTAGGAGGGGAGAATTTTGATGAGAGAGAGAAAAAAAAAATTATATTTGAAAATTAGTTCCCAATAAATTATTATTTAGATATCAGTTCCTAATATTATTGTAACTATTTCTTAACAATTCCTAAGTCTACCTGTCATCTAATCGCTACTAGAAATTTAAAAACTTGAAATTATCTGTAAGAGATCAAACTAATTTCTCCTTTTATATATTAAATCTAGCAGTATTTGTGACTCATTAAAAATCTTTTATGTAAAATTTGCATGTTATTGATAAATATTGTTACGATATTTTTGCCACTATTCGAAAAGTTTTTACCATTTATAATCATAGATGTAACTCATGTCGATCGCTAATAAATTTATTTCACAATCTTCACATTTTTGCAATTGTAATAGTCTAGAAGAGAGGAGGTGGAGCAAAAGAAAGCAAGAGACCAAAATATAACAACTAACTTAATTTGCTTAGTTAAATCGGGATAATTAAGTAAATTTATCAATTCTTAATTATGATTAATTGATATTTTAGATGAAACATTTAATATATTTTTTTTACTTTCTAATCTACTTTCTATTTCTAAAAATAAACACACAAACACTAGAGATATATTAAAAATAGTTTTTTCTAAACTTTTATTTTAAAAGTTATTTTTATTTATTTTTTCCCTCACTTACTCTACTTCCAACATTTAGTTCATTTAGTATTACTCTAAGTTCTAAATACTAATTATAAATTGATGCGTACAACTTTAATGAAACTAATTAATTTTATTTTTCAAAAATTTTTAATCTTAGGTTTACAAAATGAAAGGCCACATAAAAACAAATTCTAAATGAGCACCCAATGTTACTTAGCGGGCACCACATCCAACTGTAAAGTGATTTACATCCTAGGGGAAAATGGTGCTCACTGAGTCAGTTTTGGTGTGCATTTAGAATTTCCCCCGCATAAATAAGCCCCCCACGTTCTCCGTTATCATAACAACCGCTGCTGCACTTGTAGTCTCCTCTAAACCGCTTTGCTTTCCCACCTCCCCCTCTTCTTCCCCACTTCAAAAACACACTGGAAAAGAAAGTCCAAGTCCCTCCTCTTCCATTCAAATTCAAAAATCATCACCCAAAACCCAAGCAATAAAAGAAGCAAAATCGAAATCAAAGTCAAAATCAATATCGACAGACAGACGACGAGAGAGAAGATCAACAATGAAATGGGGAAGGAAGAAGAATCTTACCAAAGAAGACGGCGACCTCCTCGACGACAACGAACCCAAGACCGTCAAGAAACCATCCACATTCTCTCTCTCCAACCTCCTCTCCTTCTCCTCCTCTTGGCTCTCCAAACTCAAACCCACCACCAACAACAACCACCCCAAGCCGCCCCGCCGCCCACCCCCGCCCACCCCCAAACCCTTGCTATTCTCCCCTCCCCCGCTCCCGCCCGCCCGCACCCGCTCCGACGTCACCGCCTTCGCCCCCCGCCGCCTCTCCGTCGGCGACGACGACTCCGACCTAGCCCGCGCCCGCGCCCGCATCCGCACCCACTCCCTCCCCCGCCTCCGGGCCCACCACCACTCCCTCGACTTCGGATCCGACTCCCTCCTCCTCGACCCGGCCCGCCCCCGCCACGCCCGCGCCCGCCGCCGCCGACGGAAGCAGAGAACAGCGGATCCGGATCTGAGACCGATCAGGACGGGTCATGTTCCGGACCCGGATCCGATAAGAGCGGGGCGGAGGTCGTTTAGCGGCGGGCGGATCCGGCCCAAGGTTCGAGTCTGCTCGCCGAGGCTGGCGAACCCGAACCCGAAAGCGAGCGCGAAGTCGGGGCTGGAGAGCTTTGCGGTGGTGAAGAGCTCAAGCGATCCGGTGAGGGACTTTAGGGAGTCGATGGTGGAGATGATATGGGAGCGGGGGATCGGACGGCCGGAGGAGCTCGAGAGTCTGCTGGCGTGCTACCTGTCTTTGAATTCTGACGAGCATCATGATGTGATCGTCAAGGTTTTCAGGCAGGTCTGGTTCGATCTGAACCGGGAGATGGATCGGGTTCGGCTCATGGTTCTGTGAACGCGTTGGTTCGGTAATTAGTTTATGTGGGAAGGTCAAATTTTATGTTTTTTTTCCTTTCAATTTTACTTGTACTAATTTTCTCCTTTTTAAATAATTTAACATAGTTGTTATTTTAATATAACTTTGGGTCCTCAACATTGCATTATTGTTCCATCTTCCCTTTTTTTTTTTCTCCCAATAATCTGCATGAGTAATTGAAACATTGTTCAAATTTTCGCTTAGTGGACAATTTCATTAGTATTCTCAAATTAGTTTGTGATGCTCGTATATAGTTGTTTATCTGATCTTTCTAATTAACATATCTAGAGGGATTTGAACATGTATGCTAATCTGGTGACAAGTGAGAAGGTACATTGGTTCGATATTGTTTCGTTTAGAAGTAGTGTAAGAAGTTTTTTTTTTTTTTTTTCTCTTCAAGATGTGGTATTATATGAAATGTTACGGTCATTCAGGTCCCTAGTAAAATAAGTCGTTTGCAACTACCATTGACGGTCAGTGTTCTATCAAATTTGAAAGAAAAGGAAAGGAAAGAAGTTCTTAATTTCTTATTATTTTCATCACCTGCCCCTCAAATTAAGGTTGTGATTGGTTGTTCATCAAAATTTGAGATTATATAAGTTTATATCGGTTTGAAAAAATATTCATGAAAATGCTGCAAAATCATGATATTGGAAAGGGGTATTTACTGGTTTGTCCCTCAAATCTTTATATATTATGATTTAGTCCTCCAAATTTTCATATTTAGAATTTAGTCCTCCAAATCTCCTAAGTTACTACAATTTAGTTCCCTTCTCTAACTTTCTTTAATTTTTACCCTAATATTACCATTTTACCCCTCCTTATTCATTATCCTCTCTTCTCCTCCTCTCTTCGCTTTTTCTTCATTATTCCTCCTTTCTCTTTCTTCTCTCTTCCTCCTCTTCTCTTCATTGGGAAAAGAGAGGAGGAAGAGAGGAGGAAAAGAGAGGAGAAATAATGAAGAAAAGGAGAAGAGAGGAGGAAGAGAGGAGGAGAAGAGATGAGGAAGAGAAAAAAGAATAAAGAGGGGTAAAATAGTAATATTAGGTCAAAAATTTAAAAAAAGTTAGGGAGGAAGACTAAATTGTAGTAACTTAGGAGATTTGGAAGACTAAATCCTAAATACGATGATTTGGAGGACCAAATCATAATATATAAAGATTTGAGGGACAAACCAGTAAATACCCCTATTGGAAATTAGCTATTTTGAATAGAAATATCAGATTTCATAATTCCGTCTCTCGTGTACATAAATATGGGGAGTTTTTAAACAAGCACACCACTTTTCCTAGTGAGCCCGCTTAAGAAACCAATAGAAAGGCCGAACAAATAGATAGTGGGCTCACTAGGAAATGTGGTGCGCTCCTTTAAAACCTCCCTAAATATGTTTCTTCTTTTGCCTTTATAATTTTTCAAACCAAACAATTGATAAACATTAAATTTTCTCTAAAACTTGTTAAATCCAAATTTACCAAAAACCAAAACTATAATTGCCTAAGTTATCTCAATTTTACGGGTCTAATTTTAAATTACAAAAATTCAAAAAATTTAATAACCAAATATGACGAAATTTGAGGTTCTAATAGTTAGCCTACAGAAGCCATTAACACATCATTTTCTTCTAATCCCTACAATCAATAAAAGCAAGACACACTATTTCAAGTCTGGCAGCATTTATTTCTCTTTTAACTTCGAAGAACAGGCTCCAAGCCTCGGGGTGTTCATATTTCACTCAATTACAATATAGATTCAAACTAATAATACAACAATCTTCAATAACTGCTTCAGTGCACAACTCCCTGCAGCTTGCTCTGCCACTCAGTTTCTCTGATGAAGTCATGAGACATTATGAGAAGAGGTAAACTTCATCATAGCCCTTTCTGTAAAATAACAAGAAAAACTATGTCAGTTCAATTTGCAAGTAAACCGTCGATCTCGGATATTGGCATATTGATGTTGATGCAGAGAGGGGCAACGTACCCGGCCTTGCCACCGTAAGTTGGGGGGTAATTGTAAATGAGGTTGTCCCGCACCTTTTGAGGTGGAGGTCTGTTTGAAGATTTTCTAGCCTCTCTGCACAAAAGAGGGAAAGAGACTTAGCAAAGTCTGACTGCATGATATCATTTAAGGTACTTGATCTTTTCATTATTATAGTGATGGATGAGCTTACTACAGCTATTCAAGATGAGATATCCTGGTGTTTGCTATTTGCTGATGATATTATCTTAGTTGATGAGACAAGAGCATGGATAAATACCAAGTTAGAGTTATAGAGGTACACATTAGAATCTAAATGTTTTACATTGGTAGATCTAAAACAGAATATATAGAGTGTAAATTTAGTAAACGATGGACCATAGACTATAATACCGTAAAACTAGATAGGCAAGAGATACAATTCTATTATTCAAAATGATGGAAAGATCGATAACGATGTTAACCATAGAATACAAACTGGCTGATTGAATGGATGAGGACAACGAGAGAGTTTTATGCGACCGTAACATTCCGTTAAGACTGAAGGGAAAATTTTATAGGACTGCTATTAGGCCAGATTTATTATATGGCACGGAATATTGGGCTATAAAGAAACGTCATTCACAGAAAATAAGTGTAGTAAAAATGTGCATGCTTCGTTGGATATGCGGCAATATTAGGAAAGATAAAATGAGAAATGAAGATATTCGTGCTAAGTTAGGTGTAGCTCCCATCGATGAGAAGATGCGAGAAAATCACTTACGATAACTTGGTCATGTGTAACGTAGGTCTACAAATGCACTAGTTTGACGGGGGAGTTTATCAATGTAGGACAAGTTAAAAGAACGAAGATGAGACCAAAGAAAATATGGATGGAGGTGATACGAAAAGAAATTGATTCTAGAGGTTTAAATGAGGAGATATTACTTGATAGAAATGAATGGAGAAGGACTATCAAAGTGATCGATCCGGTGTGATTCTTTTTTGTTCATGTACCTACCCCAAATACTTGGGATAAAAGGCTTAGTTGTTGTTGTTGATCTTCTCATTATTATCTTTTTTAAAATAAAAAAAAAAGCTTACACACATGAGAAAAAAAAATGTGAACTTCATAAAATTTACTGGATTACAATTGTAATAAAGAACTCGGACTCAAGCTCTACATCTCCTGCGAAAATAGATCTTCTAAGTCCCTATATGATCTGCATAAGACACCCAATCTCCAATATTTGGACACTGTTTTTTTTCTTTTCTTTTTTTGTTTTTTTTTGTAGTTACTTGTAATTTTTGAGTGGAATGTTCCTCTACTTTAAACTAGCGAACTTCCAAGTCGAAACAAATGAATCCTTGGAATGAATAGGAAATTGATGAATCTGCAGATTGGGAATGAGAGATTGCTTCCTACCAAAATCAGCAGACACCAATGAAATGATAACCTGACCATATACATGATTACGCTTTCTACTTAGTTTTATAAAATTGATCGAAAACCTGGAACTATAAGCTTTTGGGGCAAAAATACAAATAGGAAAATGCAGACTGAACTTCTGAAAAAGCTTAGATCCACTCTAACCTGATGAAATAATTGGCAACTTGTTGAGTTACTTGAACTGCATCTTCACTGTGGGGAATCTTTGATGATCCCCATTCAAACGCATTTTTCTGCAGTAGGCCACAAACATTCCTGTGAGTCCAGCTCAGAATGGGTATAGACTAGTCGCAGCTAAAAATAGAACAGATAAAAGTCATTAAGACATGAAAGCTAGAATGATACCTTCATGGACAGAAATGAAATTTGCCAAACATACAATGTATAGGCTGCACAAGTATTTTAACAACTGAGATGAAATAGAACTAAAATTTTGGAATTATCCCACCAGAATAGGAGCCAGCCTTGACTTATACTTCTTCCTGATGCAACTCTTCTAATGTTAGTATTTTCCCACTTGCCCTATGATTTTTCATGAAATGTTAACATCTGCAAGTTAATATTTTCTCAAATCTTAGCTTGATCCAGTAAATTATAGGGAAATTTTGGTTTAGGCCCTCACTTGAATTTGATTTTGGACTAGGCCACCTGACCTAATTAATTCTTCAATAAACCCCTCAGATCTGTTTTTACTGGGTCCAAGTCATTTGTCTTTCTTGGGACCAAAATACCAAAAGGGCCTGCACCAGGCCACTTGACCTAATTAATTCTTCAATAAACCCTTCAGATCTGTTTTTATTGGGTCCAAATCATTTGTCTTTCTTGGGACCAAAATACCTAAAGGGCCTGCACCAGTTTTTCCCAAATTATGGATGTTAAAATAAAAAATAATTTTCCTACCCTTATCACAATTTCAGAGTTTTGGTGCAATAGAAGGAACTTCAACATGGTATTAGAGCAACCTAAATTCAAATCCTATCAAGCGGTATTGGTACAGTGGAAATGACGCAGGACGGAAGCGAATTTAGGGCTAGGGTTTCGAAATTTGGTGTTTTTTGGAGGAGTTGAGAAAGAACAGATAGATTAAGGAAAAACTTAAAGGAGCTCAGGAATCCACCCAGGCGAATCCACGCCCACTCTCCACGAATTTACGAGAAAATATTTTGATTCCAACAAAATTCTTGCAAGAAATTTTCAAATATTATTCATTATCAATTTTCTACAAAATACTTCATACAGAGCTTTATTTATAGAAAAAGCTTAACAAACAAAATCCTAATAAAATCCAAAATCCTAATCAAATACCCTAAAGAAACCAAAAATAAAATCAAATATTCTAAAAGGATCTAAAATCCCAACAAAATCCTAATAGAATCAAATCTAATCTTTATTAAATCAAATCTGATCTCTATCAACTCTCCCCGACTTTGAAAACATTCAATCTCGATGAATGCGGAGATAAAGAACGATAAACACGTCCGGGTTGAACTGATTAACATCCACGAAATATCCCAATTGGGCCATGGTGGTGATCGAAAAACCATATCTAGTACATCACATCTGAATCAAGACGGTGGAAGTGGAACTGACTTTTTTCTTGAATCAGTTTCAGATGACTGTAGATCCTACAAATTATTCTGGGCATAAATAGTAGAAACAAATCTCTTCGAAACTTTATATGAATCTGTATGTGAGTCGGTAATTTCTTCATAATTCCTATAATGAATCTCTCAAGAGGAACTGAAAATTTTACCTCATCATTAACAATAATTTCTTTTCTGTCTGAAGTCTCTCTGTAGATTGAAAATTCCTTTACTCCCTGTACATCTACAACTGATATGCAAATACTATCAGTAAAACGAATTGTCGACGAAGTTTCTTACGAAATTTTAGCAAAGATATTCCAAAGAAACTGTAGGTTTTATAGACATGTCATATATGAGAGTAGCAGGTATTTCTGTTGGTTTCTGCTCATAAATATGATTATCAGGTGTATCCTTATGCGGCTGAAACTTTACAGTTGGTTCCACGGAGAGATCATTAGAAATCTGAACTTTTGATTTTTTAACTTTTATGGATAGAAAGAAAGTTCCATCTGACATTAATAATGGCTTATCATGAACTTCTGTATCCGATATAGGCTCCAAAATACATTCACTATTAAAAATAGGAATATCTATTTCAACCTTATTGGCAATACTATCCTCGTTAACCATTTGACTTTTTCATTACTTTGCTCATTGTACTTTCGAAAACATAGTTATTCGAGTCTCTTGTTGATACTGGTAAGTATTCGTTTATATTTTTCAAGCTCATCAATTATACATTGAAGTTTTTCATCATTTGTTTTAGGCTCAGATGATGGAAACTGATAAAATGATAACAATAAATTTGGAAAGCAGCATTGAACATACTGATTATGAACTAAACGTAGCAAGATATCTCAATCCAAGCATAATTTATACTCTCTATTCCAAGTATAAGCTTCTCTACCTAAGTTTTATTGAGCGTAAAGATATTTCTGTGCTGAAGTTAGATAAGAATCTGGAAAAAAATCTTGAATATGATTCTCCTAAGTTTGATAATTTTGTCGATCGTCGAAACCGTACAAAAATGGGTATAGTAATATACATATCATGCTCAACTTGTGATTTTTTATCATTTATGTTGGTATAATGATCATAGAAAATGAACCTAATATATAATCAACTCAAAATTTTAGTTCAAAAAATTTAGGAAATACTCAAGAATCACGGAGGCTCGAAAATGTCTTGAATCGGAGTTGAAACGGATTTTGAATCATTAAATTTCCTTTAACGGGTCTGCTGCTCTTAATGGGTCTACACTGTGGAGTGGACTGAACTCAATTTGAAGCTGCGGGTCGGATCTGAACCTGCGGGTCGGGTCAGAAGTCCAATTAAAACCCAACTTGAATTATTGTGGTTTGCGTCTATTTTGGATGCGAGTTTACTATCTAAACCCGATTCAATCCAAACCCAAATCTTCTTTTCTTCTTGCATGCGGGTTTGATTAAATGGACCCAACTCAATTTCGAATCAAACCCAATAACAAACCAAGCCCAGACAAACCCAAAATGATTCCTGTGCTTGTTGCGGCTGTAAAGAGGAGACTCGAGTAGAGATGTTACTGCTGGAGACGGCGACGGCGACGGTGCTAGCTCTGGCTGAAGGCGGTGGTGTCGCTGGACGAAGGCGGAGAGGCGAACAAGGGCAACGAGGAGGTGGAGTGGTCAGCGAGGTACAGGTAGTGGTTGTGGAGGTCTTGGATGAGGGCGAGTTGCTGGGGCGCTTCTGGTAGTAGCTCTCGCCGCGCCCGGAGAAGGAGTCAGTCAGAGGTGGTGTTGAGGGAGAGAGAAGGTGATGTGGAGGAAGATGATTCAAAGAGGTTGACTGGTTAGGTGGTGAGGCGGTGGAGTTCGGATTGAGTTTGTTGGGGATTTGGAGATGGTCGAAGGGAGGGTTTGGTGAAGTTGCCGTGGGTTTTGGATTGGGTTGAGGGGGGACGGTCGAGGGAGAAGATGAGGGGAGAAAGAAAGTATTTTCTTTTTCTCTTTTGCTAAACATAGCATGTTATGAGGTCAAGACAATGTATAGGGGAGTATAGGTGAGCAACCAACAATATATGCAATCATCCAAAAGTAGCCACACCCCAGTTACGAAGCAATACCACCATGCATAAGTCTTTCCCATAAGCCGTAAACTATTAAATCCCTCTCAAGAAAAATATATAATTTAACCATCAACATGTAATGTGCAGCATGTTATGTAAACAGAATAACTTCATGGACTAACAAGAAAACATGATTCGCAGCAACAACACAAACTTCCTTCCAATTCTCAAATCATCTACATTAATCCTATTTATTACCATTTAGCCCATTGATAGGCCATTCTTTTGAATGAACAGAGAAAAAAATATATGTACAAGGATGTAACTAATATAGCTTACAGACAAAAGCATACCTCAGGGTGCCACTGGAAGCAAGTCACTGGATAATTAATTCCTTGTGCAGTTGAAATGTATAGCTGATGAAAATGTGACCACCTACGTTAATAATCGCGACGACAAATAAGCTATTTCTTAAAACAAGTAAAGCTCCCATTGTTCTTCTACCTTGCCATCTTCATCAGGAGTTGTCGTCAGAATCTTAAAGAAACTTGATAGGGCAACATTCTCTTGCAGCCTTCTCGGGGATAGACCAAACTTTCACAGTAAATAAAGTAAGGTTAGGCAGCATTCATGATCAAAATGATATATATCAATACAAGTTTGTTGAACACGAGAAAACAGTACATTATAATATCAACAAAAAAAGAAAACATTAATGTCTATTTGTAGTACACTTGCATGTCCTACCGAAACAGTTGTAAATTAAGGCATGTGTCTCTTGAAGCAAAAATCCCTCCAATGTTGGAAGAATCAAATCAAAAGCCAGAGAAAATCTTAGTTGCATATAAGCAAAGACAACAAAGATAAATAGCAGGCAAAAAACATTGTTCATACAGAAACTCACCTTATGATTTTGCAAAGCAATACATTCTGTACTCAACTTATTTAGCAATTCTGGAGGAAATCTGCACATTCAGACTAAAGTGATGATCAAATGAACCATGGCAATAGCAGAATTGGTAAGTTGATCTTACAAAGTATTATAGAGTATAGACATTGTATTTAAGTAGGGTAGGCTGCAAAGAAGCTATATTAAACTAACTCACTATATGGTAAATTTATAATATCAAGTTAACACACTCAATGATAAACTCTTTTGAGAAATTACTTTAACTAATAGATAGTAGGCTTTTCTTGATATTGGTCCCTTAACTTTCATTTTGACATTGGTCCCTCAAATCTTCATATTTCAATACTAGTCCCTCAAATACTTTAAGTTACTTCAGTTTAGTCCTTCTATTAGCTTTTCTTCCAAATTAACCTACCTTGGTTAAGACCAATCATCATACTCCTCATCTTTTATCTTTCTATAAACAAACTTTTTTCAACTTTTTAGAGGGAGGGAGGGAGGAATTGTATTTTACACAAATATCCTCACTCTCAACCTCCTTCTCACAGAACCCAATTTAACCTTGATTCCTCCCTCCCTCCCTCTAAAAAGTTGAAAAATTTTTGTTTATAGAAAGATAAAAGATGAAGAGTATGATGATTGGGTTAGTTTAGAATGTGTTATTTTTCCCATCTAAAAAGACACAAGATACACTCTCTTTCTAAAAAGATAAATGATGAATTTGTTAGTTTAGGATGGATTATGTTGAGATTTTGTTGAATTGTATGAATTTGGATTGGTTAAATTGGATGGATTAATGGTGCACTGCATTGAGATATGGTTTAAATTGAATGGATTGGATTAGTTTATGGTGGGTTGTGTTGAATTTAATAAATTGAAGTGGAAATGGGTGGAATGAATAAATTTTTTTTTTAATTTGTTTTTGCTGTTTTTATCTTTTTTTATTTTTTATTTTTAATTTTTTGGGGGTTGGCCGGGGTTGAGAAGTTAGTTTGAAAGAGAGAGCTGTTGAGCGGAGTTAAATTGATTTGAAGGGGAGTTGAGTTGAGGAGTTAAAAGAAAATTTTGTTTTTATTTTTTTAATTCTTTGAGAGGAGTTAGAAGAAAACGAGATTAAGGATTAAGAGTATAATGGATAGATAAAATCAAAAATTTAAAGATAATGAAATATTCTTTATCTATTGGATGGAAGATAACTAGAGGTACCGATTTGGAGTGGCTAAAGAGACTGGAGGGACTAATATAAAAATATGAAAAATTTGAGGACCAATATAAGAAGAAGCCTAAATAGTATCATATATATGCATTGCTGTCAAAATAAAATTATTCGATTGCAGTTGCATTTTTTTCCTTTTGAAATCAAGTTAGTGTTAAGTGAAACTTTTACTCAAAAATAGATGTTTAATTTTAACTCTTTTCTCATTGCTGCTAGTCTCCAATTATTGAATTGTACAGACATTGGATTAGGTATAAACCGTTGTAAGACTACAAAATCTAATGTGTTTGCACTGATTATAAATATTCTGCACATATACGAAACTTTTTGAAGCACATAGACAGAACTTAATGTAGGTACCTTTCAAAAACAGAACCTTGCATATCTGCAGGATTTGTGAACTGAAGTGTAGATGCTTGAACTGCTCCACTAAACCGTTCAAGAATATCATGATCCTGTTATCAGAAAGTAATGTAATCATCATCAAATGACTAGGCAACCACAATATCTTTTCTTTTCTTTTCTTTTTTTTTTTTTGCATTTTTGGTGGGGGGTATATGTGAGTGGGTGGGTTTGGGGGGAGAAGGGGGGTGTTGGATGTACACACTAAAAATAAATAAATAAATAAATAAATAAATAATATATATATGTACTGCAGAAACCATCGCGGGAGAATCCCGGTGGTGCACCCGCGGGAGAGCTCCCGCGGGTTGCACCTGCGGGAGGCTCCCGCGGGTTGCAATCCGCGGGAGAGCTCCCGCAGGAGCAATCCCGCGGGAGCGATCCCGTAGGTGCCAACCCGCGGGTTGTTTTCCGTATTCTTCCGTTTCCGTTTATATTGCTGATATTTCGTGATCCGATTTTTCAGGAGGGAATCGATTCGGATTTCAAGCCTTCTCAATCTATAAAATACAAGAGTCGATTCGAGAGAGGGATCTTTTTTTGGTGCAGAGTTGGAGAGTTCAGAAGACCGAGAGCGGGTTTTCTTGAGAGATTCAGAGAAAGAAGCAGATCTTCTTCCAGTCGGACGGTCAACGGAGGCATTAACAAGGCTCCATCGCCACCTGAACCCACACATAAAAAAGGGAATTCATCAATATTCCTGTTCTTGTTGTTCTTAAAAATTTGCAATCAAATCTTTTCATTGTAATTCAAAAATTTTATAATGTAAGGGAAGATGCAATTTTCTGGCAAACAAGAACTGGCGACCACAGTGGGAGTCTATCTGTTCACTGCAGAGAATGTTGTGGCGCAATCCGACTTGGTACCCATCGGATCTGTTGTTGAAACGCTGATCGTAGAAGTCGATCAGCAAAAATACGAGGAATTTCTCTCTTCCTCTGATTCGGAGCCCAGGCGTCATCGCCGAGCTATGATGAACAAAGGTGAGACGTCATCGCCCACCGAAAAGAAAAAGGCGTCATCGCCTATTAAAACTTACGATGCGTCATCGCCCGTTAAAACTGACAAGACGTCATCGTCTGTCAGAAAATATGTGGCTTCATCGCCTACTCCTAAGTTGAACCAAACTCTCACCCGCTCTCAGAAGAGAAACCTAAGGCGTAAAGCCCAACGGGCCCGCCTCAACAGTACTTCTGAAAAATTACAGTCAGAAAATCCAACCCAGGAAACAATCCTGACACATGCAACATCAGGAAGGAAAAATTCCAAGAGTGAAAATCCGCACGTGGAACTGCGGGTTGCACCGCACGGGGGCAACCCCGCGGTTGCAACCGCGGGTGCAAACCCGCGGTTCCAACCGCGGGTTGCACCCCGCGGGTGCAACCCCGGGTTTGCAACCGCAGGTGCAAACCCGCGATTTCAACCACGGGCCGCACATCGCGGGTTGCAACCCTCAGGTTGCACTCCGCAGGAAAAATCAAGGGTTATATCAGCTGATTCTGGTGTCTATTTGGGCACGCGCGTAGTGAGCACATAGCGCACACCCAATTTTTTGATTACTCTCTCGGGTGTTCCATCATGTTCCTCTGCAAACAAATATAAGGATGTGCTCATGCACCCACCTGAGGATATGTCTTCAAGTTTCTCTTCGGATGAACATATTCCTAATAGAACCCTCCGACACATCCCGAAGAATAAGTCAGACGCGTGCAGGGCCCGTGCAACTGCGCAGGCCAGCACACACTCTAGAAGACTTCATAAAGAAAATTGTGTTGATACTGAAAAAATTCTCAGCCCTGAGATACTACAAACTAACCAGTATTATGAACAAAACTTGCGACGCAAGAGGCGTCAGAGTGTAAATTTAAATGGGAACAGGTCTCAGGATTTGAGAGAGTATCTTACTCAAAAGAGGAGCACATCCCAATCCACTTCTCACTGCCATTGTGAACGGTTGATCTCAGCCGTTCTGTCAAACTGCAAATGTAAGTCAGGACCATCCGTTTTCGAGCGGATTACGGAGCCAAAGAGAAGACGGATAGTAAAAAAGATATGCTCCGGGGATGATCTGCCTGCCATTTCATCCCATATGGTTAGTAAAGGCAAAAAGATTGCCGAAAGCGACTCTTCAGACAAAGAGTTCACTTCAAAATTAAAGGGAGTGTCCATCGAGCCAGAGGGCGTGTATTGACACACTCGAGTTAGGAGAGGAGTCGCTATACCATTAAATTATAAGAAATTAGCTGGAGGATTTGATGAGGAGGAAGACAAATATTTTGCTGTTATATCTTCGTCTTACTCTGATTCGAACAGAGGGTTAGAGGCTGCAGTAAACATGGCTGATCTTCCAGAAGAAGTTTCTAGAAGACTTGAGAGACAAGAACGTCTCAAACAGCAAGAAGAGACTATAGAAGAGATGAAACAACTCTTAACTGAGCTGTTGGCTCAAACGAAGAAGGGCCAATCCTCGTCATCCGCTAAACGGCATGAAGAGGAACAACATGTCCGCATAGATGAAGATAGCGAAGACGACTACGAAGAAGTACCTTCTCAATTATGAGAAAAAGAAAGAGTAAAAGTGGTTATTAACCCTCAGGTGGAGAAAATGGAGAAGATGGAGAACCAGCTACAGGCTCTTCTTCACCGGAAAAAGTTGCAGGAAGTGGGGATAGTGTGTCCCTATCCCATAGAATGGGAGACTACACCCTACCCTGCAAACTACAAACCGTTAAACCTTCAGTCGTTTGACGGGAAGGGCTCTCCACAACAGCACATTTTCTACTTTCTGTCACAGACAGGACACCTAATAGGGAATGATCCAATATTGACCAAGATATTTGCGAGTACCTTACAAGGGTCTGCATTTACCTGGTTCATGCAACTACCCCAGGGAACGATTAAGTCATGGGCCGATGTAGAACGTGAGTTCTTAGCCCGATTCTTTGAGGACGATACTGAGGTCTCGGTACCATCCTTGCTAGCAGCAAAGCAGGGAAGAGGGCGAGACAGTAAAAGCTTTTGTCGAGCAGTTCCGAGAGCTTTCCATGCGATGTCCACATGGCATGGCACAGGAGACCCTCGTAGAGACTTGCAGACATAACTTATTGACCGATGTTTTGGTCAAAATGGGTTCGGTTGAATCCAAATCTTGGAGAGACTTACTCAAGTAAGGTGAGCAGGCCGAAGACATACTCCGACGCCTCGAAAAGCAGCAACAATCTGCGAGAAGGGTCACCTCGAACAAACTAACATCTCATTTCCCCCGTTCCAGAGGGAAAGACATAATGGCGGTGGAGAACACATCCAAGCCAAAACAAAGGCCGGCTAAAAGCAACACATCGGGTTCACCCAGGCCACAAAAACAGTATTCATTCAAGGATGTGCATACGGTTACCATGTTCAATTTGCTCACTAAACGCAACATGCTCAAGTTGCCAGAGAGTAAGAGACCTGAAAAGGTTGGAAAGACCAATGATCCGAACTACTGCTTATACCATCGGATCGTAGGTCACCCAACTAAAAACTGTTTCATTTTAAAAGACAAGATTCAGGCACTAATTGATGCTGGAGCAGTTCAGCTCAAAGCTGAACAAAAAAGAGTGACAGCTAACTCGGCCACATTTACAGTGGGTGGTCTGGAGGTACCACTTGGGCTCACACCTATTCTAAAGGGTGAGCTCAGGGTGGTTAATTTAGACCCCCATAATCAGCAGAAGAAAGGGTTAATCCCTTTCACAACAGAGAAACAGAAGGTCCTTTGGGTGCATCCGGACATTCTTGAAGATGAACAGTGGACAACCGTCAAGACCAGAAAGAAAACTGAAACAAGAGGGAAAAAGCACATGTGCAATGCCGTCTCAGCAACCATCGAAAAGGATGCAGATGACATACCGCTGTTAACAGATTCTGAATCAGAGGTGACCTGCTCCATCTTCTGGAACCAGATCTGGAAAACAATATTTGAAGGACCCCTCAAACACGAAAGCTGGCCCCTCTAAGCCAACCAAGGAGATTAATGAATGAACCACCAAGCAGATTCCCGACAAGGGAAAACAAAAGGAGCTCAGATACAACGGGGTACTACGGAAAGATGCTCCTGAAGAGCAAAGTTCTCCTTTTTAGTTTGATGTCATGGCGTAGTTGGCAAATATACCTGCAAGAATAACTCTGTATGAATTATTACGCCTGTCCAAGTCTACGAGAGATGCACTAAGGGAAGCCCGAGCAGAATCTGAAGCTTTCTTAGCTCATCTCCCAGAAGAGATTGAGGAGGCATGCCCACACTGCAATTCAGTGTCGAGGCATGCCCCTTATATCACTTTTAAACCAGAGGATATGCAGCTAAAGAATGTCAACCACAACAGGCCTCTGTACTATACCGGGTATATTGGCTCAGCGGAAATCAGTCGAATTCAGATTGATCCAGGTTCTGCCTTGAGTATTGTGCCGCGGAGATTTATGCAGTTCCTAGGGATCCCTCCCTACAAACTGACTCCAACTAATACTGCCATTTTTGGCTTCAATGACAATGGCAGTCATCCTCTGGGTAAGATCAGGCTCAGATGTCAGATCGGATATTTTAAAAGCGAGGTGACCTGTTACGTGATCGAAACAGACACTTCATATAACATTCTCTTAGGACGACCATGGATTCATGCTAATATGATCGTCCCATCCACCCTGCACCAATGCATGAAGTACGTGGATAAAGACGGAGAAGTATATACTTTGATTGCTGACAAACAACCATTCAAGGGTGTTGAAAACTATTTCGTAGATGCCCTTTTGTATGCTGAAAGTGCTGAGGTCGACCCCCCACTACACGATGAATGTGATAGTGGGAATGAAGCGGATACTGAGTCAGGGGTGTTTATTGCCAATGAAGGTTTTGAACCTCTTGTAATTAATCTTGATGATTTGGATGTAAATGACACCGCCAGTGTTGAAGGCGAGTGGGAAATAAATGAGAATCTAAACTTTGCTTATTTGTCTGGTGTTTCTACTGATTCTATACCTTCAGCTACTAGCACAGATGCAGATAGTCTCTCAGTATTCGAGACTTTAGCAACCATGCACATGCCAATTAGATCATCAATGATGTTACAATCGAGCATTGAAAACGTAGATGGGGCGGTGTTTGAAGTTCCGGCCCATCGACCAGATCAAAAACCTATCGTTTTTGGAAGAATTAAATCACATATAGCCTCATCCAGTGATAGTGAGAGTGAAGCTCAGGAAGCTCCTCAATTCTATCATTATGGACTAAAGTCATTCCGGATGATGGCAAAAAAGGGATATGATTTCATCAATAAACCTGGATTAAACTTCGGTAAGGGATGTCGAGATTTACTTTCTTCATTCGTACCCAAAGGAAAAGAACCGGACTATTATCACAAAACCGGCAGGGGGTTGGGATACGTCACGACACCCGATCCTTCGGATATCGAAGGTATGATTTGCCAGAATGTGGAAGATTCCGATTGGGATTCAGATATCAACCTGGCAGTGTTATTCAAAGAGATGACAGTAAACATGACATCTGTCAGTCCAACCCCAGATGAAAACGATGAACTGACCCTTATAGAAGATGAAGTATTAGTAAAGCATCTTGATACTCAATGGAACATGCGCTTTGAGCAACGTGAACCTCCTATTGAGGATAAGGTGGTCCAAATAAATATGGGTGATGAAACCAATCCTAAACCCATATTTATAAGCGGGAGTTTATCTCCTAATGAAAGAGACGACCTGGTGACTCTCGTTCGAGAATATATAGACGTCTTTGCTTGGAATTATGAAGACATGCCGGGTTTAGATCCTCAAGTTGCTATGCATCGACTTAATATTAAGCCAGATGCGAAACCAGTAAAACAACAACAGAAAATATTCCGTCCAGAGCTAATGGAATCAATCGAAGATGAGGTGAAAAAGCTTATACAATCCTGCTTCATCCGAGAAGAACAACATCCTGATTGGGTATCGAACATAGTTCCGGTTCCCAAGAAGAATGGAAAAATCTGAATCTGCATCGATTTCCGAGATCTCAATGCAGTATGTTCTAAAGATGAATTTCCACTTCCAATAACGGATGTCATGATTGACAACACCTGCAGGTTTGAAAGAATGTCTTTCATGGATGGATTCTCCGGATACAATCAAATCAAAATGTGTCCGGAAGATGAGAAACATACTGCCTTCAGGACACCGTTAGGCGTGTACTGTTATACGGTCATGCCATTCGGTCTGAAGAATGCAGGTGCAACATATCAGCGTGCTATGAGCACAATTTTCCATGAGCATCTCCGTTAAACGGTAGAGTGTTACGTGGATGACTTGGCTGTCAAGAGTCGTAATAAAGACGATCATCTCTGGGATCTGAAAGCCGTGTTTGATATTATGAGAAAACACGAATTAAAAATGAATCCAACTAAATCCTTTCTCGGTGTTTCTAGTGGCAAATTCCTTGGTTTTATTGTTACATCCAAGGGTATTTATTTAGACCCTGAAAAGGTAAAAGCAATTCAAGAGATGCAGCCACCAAGAAACCTTAAAGAACCTTGCAGATTACAAGGGAGACTGGCATATATCTGGAGATTTATCGCCAATCTTTCAGGACGATGCCAACCTTTTACCAGGCTAACAAAGAAAGGAGTGTCGTTCGTTTGGGATGAAGCTTGTCAACAAGCCTTTGAGGATCTCAAGAAGTACCTCACAAAGCCTCCGGTACTGGTGGCCCCTATATCAGGAAAACCATTCTTGATATACGTTCGAGCGATGGACCATTCACTTGGCGCCCTCTTAGCCCAAACTAATGACGCCGGCCATGAGCAAGCTATTTACTATCTTAGTAGAACTATGGTAAGCGCCAAATATCGGTACACTCCAGTAGAGAAAGAATGCTTGGCCCTGGTATTCGCAGTTCAGAAAATGCGACATTACCTAGTAGGCCAAACAATTCATGTGATTTCTCGGGTAAATTCCCTGAGAGTGCTCATGACCAAGCCTGGCTCACTCAATTGCAGGTTAGCCAATTGGTCGATCCTCCTATCGCAATATGACATGCGATTTATACCACAAAAGGCGATTAAGGGACAAGCAATTGCCGACTTCTTAGCAGAGCATCCTGTCCCGCAATCCTCGAAACTTTGTGAGAATATTCCAGATGAGATAGTGGAAGCCAATATGGTCTCTAAAGAACCGATTTGGCAGCTGTTCTTTGATGGAGCGGCTAGAAAGAACTCTGTCGGAGTGGGGGTGGTTCTAATATCCCTGCAGAATCATGTGATCCCCCGATGATATTCACTAACTCAGCCCTATTCCAATAATGTGCCTGAGTACAATGCATTATTAACGGGACTGCGAATTGCCCAACAGCTGGGGGTCCGACGTTTAGAGGCCTATAGGGATTCTAAACTCATAGTGAATCAAGTAAGGGGAGAATACGAGGTTAAACATGAGCATCTCGTACCTTACCACAAGGCAACAATTAAACTTGCCGACTCATTTAAATAGTTTTATATTGACTATGTGCCACGACATGAGAACGCATACGCTGATTCCTTGACTTCCCTCGCCGCTACATTAGCACTCCCTGCTAAATCCCTCAAAAGTATTGAGGTTGGAAGTCGCGAGCTTCTTTACCCTGAGGAAATACTCGAGGCAAATGAGGTCCATGTGTCAGGGATGAACTTCGAGCCCAGAGATTGGCAGTTCGTATTTGTTGACTTTGCGCTCTACGGGATATTACCCGAAAATCCTAAAGAAGCCGCAAAAGTGAAAAAGGAGGCAGAGAGATTCTATTATAATTCTGAGCTTAGTACCTTATATTGGAAAATGCCAGGTGGAGTTTTACTTCGGTGCTTATCACAACAAGAAGCACAAGAGGTACTCAAAGAAGCACATAACGGGGCCTGTGGTGCTCATCAGTCGGGACCTAAATTGGGAGACCGGATAAGAAGAATGGGTTACTACTGGCCGACAATGATGTCAGATGCCTTAACATATGCAAAGAAATGCCATGCGTGTCAGGTGCATGCAAACTACATACACCAGGCCGCAGAATACCTACATCCCACCACGATTACGTGGCCATTCGAGACGTGGAGAATGGATATCATTGGTCCCATTGCTCCGCCATCTTTTCGTGGATATCGGTTTATACTAGTTATAACCGATTACTTCTCAAAATGGGCAGAAGCTATCCCTCTGAGAGAAGTAAAAACGAATGATGTAGTCAATTTCATCAAACACCACAACATTTATCGCTTTGGTGTTCCTAGACGAATCATCAGTGACAACAGCCCTCAATTCACTAGGAAAGCCTATACTAAATTATGTGATAAGTTCAGAATACAAAATATATTTTCGTCTCCATATAATCCTGCCGTAAATGGTCAAGCTGAAGCATTCAACAAGACCATTGTGAAGTTTTTGCAGAAATTTGTTACTTCAAGCCAGCGCGATTAGGACAAGAAATTGGGGGCTTGTCTATGGGCTTATCGCACAACAGTTAGGACACCGACAAAGAGTACACCATTTTCTTTGGTGTATGGTTGCGAAGCTATACTACCTCTAGAAATTCAAATTCCTTCTCTTCGGGTGGCATTAGCTACAAGAATGACCACTGAAGAAAAACATAGCCAACGACTTCGGGAATTGGAAGTATTGGATGAGAAGCGCTTAAAAACTCAACAGCAAATAGAGCTTTATCAGGCGCGAATATTTCGAGCCTTCAACAAAAAGGTGAAGGAACGAACTTTCAAAGTGGGTGACTTGGTCTTGGCGGTCAGGCGTCCTATGATTCTGACACACAAAACTAAGGGCAAGTTTCAACCAAAATGGGAAGGCCCATTTGTAGTAGAGACAGTTTACTCAAATGGAGCATACCAGTTGATTAATCAACATGGAGATCGGATGATGATGCCAATTAATGGAAAATTCCTTAAAAAAATATTATTCTTAAAATAAAAGAAAAGGAATTGCCCAACACCGACAAGGTTACGGGAAGAGAATAAAATTCTCGCCAACCCCATCATACTGGGGGTAAGAGTATGAATTGCGCAACGCCACTAAGGTAAAGGGAAGAGGAAAAGTTTGGCATTTAAGCCCAAACGAAACTCTCGATAACTTACCATACTGAGGGAAATAGTATGGCTAACCCAACTCAAACGGTAGTTGGTAAAGGCAAATCAAATCCGTTGATAGCTGGGGGTTTGCTAAAAATCCTACGACAAATCTGTCACAATAATATCTTTATCTAGATGTAAGGATACATCATTGCCCAAAACTGCTAAGGCAAAGGGAAGAAGGAACGTTTGACCTCTAAACCCAAACAAAACCTTCGATAACTCACTATGCTGAGGGAAATAGCATGGCTAGCCCAACTCAAACGGTAGTTGGTAAAGGCTAATCAAATCCGTTGATAGCTGGGGATTTGCTAAAAATCCTAATCAGATAAATCTCTTGTCACATTAAAATTTCACCCTGACAACAAAACTTTTCTTGTCATTTTTCTCCAATAGAGCAAATAACGCTCCAAAATATTTGTCAAGTTAAAATCATACCTCTGACATTAAAATTCAAAATCAAATGAGATAAAATCTGATTAAATCTTTGTTAAGTTAAAATTTCACCTCTGACAGAAAAGGAAACTCACACTTCATCAAGTCCGATATTACAACCTCTGATGAACTTGTTTTTGATATCGTTAAGTTAAAAATTACCTCTGACAAAAATCATCCCCCTATCAAGTTAACAGTTACCTCTGATAGTCCGATTCCAAAACTAAATACGTTAACCGTCACTCTGTTTAGTCAGCTTGTCCCTATCGCTGCCAGATCCTCTTAATAGGTTAAGCCCCAAGACACGTTTAATGTCACCTCTGTCTTTCCCTGATCCGTCATACTAGATGTCACGAACGGTTAGGATTAAAGTAAGCACGTTAACATTATACCTCTGCTTGACCTAAAATAAGCATGTTAACATCATACCTCTGCTTGTCATCCTATAAGCATGTTAATATTATACCTCTGCTTGACATTATTAGGCATGCTAACATCATACATCTATGTATAGTTCGCAAATCCTAATAGGTCGCACTATATGTCGCTGAACAGTTAGGATTAAATTTATCTTAAAACTCTCACTATCAAGTCCTGAACCTCTGAGTAGTTTGAGTCACTATCCATTAAATGTATAAAATACATATACGTGTGTAACAAAAAAAAAAGAGATAAACAAATAAATAAAAAAATATATATAATAAAATAAAAAGAAGAAGAGAAAGATAGTAATAATGATGATACAACAGTACACAGTAAAGTCCTTCGTTCTGTATTATTACAAATAACCAATAAGTAATAATAATGATTACTTCTGAGACAAAGCCTTCAAAGCATCTTCCACCTCTTGCAGCTTACGGTGAAGACTCTCTCTTGTGGTCTCTAAAGCTCTCCTAAGCAAGTCCATTTCATCCAAGGAGGTTGTTGTGCAGCCTGAGTCCTGAATTCCTCCAACTCCCTGATGCCAACAACGATGTCATGCTCAGTTTGTTTCTTTTGCCGTGAGATCTCAGATGCTCTGCCAGAAAAAGTTTAAATTTCAAGTTCGAGATTAGTAATCGAGGCTTGAGCCTTAGCAATGATCTCCCGCTAGCGGCTTATTGAGTTACGGCGGTGTTCAATATCATTCTCAATCTGGGCCAGGTCCCAAGTTAGCTTTTCTGAAGAACCTTGGAGTCCCGCGACTAGTTGGGCCTGACGTTCTATATTCTACTGCAGTTCGGCATGAAAAGCCAAGTTTTGGGCTCGTAAACAAGCCACTTCTTGGTTTGTCATCTCGGCAAGATCGGCTTGGCGCAGACTATTGAGCAATGACAATTGGACCTCCAGCTCGTCCCATCGAGCCCTATAAGGAGCTGCTCGCTGCGGTCTTCCAATCCTAGTGATATGGTCCAGATGACTCACCATGAGAGGATGGACCTTCTCCAGAGAATCCTCTCCGTTGAGGATCTCCTCAATGCACCCATAAAAAAGTTCAAGAAAGAGTTCGACGTTGCGACTAATAATTCTTTCACTAAAGCTGGAGACCGAACTCTCTTTCGAATTTGTTGGAGCTGTAGGAAAAGGACGTATGGATGCTGGAGCAATAGCAGGAAGTACTGATGCCATACGAGATTCTGATAATGGAGTCGCCGCCGCACCCAATAAATTAGTCACAACTCGTGCTGGAGTGGTCATCACCTCTGTTGTCGGAATCGTCGACGCTAGCGGCATGGCTGCTGCGCCGCACGTTGATTCCATGGCATTAGAATGTGATGAAACCATGCGTGTCGGCAAGGGAAGGCTTTCTGTGTTCACAGACTTTACTAGAGCCTCCGCAGAAGACATTAAAGGTGTGTTAGCATCACCTGCATCTGGTAAAAATAAAACGGTCGGGTATTATCATCAAAAAGATTTGTGCAAAATGAAGAAAGTGTGCAAATACCTGTTGGAAAGATTGTATCGGTGGCAGTTATGGAAATAGAATCAGATCCCTCAGGTCTATCTGCCTCTGAAGCCTCCAGGGGTAAGTGAGAGACTTTGTCCATGTTGGGTTGATAGAAGTAATCACTATCGAACTCTCCATCGGAGCCTAGACCGTCAAAGTCACAAATTGCCCCACTTACACCAGAATAATCCACCAGTTCCAAAGAATCTGCTTTGGCGGTCGGGGAGGCGTGGGTCATTGGATCTTCGCCACCTAAAATACCAAACGAATATGTATTAAAAAAAATGGGGGATAGAAAAGGAGGAATAAAGTCCAATCCTTAAAGAAAAATGCTCACCTGAAGGGACAAGTCTTGACGATGGGCTAGGCAAAGCAGCTTCACTGGGAGATGACAGAAAATCATCTAGTGCACTATCGTCCAATGCAGTACCCGTCGGCTCTAAGACTCCTGTATCCCTGATAGTTGGACTGCCCCTGTCAAAATTTGCAACTTTAGGGATTGGATTTACGGTAGCAGGTGTCTTAAGTATGAAGAAAGCTGCAAAACCATACATCCTAGTGGTCTCATTAGAAGAAGTCAGTGGCGGCATGACGTTAGGAAAGACTGGAGAAGTGGTAGTAGATAAATGTCCTCCTGATCCAAATGCCGAAGTAATAACAGGAAAATCATTCCTAGATGGAATGATCGGTGGAACTATAGGTGCCAAGGTTGGCATATCTGAATGACTTGTGGCCGGTGGATCTGAATGAGTCGTAGTCGGCTGATCTGGATAACCAACAGTTCGTCCCAGGACCGAATTATCAACTCGAGCTTGAAATTTCTTCTTCTTTTGAGGGACTTTGACTCCTCTAGGGTTTGAGCGCTTCGACGCAGATCTACCTCCATGAAGAGAGGATGGGGTAGAAGTATCATCTTGTCCATCGCCATCGTTGTTATCAAAACTAAGAGAGGCGCTTATGGACTGGGATTCACGCGTCAAGCCTTTTTTCGAGGATCTATGTGATGCCTCAATATGCCTTAAGAAGGAGTGATTCATCTGATAGTCACCAGGGATAATATCTGCAAGATGATATCAATTGCAGAATCCCATTGACGCAAAGAGAGATGGTGACTGGCTTGGAAGGGTAAAAGATGCCTTTGTACCTCCCGCCGCAAAATGATACCATCCTCGTGCACCCTCGAAAAGATTTCCCTCATGACGGAGATAAGAGTTCGGATTGCCAACATATAGCTGATCATATCCGAACTGACGCGCGAAACGACTTGGTGTATAAGGCTCCATAAAGCAAATTCGACCCTGTCGAAGAACCATATGACTTGGCCGGATGCTGATGAGCCACCAGAAGCAACCCGATGGCAAGATTGTATAGCCATCATTTCCAGGACTATCTTCAAGTTGGCTACTATAACCTCCTCCGAGAAACTTTGGGAAACAACGGTAAATATGATAATTTTGGTGTCACCCAAGGATTTGTCGGATCTTAACCATGTACCTTCCATTCCATGAGCAATTTTCGAAGCGCTGTACATGAGGAGTGGCATGATCAATAAGTCCTGAAGGAGAAGTCATTAATTCAGGACAGTGCAGCACAAACCAAGCCATCAGATAAGTGAATGGCAGGTCAATGCGCGGATTAGGCGTTTTGAAGATAGTGTTACCATCCTTATCTTCTGCCTGTTGGACTTTACAAAATTGAGCAATTATATCTCTCAAGCCACGTTGCAAACTACAAACCATAGCTGGCAATAATCCCAGAGGCTGGCCGAACGCTAGTAGCATTGCAAGGTAAATAACATCAACGGTAATAGTTTCGCGACATGAAGTAGGCACTACACAGCGTTTCAACCACAACATGAGATATCCGGCAAAAATAGCATTGTCTGATATGGGGGAAGCTGCTTGGTAGTGGTAACTTTCGAAAACAGTCTGAGCTTTGAACCCATCTTCATCAGATTCTGCCGTATATGTAGTTGCGAAGCAGGTACCAATCCTCTCATTAACAGTATTCATATCGCAAGCAGCCCGTATTTGGATACTGCGCTCATTTCCTTCCGGATTCTGGAATAGATATTCTGCCCATAGCTTATGTCGCACCCCTTGATTTCGGGCCTGGCGCGCCCCTTGATTTCGTGGCTTGGAGATATCAGCACAAATGTTATAATGACACATCAACTCCCAGTAAGTTGAGTATGCGTTAGGAACAGCCTTGAGGCGGAGTAGCTCTTTCATATTCGGAACATACTCTTCATAAGGGGTTTCGCCTAGGGATAATGCTGAAATTTTATGCATCTCATGAAGAGCGAATCCCAATTCTCCAACAGGGGTGAAGAAAGTATTGGTCTCCGGATTATATATCTCCAGTATGCATAAGTGAGGGGAGCTATGTGGAATACCAAATTGTACATTGCGCACTGCACGATAGAGGCCAAGCTTCTCTAAACATGTTTTGAAGTTTACCAGAATGAAATGGGTCATCCGAGACCACCATGATCACGACGTGGAGTGAATCCATCCAGGAGTGCGGAAATCATGAGCTGGGAATTGACCATGGGCGTCCGAAAATTGGTTAATAAATGTGTCTGCTCGTTTTGGATGCTTTCCAACAGGTAAGTCTTTGCCGAATCTACCAGGCAATAGACCTGTAACATACTTTGCCGGGCCATCTACAAATGGGCCGTTTCTGTTAAATCTCCCTGTCGCAACGCCATGACTACTGCGGGTAATTGGCCAAGACATCATGCGTGGATATGAAGTCCGCTGCAGATATGATGAGGAATAGTTGCTCTCCAGGTCTGGGATAAACATGTGACGACCCCCAGCATTGCTCAACCATTTAGTGGTGTCCCATAAGTCTTCATCTGGTTGGTTGACGACATCCCCAAAAAGAAATTGGGGCTTCTTCAAAATCTGTCTATTTGCGCCCTCAAAAACGGAATCCGTGATTAACTCACGAGCTGTGAGTGTGTTGCAGCTAATAATTTTCTGCCGTCGATCCGCACTACTTCGCTCCTCAACTAAGGGAATGTGACCGTCAAATCCAAAGTGAGATTGATTATTCGGACCTCCTGAAAATCCAAAGTAATGATTCTTGGATAAAGGATCTGTTGAATACGGAACTGTAAAAGAGAAAAAAAATAAAACTTAAGTCCAAATCTGAAATTTAAAAAAAAATTAAAATTAGCAGGGTAGGCACCCGCGGGGTGCCACCCGCGGGTGGGCACCCGCAGGTGGGCAACCGCATGTGGGCACCCGTGGGGTGCCACCCGCGGGTGGGCACCCGCGGGGTGCCTTCCCTGGGTGGACACCTGTGCGTGGACACCCCCGGTGCCACCCTCCGTGCCAGATGCGTGGTCATCCCTGTGGTCATCCTTCCGTAGCTATGCATGGTTCTACATAAACGTGTTATATTTACACCATAACGAAATCTCTTTCGTAATAACCGCAAAAGCGATTTTAAAGTAAACGGATGACCGTTTGTTTACCTGATATCAGGGAAGGGAGATCAACAGCGGCGGTGACGCCTGCGTGTCGATCCTCATTGGCGATAACGTCCACGTGTCGATCTTCAGCGTTTAAATCCTGTGGGTGCGAAATGCTTGAGGAAGCCATTAGATTTAATGGAAAAGGATAAAGTAATCGTACAAAGTAAGAGAACGAGAGATTCTGAGTATGAGAAAAAGAGGTGGAGATCTATGGGTATTTATGGTGAATTAGCAGGAGTTCAAATAGGAAAAGGAATCAAAGTTCTGACCAAAATCAGAGCTTGATTAAAATATTCATTAGAGTCCAAATAGGATTTGGGTATTTATTTAAAATCCTTTTCCTATTCTAATCCTGATTTCTACCCAAATTAAAATCCAAATATACAAATAATCCCACTTAAAAGGAAAGAGTCCAAAGTATTTTGAAATTCATTACAAATAAATTAAGAAATTCCAAAAACTTTGGAGGGGGTTATGTAGACACTAAAAATAAATAAATAAATAAATAAATATATATGTATTGCGGAAACCACCGCGGGAGAATCCCAGGAGTGCACCCGCGAGAGAGCTCCCGCGGGAGCTCCCGCGGGTGGCAACCCGCGGGAGCGATCCCGCGGGTTGCCACCACCCGCGGGAGCAATCCCGCAGGTGCCAACCCGCGGGTTGTTTTCCGTATTCTTCCGTTTCCGTTTATATTGCTGATATTTCGTGATCCGATTTTTCAGGAGGGAATCGATCCGGATTTCAAGCCTTCTCAATTTATAAAATACAAGAGTGGATTCGAGAGAGGGATCTTTTTTTGGCGCAGAGTTGGAGAGTTCAGAAGACCGAGAGCGAGTTTTCTTGAGAGATTCAGAGAAAGAAGCAGATCTTCTTCTTCCAGTCGGATGGTCAACTGAGGCATTAACAAGGCTCCATCGCCATCCGAACCCACACATAAAAAAGGGAATTCATCAATATTCCCGTTCTTGTTGTTCTTAAAAATTTGTAATCCAATCTTTTCATTGTAATTCAAAAATTTTATAATGGAAGAGAAGATGCAATTTTCTGGCAAACATTGGAGTTGTGGGTGCAGGGCGCCGTGGTATAGCCATAGGCAACCACAAAATAAAAAAGCACCAAGTTTGATGTTTTCTCCACTTTCTAGAATATCATGCAACAACAAAGGATAGCTTGGAAATGACAATGGTTTGGCAACCGTTTTTTAAGGGAACTAGGATGGTCAAGGGAAGAAATATAAAGTCACTCTTCCATATGAAACCTTTGACAGACGCGAATATATATATATATATAAAGAGAGAGAGAGATTAATGGAAATGAACTGACAGCTCACGCAACTTATCTGAGATGCAGTTCATTTCCACTTCCTCCAATATTTTTTTTAAAAATAAATTCTTTTGAATTATAATCTCGACCCCATAGGTTCACTTATACCCAATTTCTTGGATTTTAGTTTTGATTTGATCCTCCATCATGTTGACATAAAATTAATGGTTTTCAATGAATAAAACATTTTGTATCCACTTGATAAAAGTATAAATAAACTCCAAAATTTATAAAATTTAATCTGAAAGAAGTTAAAGAAATAGAGACGCTAATTCTAGAAAAAATATGAAGAAAAATCATTAGATCACTGTATTTTTGTCGCTAACTCATGTAATTTTTCTGAGCTGGTAGCTCACCTATCGTAATCCCATATATATATATATATATATATATGGGATTACTGCAAAATGAACTGCCAGTTCATATAAGCTACGTGATCTAACAGCAAAAAAGAAATAATCCTATCAATATTTTTCAAGTTTTTTGGAATAATCATCTGCTTTCCTTCTTTAGAATCAAATTTCATGGACTTTGGAGTTCATTTATCATTTTATTAAGTGGATAATAGATGTCGAATTAACTGAAAAGCATTAAGTTTGTGACTACTTGATGGAAGTGCAAATCAAAACTAAAACCTAGGTAATTGGGTATATGATAAACCCTTAGGGACTGAGATCAAATCCAAAAAAATATTTTGAAAAAAAAATTATTGGAGATAGTGAAAATAAATTTTAGCTCAGGGAACTTACATGAATTGTCACTCATTTCCGTTAATATATATGCATGTATGTGTGTATATATGTGTGTGTATGCGTGTGTGTCTATATATGTATGTATGTATATATACACATAACCAGTGTTTTAAATATCGGCCGATATACCGGTATATCGGCCGGTATATCGTTAAAATTGAAGAAACGAGACGATATGGGCATTTTTTTACCGTTTATCATTTTGGACCGGTATGGGCCGATATATCGGCCACGTGGCGATATATCGGCCGGTATCGAGATGTCTAATACCGACCGGTATTTGATAATATCGGTTATTGGGTTTTCGTTACGGTTTAAACCCAATAACCTGTTAAAATTCGACCCGTTAATAAATAAAACGGGTCGGGAGGGGAGAAAAAATCCATTTTTTTTGCATATTCTCTCCCTCTCTCTCCCGGCGATCCGAGGCTCCCTCCCGCGACCAAAACCCTAACCCTAACCCCAAAATTTCCCAAATCAGCCATAAATCTCTCTCCGATTCTTTTTCTTCCACTCTCTGGCTCTCTCTCGTTCTCTCTCTGCGATCGTCGATCGATCGAGCCGAACGGCCGAACCCTAACCCTAATTTCCCAATCCATCTATAAATCTCTCTCATGTTCTCTCTATCTTTCTTCTCCGCTTTTCGATAGCTCTTCTCCTACTCTGGGAGTTTTCGAAGGGTACTCGCCGTTCTCTAGTGGAGCAGTCGCCGCCGGCCAGGTAAGTGCAGTTTGTTTTCTTAATTTTAATTTGATTTAGAATTATAAATTTCTTCAATTTCTTTTATAATTGTGCTATTTAGGTTTAATTGATTGCGATTTATGTTAGATTTTTTTTGTGTAATTTGAGGGGAATTGTTAAATTGGGAGGGTTGAACAGTGAATCCGCGGGTAAGGGTAGTCTACAGTGATTCCTTGAATCATTGATTCAATGTGAATCAGTGAACCGAATCACTGATTCAGTGTGAATCAGTGATTCAAGAAATGATTTTGTGTGTATGAGTTTTATGCTAGATAAAATTTGCAAATTTGAGTATTTATCATTTATATGTAATTATGTATTAACTGATTTTGTTTCATGCTAGATTCACTGTTGTTGCAGATTATAATTTCTTTAATTATGTCTTAAATATGGTGGGTACAGTGAATGTAGCAGCATATTCAATTTAATACAATTTTTATAGTATAGATGTATTATTCAATTAACTAAAACAGTTTGTTGGGACTAAATTGATATTAAGCAAAACAGGTTGTTATTGGCTTCTTACTAGGTTTGGTTATATGAAATAATATAAGTTGCAGTATTTTAAAACAGTGAATATTTGCAGTGTATTGTAAACATAGCATGTATTGTAAACATTGACATATATTTGTGTCATTGACAAATAACATAGCATTTATTGACATATAGCATAACATAGCATAGCATTGACATATAGCATATTATTTGTAAACATGAAATAATATAGCATGTATTGTAAACATTGACATATATTTGCAGTGTTTTAAAACAGTGAATACACATAAATACACATAGCATTTATTTGATTATTTTTTTAACTTATATTATGTTTATTAACTTTATTTATTTTAGTAAAAGCTTGAATTTTTAAATAGATTAAGTTAATATAAATTAAGTGCAACAATTATTTAGCTATTTAATCAATTAATTGTTTGTCTTTTTTCACTCCACTTTTTTGAAGTCAGAAATAGTTTGAAAGATGTCCTCTTCTGGTACTTCCAATATCCAAGAGAAGCGAGGAGGTAAAAATCCAGCTTGGGAATGAGGAAAAAAGTACCCAATAAGCCCAATAAAGTGGAGTGTAATTTCTGTAAGAATGAATATGAGGGAGGCATTACCCGCTTGAAGGAACATTTAGGTCATGTCAGCAGGAATGTCAGGGGCTGTCCCCTGGTCCTAGATGACTTGAAGCAGAAAGCTCTGGTAATACTAAGTAAAACTAGAGAAGTAAAGAAAGGAAAAGTAACAGAACTTCAAAATTTGTTAAAAGAAGTTCGTGTTGGGGAAGAAGAAGATGAGAAGATAACTCGAGAAGAGTCATCTTCTCGCAAAACAACATGTCAATCTTCCCGCAAAACAACAGGACCGATGGATCAATTTGCAATTCGATCGGTCGAGAAAGCAGTAGAAGCAGCTCAAAAACAGCCTACCGTGCCATCAGCCTCCAGAAAAAAGGCCAGAGACGATGCAATTCGATACATTGCCAGTTTTTTTATGAAGGAGGGCTTGCATTCAATATTGCTACGCAGCCAGCTTTTATGCAGATGGTCCAAGCCATTGGCATGTATGGACCAGGCTCCTAGCCCATACGAGCTAAGCGAGACTTGCCTTCAAAGAGAGGTCGAAGAGACAAATGCAACTCTTGAATCATTCAAACGGAGTTACCGAACAAATGGCTGCACTTTAATGACTGATGCGTGGTAGGATCGGAAAGGGAGAAATTTAATGAATATCGTTGTACATTGTCTGGCCGGTACAGCCTTCTTATTGTCTCAAGATGCATCTTCTGAGAGACACGATGACAGTTATATCCACAAATTTGTGGAGAGGGGAATGAACGAGGTTGGCGCGAAAAATATTGTACAGATTGTGACAGATAATGCCTCGAACAATATGGCTGCAGCAAATACATTGGCTCTGACGCATCCAAATATATTTTGGACACCTTGTGCAGCACATACAATTAATCTGATGCTTGCGGATATTGAAAAGATTAAATATATCTGAAGTGCAATTATGATGGGGAGATCAGTCTCCGTGTACATATACAGTCACACCAAATCTTTAGATATAATGAGGAAGGCAATTGGTGGAGAGCTAATACAGCCGGGTACAACTAGGTTTGCCATGGTATTTCTCTCTTTATCATCAATCAGAGAGAAGGAGCTGCAACATATGTTTATTTCTGATGACTGGATGGATTGCACTCTTTCCAGAACAGATGCATACAAGAAGGTATTTATTTTAATTAATAAAAAAATTATTTTATAATTTTAAATTTTACGTTATTCATATTTTTTAATACATTTTTTTATGAATGTTTAGGTTGCAGAAATAATTGCTAGCAATAAATTTTGGAACAACACAAATATTGCCCTAAAAGTATTCACTCCAGTAGTGAAAGTTTTGCGTAGAGTTGATGGGGACAAGGTCCCTTCAATGGGCTTTCTGTATGGTGACCTAGAGACTGCTAAAGAAGAGATACGAGATGCTCTAGGGGGTGAAGAGAAGAAATATCTTCCAATATGGAAGATTATTGATAGGAGATGGAAGAAGAACTTAAGGGTCCTCTGCATAGAGCTGGATATTTCTTGAACCCTCTGTATTACTATACGAAGCAGCCTGAGATTGATGCTGATGGGTCGTTCATGTCGGGCTTCATTGCCGTGATGCACAGATTCTATCCAAATGATCATGATAGAATTGATAAGATTGCACAGCAGCTCCCAATATATTAAAATCAAAATGGATCATTTGGAATGTCTTCTGCAAGGGCAGCAGTAAAGAGAATCATTAATCCAGGTATGCATTTCAATTTAAGAAATATAAAATTTAATCTATTTTTAATTAAAGAAACTACTAAATAACTAATAATTATTTCTAAATATTCATTGCTAGCTCAATGGTGGCAATTCTACGGACAGACGCTCCCGAATTGAGGATTATGGCAATGAGGATTTTGAAGCTGACAACCAGTTCTTCGAGTTGTGAATGGAACTGGAGCACATTTGAGATGATATTACAATTTTAACTTTTCTAATTAAATATTTCTTTCTCCCAAATAGATATGTTCTAAGTTCGTTTCATGTGATTATCTTTTATTTAGGTGCATACGAAGAAAAGAAATAGGTTAAGTTCCAAGAAATTGCATGACTTAGTCTTTGTCAAATTCAATGCAAGGCTCAAGAGCAAATTTTCAATCCCAAACAGAGATCCACTAGTAGCATACAATGAAAATGAAAAGATCACCGAGTGGCTCATGCCTGAGAAAAAGAATGGCGATCCTCATGAGACTAGTGATGATGAAGTCTTTCCTGGAGAACAATTGACTTTTCGACAAGTGTCAATTGCTTTGGGTGCTAATCCGAAGAAGAGAAAGAGTGAAAGAGTTAAAGTATCTAAGTCGAAGAGTAGTAGAACTTCAAAGGGAAAAGCATCATCATCTTCAAAGTTTAAGCAGCGGCACGCATCAGATGATAACGATGAGGAAGAAGTTGACACATCATCATTAGATTCGTCATCAGATGATGAGGAAGGCATGCCATCAAATGAACCAGTCGACTCTGAATCTAGCTAGAAAATATATTGTAAAGACTGATATTTAAAGTTTCCAGTATGTTTCAAATAAACTCATTTAAAGGACAATATTGTAATTTTATAAATTATATCACTTATGTATTGTAGAAACACTTTTCTTTTCTCTTGAAAACTTATTTTTCTTAATTTTATGATTGTATGTCGCTCTGTGCATATGCGAACGTTCTAAACGGTATCTGCAAATTCGTAAGTTGAATGTAAATAAGCCAATGTAAGTACTATAAACTTATTTTATGTGTTTTATTATATTCTATATAGCCAATTATATGATTATTCTTTAACTGGTATGACACCGATATGACACTCCGGTATTTAGGGTCATATCCCGATATCCCGCCCGATATCCGGTAACCGGTATGTAATTTGACTGACCGGTACGAGACCGGTATCCGATATTTAAAACACTGCACATAACATATACATACATACGCAAATAGTTTATCCTTTTTGTGATATGATGGTGAAATAAATCTCTGAATGAAGTAGACATCTAGGTATATCAAATAGTATAATTAGTTAGATTAGCTAAGATAAATAACATATAGAAACAACTTAAGGAAGCTCATTGCATCCAATTGAACAAGAAATGGTGAAATTATCGAAGAGAATAGAATATGACAAATCATCCAGAAATCATATATCAAACAAAGAACATGTGCAACCTCTTGAGAAAAAAACCAAGGAAAGCACAGGGCTTACATCCACCATCAAAAGCTTGGAAATAACCTTGAAGGTGTATTGTCATGGATGAAGGGAATGCTCCCAGATCGGATAATAAATTAGAGGAGGATGATGAACTCAAATAGAAAGTTAAGTCTCTAGCTTAAACTTTTGGATCAAAGTAGGTCTCAACCTATACCGAATCCTCATCATCTTAGATCTCCCCATATGCCCTATTTCACTTCAACAAGTGATATCAGCGCGTGGTTGGAGCAAGAGGAGAGTCCAAGGTGATGTGAGGAATATCATTCCGATCCAACAAGTGGTACCAGGGCCCAATTAGAGCTAGAGTAGTCCATCTGATGTGAGGAATGCATGCCAGTCAATTCCACGAACAATCTGATTTGTCCACATGGTATTGGAGTAATTGGACTTGTCCATGAGGTTTTGGACTATGTATCATCTCTGTTGTCTATGTGGTATTGTACTTTATTGTTGTCCCTCATTTGACTATTGGGCTCATGGGACCCGTCATCCATGAAGGGAGAGATTTCTTAGAGTAACGGCTGATGAGAGTACTTTAGCATCTGAATGATGAACATAAATAGAAAATTGGGCTTCTACCTATCAACTCAATTTATTTTTCGGTACGGAGCAGGTCTCGGTCTCAACCTATATTGAATCATCATCACCTGATAACTCCTTATAGGGCCCCATTCCGATCCAACAAGTACATAATTGAGACCCTCGTATCCTAACCAGAGATTACACCCCTAACTCTTAAGAAACCTAAATGAAGAAAATTTGACATAACACAAAGAAATACAACTTAAGAGGGAAGAGAGTGCAACTTAATTAATTAATTTCTCTTAAAAAATTAATAAAAGAATAAGAGTGATGCATGACAGAGGCGAAATTAGGATTAGGGTTTTGAAAATTAGGATTTTTAAAAGAATTGGGGAAGAAAAAATAGATTGGGAAAAACTTACAGGATTTGGGAATTCACCCAGGCCCACGCCCACTCTCCACGAATCCACGAGGAAAGATTTTGATTTTAGCGAACTCCACGCCAGAGATTTCTCAAAATTTTTTTAAAATATTATTCATCTCCTCAATATTTCATACAAACCCATATATATAGGGAAACCCTAACAAACAAAATCCTAATAAAATCCAAACTCCTAATCTAATCAAATATCCTAATAAAATCCAAATCCTAATAAGATCCAAATCAAATCTATTTCCAAATTAAATACTGATCTCCATCAATTCTCCCCGACTTCAAAACATGAACCTCCGGTGAATGACGAAGAAGATAATTATCGAGCAAATTCGGATCGAGATGCTGGACTTCTTCAGTGCGCAACCAAGTGCAATCTGAGTCTGGACGTCCACGCCAGCGCACCAAATAACGCTGATCCACCATCAACAGTCGAAACAATCTCACCATCCAAAATATCTTCAATCTGATCTATATGATACTTCTGTGGAGCAGGAGGAGGCGGTGTACGGATGGAAAAATGCCGATATCCTGGCGAAGCTGATGATAGTAAATCCGGAATAACTGCTGGATAATCAAATGGAGCACGGTATGGAGTCAGGTTCTCGACGTTGAAAACTGGATTGATCCCAAAATTATAGGGAATTGCAAACTCATAAGTATTAGAACCAATCCTCTTTAAAACTCGGTAAGAACCCATACGTCGAGCATGAAGTTTCTTCAAGGTTCCTGGAGAGAACCTCTCCGAACGCACTCTAACCATCACCTCATCATCAACTGCAAATTCCTGCAATATTTTGTGCGAGTCTGCTGCAGTTTTGTAGTTATTATTACTAATTGCTATTTGCCGACGAATATGATCATGCAAATCATGCAAATGCTGTGCAAAAGACTCTGCTGAGACACTAGGCCTAGCACCTATGGGGAGTGGAAGAAAGTCTATAAGTTTTCTAGGTTTATAACCAGTAACTAGCTCAAATGGACTCATCCCAGTAAATCTATTGACTGAACTATTATATGCAAACTCCGCTATAGGCAAAACAAGATCCCACGTGGTTAAATGGTCGCCCACTAAATATCGAAACAAGTCACATAAGTTACGATTGACAACTTCTATCTGACCATCTGTCTGTGAATGATAAGCAGTGGAGAATTTAAGTGTAGTACCCATGTTCTTTCAGAGAGTTCGCCAAAAATGACTTGTGAAACGAACATCACTGTCAGAAACAATTGACTTAGAAAGGCCATGCAAACGAACTACCTCTTTACGGAACAAGTGTGCAACATGTGAGGCATCCGAAGTCTTGTGGCAAGGGATAAAATGTGCCATTTTGGAAAATCTATCCACCACGACTAATATTGCATCATGTTTCCTAAGTGTGCGAGGGAGTTCTAAAATGAAATCCATGCTAAGATGCTCCCAAGGTGCAAAGGGTATGGGTAATGGTATGTAGAGTCTTGTATTATACTTCCTACCCTTAGCTACCTGACAAACTTGACAATGCGACACAACTCGCGCAACATCATATTTAATACTTGGCCAATAAAATCGGTTCTCTACAAGAATGATAGTTTTATCTCGACCGAAATGACCAGCGATCCCTCCCGCATGCATTTCCCAAATCAGATGATCGCGCAACGAAGTATTAGGAATACATAGACGGGTTCCTCGAAATAAAAAACCATCAACAATGGTGAAGGCATCTACTATAGTAGGAGGATCCTGTGTCAGAGATGAACAGATGTCACCAAAGTCCCGACAAGTAGGATAGTCTTGAATGAGTTGCTCAAATCCGATAACTTTTGCACTCATCATTTGTAAAGTGCAAAGTTTCCTACTTAATGCATCAGCGGCTTTATTTTCAGTTCCGGCCTCCTGAATAAACTCAAGCCACTTGATGTGTCGATATCCTACTCTCTTTTGGGAATTGATATAGCGTAGAGCCTGATGGTCTGATTATAGAACGAGCTCTTTTGGTAGCAAATAGTGACGACAATGACGCAAATATTGCACTACTGCATAAAACTCTCTATCATAAACATCGTAGCGTTGTTTCGTCTCATTCAATTTTTCGCTAAAAAAGGCGATAGGATGATAGGATGATTTTCTTGGTTCAAAATGCCTCCTATAACTACGCCTGATGCGTCACATGCTACCTCAAAAACTTTCGAGAAATCTGGAAGATGAAGGACCGGAGCAGTAGTCAATTTCTCCATAATCTCCTTGAAACCATGAGTAGCAGATTTAGTCCATTGAAACTCCCCTTTTTTAAGACAATCAGTGATCGGAGTCATAATGGTACTAAATCTCCTAACAAACCTCTTATAAAATGTGGCCAGACCATGGAAGCTCCTGACTTCATAGATCGTACGAGAAGTAGGCCATTCTCTTATGGCCTTAATTTTGTCAGGGTCTGCTGCTACTCCGTATTTAGAGACGATTAACCCAAGAAAGTGAACAGAGGAAGCTAAGAATGCACATTTCTTCAAATTGACAAACAGTTTCTCCTTATAGAGTCTCTAAAATCTGTGTCAAATGAGAAAAATGCTCTTCTTGGATTTGACTAAAGACGAGAATGTCATCAAAATAGACAACGAACTTGCCTAAGAAATGACGCAATATTTGGATCATAACTCTCATAAATGTGCTGGGTGCGTTAGATAAACCAAAAGGCATGACCAGCCATTCATACAATCCGTCCTTAATTTTAAAGGCAGTTTTCCATTCATCACCTTTACGGATATAAATCTGATGATACCCGCTTCAAAGATCTATCTTCGAAAAAATTTGAGAGCCAGCCATCATATCTAATAAGTCATCAAATTAGAAATGGAAAACCTATACTTGACGGTAACTCTGTTGATGGCGCGACTGTCAACGCACATCCTCCAGCTGCCGTCCTTTTTAGGTGTGAGTAGAGCGGGAACAGCACAAAGATTCAAACTCTCTCTAATAAAGCCTTTCCGCAGTAACTCATCGACCTGTCTTCTCAACCAGCGTGCTCAATAGGATTCATCCGATAATGAGGTAAATTGGGCAAGTTGGACCCTGGCATGAAGTCAATGGCATGCTGAATGTCCCGAAGGGGAGGAAGTTCATCAGGTAACTTATCGGGCATGATATCCCGAAAATCAGTGAGAATCTCAGGGTGGTAAATGACAGGTGGACTAGAAGACTCTCCTAAAGTAATTACCACATACACTAGTCCCTCTTCTAGGCTCTCCTTGAGGAACTGTGATCGACTTATCAGGTGAAGAGACTTTTTATGTACCTGGCTTGTGACTTTTTCGCTCTTTGGGTTCTCATCTCTAGATTTAGGTGGTGCAGGTTTCAAAACAATTTTCCTATTAAATTTGAATGTATATGTGTTTGACTTGCCAAAACTCGTCACACCTAAGTCATACAACCATGATCTACCAAGCAAAATATGTGCGGTGGTTATATCTAACACATCGCATCAAACCTGGTCCTGATAACTTGACATCTGGATAGGCACTAGACAACGCTAGGTAATAAATTAAGCAGTTTTATCTACCCATGTTACATGGTATGGTTGTGGATGGAGTTCAGCTTTGAGGCCCATTTTCTCAACAGTTGTTCTTGAGTTTATACTCACACAACTACCCCCGTCAATTATTACTCGATAACTCTTTCCTCCGTGTGTGATGTACGTGGTGAAACGGCTAGATCTACGCCAATCTTCATATTTCATTTTAGTGTAAAGACACCTAACGATGCCTAAGCGCACATTTGAAATGACTATTTCTTCGTCTGACTCACTAGCGTTTCCTACTGGTTCATATACTTCTTCCTCAAGATCATCATCATCACCATTATATTCTCCTTCTACGAGTAAAGCTCTAGTGGGACACTGTGAAACTTTGTGGCCATACTCGTGACACCTAAAACACTCTACGCCTTTTGTGCCCTGTTTAGATGACTCACCCATTACGGCTTTACCCTTAAAGTCTTTGTTGAATTGAGTGTTAGGTCTCTTGTTACCTTCAGAAAGACATCTGGACTGCTCCCCGGCTTTAGGAGTAAACTTATGGTCAGTAGAAAATTTGAGAGAGTGTTCTATATTTTCTGCTAATTGACAAGTTTGAGTAAGGGAACTTATATTCCGAAAATGGATATGCATGGCTCGTTGTATGTCAGCGTGTAGTCCAGAACGAAATCTAGATATCGCCTGGTGTCGGTCCTCTCGCAAATCACACCGAAGTGTCAATTCATCAAATTGAGTCATATACTCTTGGACCGTCATGCTTTCCTGGCGAAGACTGTGGAACATATTAAAAGATAACTCCTAAATGTGACTGGAAGATACTTCTCTTTAAGTCTAGTTTTTATATCATTCCAAGACTCTATCGCATCCAGATATCTGTCACATTCTCTTTCTATCGATATCCAATATATCCTAGCGGGTTCTGTCAATCTCATCTGAGTAAATCGTATTTTACGCTCTTCGGGCATGTCATACCAATCGAAATAGTAATCCATGTCTGCGAGCCAGTCAATAAAACTTTAGGGTCGTGAGCGCCGTCGAATGTAGGAGTTTCTACTTTTATCTTACATTTGATGTCATCTTCAACACGTCTAGTTCTAGGGATACTCTCATCTATATTTCTTTCATTTTGATCTCTTGGTCCTATATACTGATTGTAATTCCTTTCGTTATATTCATTCTTATAAATTTGATTATTTTGTTCTTCCATTTGTTGTTCTAGTGCATCCAGTCGTTTATTAATAATTTTAAACTATTTCATTTGTTCAGTGATAGTTTTTAATTATTTCATCATGATTTCTAACTTTTCATCCACATTACTAGAACTTAGGATAGTCATTTTACCGTTACGAAGAAGCATACAATCAAACAAGCGTATGCAATGCAATTTCCTAGACTCAGGCAAATTCTATATGCGTGCACTATATAATCAAATAAAATTTTCTAAGGTTTAGTTTCTAAAATGCAAGGAAATAGATCCTAAAATATGTGTATGCACGCAAGCAATGAGTTGGCAAATAATTATTAGTAATTCCAACTAACAATCTTATGCAGAATTTCACAAAATAATTACACAATTTTGTTGAAGAAAATAGGTTAGTTTAGAGATTACCCAAATACCGAAGAAGTTCGTGCACTTGTATGGTCCTTTGGAGTTTTCCAAAATTGGTTCGCCTGCTGAAGAGCCCTGAAATCCTGCCATAATTATTAGAAACAAATCCAGGAAAAACAATGCTTCGAAGCTGACTCGAATTGGACTCCGAACGGGCTCCAAATCACCACTTTAATCCTTCACTGCTGCACTGGTCTGCTGTTCTGCTGCTGTCCAGCAGCAGTTTTACAGTTGCTGCTGCAGATCTACTGCTACTGTCGCCGTTCCTGCTGCTGCGCTGCTGCCGTGTTGCCGCTGCTGCGCTGCCGCTACGCTACCTCCGCTGCTGCGTGCTGATGCTGCTGCACACTGTTGCTGCTGCGCTTTGTCACTGCGCTGCTGTGGGCTGATGCTGCTGCGCGTTGTTGTTGTTGCGCGCTGTCGCGCGCTGCTGCTGTGCGCTACCGCTGATGTCGCGCTGCTGCTGTAGTTCAGGAAATCGGGGATGGGGAGGTGAAGTCGACGGAGTTGAGGGTGGCGGAGTCGAGGGCGGGGAGGTCTGAGGGAGGGCGTTGCGGCGGAAATTGAGGTGGATGAGATTCGAGGTGGAGAGGGAGCTCCGAGGGTGAGGGTGATGTTGAGGAGCTGAAGATTATGGTAGAGCCTAGAGAGGAAGGAAGAGGGTGCTGATGATGCGGGGTTGTGGCTGTGTTAATGAAGGAGAAGGATGAGGGTTTGCTGGTGTTTTGTGGGTAAGGAAGTTGAGGGAGAGGACGGTGGCTGATGGTGCTTTTTTTTATTTATTTTTTTGTTTTGTGGGTAGGGAAGTTAAGGGAGAGGATGAGGGATTGCTGGTGTTTTGCTTTTTTTTTTAGATCTGTACTTCTTCTTTTTTCAGATCTGTATTTTTTTTCAAAATAAAAACTGAAATAAAATAAAATAAAAAGGGATGGAGATGTGGAAGAAAAAGAGGGTGATAAAGAAGAAAATCTAGGCTCTGATACCAAATTTGATGCAAGACAGAGGCAAAATTAGGGTTAGTATTTTGAAAATTAGAATTTTTAGAGAAATTGGGGAAGAAAAAATAAATTGGGAAAAACTTACAAGATTTGGGAATCCACCCAGGCCCACGCCCACTCTCCATGAATTCACAAGAAAAGATTTTGATTTTAGCGAACTCCACGCCAGAGATTTCTCAAGAATTTTTTAAAATATTATTCATCTCCTCAATACTTCATACAAACCCATATATATAGGAAAACCCTAACAAACAGAATCCTAATAGAATCTAAACTCCTAATCTAATCAAATATCCTAATAAAATCCAAATCCTAATAAGAGCCAAGTCAAATCAAATCAAATCTATTTCCAAATTAAATCATGATCTCCATCAAAGAGTCGTACAGTTAAATTTAGGAGTCTGAAAAGTCTACCTTTGCAATGATGATACTAATAACTTCAAAACCTAAGCAAATGCCAAATAAGGGAAAATGTTTGCCAGCATCATTTCTCTCCAAAACTACCTGGAAAGGCACGATGAACAATTGTTATGATGATATAAACCTCAATAGCTTAACTGTAATGAACTTGAGAAAAAATTAGATGCTTCGTTTAACCTTGCTAGCATTGTAAATGTAACTTTGAAGTAACATGCATATATCACAAATTTGCCTAAATCACACAACTGAAAGGCCCACAATTATATTGGAATGCTAAATTTTATGTGCGCACGTTCATATTTGAGTCATGCCAATATTTCATTTATATTGTTAAGAAAGAGTTTCTTCCATTTACTATATGAAATGTGCTACCACTTTACGCAAGCATTAAAGCAAGTAAGCTAATATTACTAGAAACTAAGGTGTATAATGGAGTGCGCTGAGGACACAGGAAAATGATTAAATAAAGCAACCTGAATCGGGAGACTTGTAGTCTTATGCAGGGTTACATCAACTCTTTCTAATAGGCCCAGCTAGATTGATTTCAACAAGAGAACGTATTTCTGAAGAAGTGCATATAAAATAAGCCAAAAAATCTTCAGATCATTCAATTGCCACATGTTATTATAGATGACAAAATTAGGGTACGGAAATGAACTAATACAGACATAAACCCCACACATCATGTTTTGTTAAAATACAGTATCAGAAAAATATTTTTGGTCATGTTTTGCATAAATAAGCTTTAATCAATTGTTGAAGAACTTCTATAACTAAATGATAGAGTGAAAATACTTGCACTAGTTAATCTTAAACTTTCTCATTAACAAGGAAGCACTAAGTTGCAGGTAGAAAAGTAAGTATTATCTTTCTCATCAAGTTTAAAGATAGTAGTCAAAACCTATCCTCCAAGGCACGAGGCCTAATGCATGAACAAAAATCAACATATGACAAACTTAACCAACTGGAAAGACAAATAATGAAGCAAAATATTGAAATGAAGAAACAAACAACTCAAATTCAAGAACGATGCAGAAGATTATGATACATCTCATGAAATTGCTTTAGATAAATTACAACAGGGAAAATCTATTACAATAACTGTTCATAGAAATACCTGAAATATTTTCTTTGCCGTCTCAAAATATAATCCTTTCTTAGCCCATCCACCAGTAAACAACACACCGTTCACCAAGTTCAATTTCTGCACAAAATAATAATAATAAATCAAATGTCCTGTTTATTTTATGCAGAGATAAATTAGGGGAGCCTTTCCGCAGATAGCAAATGGTAAACTCCATTTCTAATAGGATCAGGTCTTACATTTCTTTCAATTTAGGTATATGTATTAATTATTGAAGATTGCTGGTAAAGATTGTAGATAGAACATCAACCTAGAATTCACAATCCTTTTGCATTAGCTAGCAGCCAAGACATATAATATAACTAAGTGGACCTTGTGCTCAAGTTGAGAACTGTGTCCCTTAACAACTCAGAATTTCAAGGCATGCTGCAACCAACAAATGGCAAGAAGTTTCTTCCCTGTACTAGAAGAAAAATATGTGGTTGATTACTTGAACATGATAATGTGAGCTGCACATCACCATAAATTGACAAATTGTCTATCAGAATACTAGCACTCCTTCATCATCGATGAAAGGTACTAAGAGGAGATCTTCTCAAATAGTTGCTTTAATGAACCACTTGTATGTGACACGATATGTGAAAAAGTTTAAGAGTTCTTATGCTCATTATTTATCACACATGAGTAGTTAATCGAAGACCGACCATTTGGTATTGACTATTGATATGACGAAGTTTATTGATATGACAACTGTAATTTATCAACGTGTATGCCTTGAGCAAAACTGCAAGCGAAAAAGCAAAGTTTTCTCCTTAAGAGAAGCATTATATGAAAGGATAACTTCTATGCCTTGAGCAAAAATGCAAGTGAAAAAGCAAAGTTTTCTCCTTAAGAGAAGCATTATATGCAAGGACTTCTAATCTCGACGACTATAGTTAGGGTTGTAAAAAGCTCGTGAAGCTCGCTATGCTCACCTCAGTTTTGGCTTGTTAAAAACTTATCATGTCCACTTGGAAGTTAAACAAATCAACCCTAAATGCAAATCTAAAATAAAGAAGCGAACGTGAACATTTCAAACCCAGTTGTATTTGAGCTTGGCTCGAGCTCGAGCTTGTCTAGGGTTTATTTAGGCTTGATTCGAGCGCATGTCAATCTTGATTCACTAAGAGATACCTAGTTTCTTACTGCTAATACTAATTATGCCGGCAAATGAGCAGGAAAAGTTTAACCATCTACTCTTTATTGGCTTCGTAAGCCCTCAAGGCTCAAGAAAATAGGTTGCTGAAAGAAGCTTCAGAAAAAACACAAATCATTCTTCTCTTTAGATAGGCCGCATAAGCTCGGGTACGTCTAAGCTCAGATTGGGCTTGTTAAGGTCTCACTTGAGGCCGTTAATTAAATAAACGGACAGAGCTAGAACAAAAGTCTAAGCATGCTTAAGTAAATGAACAAAGACGAACAAACTGAAGCTTAGCTTGCTCAGCTCGTTTCACATCCCTACCTACAGTACAAGAGTGGTAGACCCTATTATTTTTAACCCCCCTCCAATCCCGTGCAAGCATTCATGCCAAAAACAAGCAACTAATCAAACTAGCACAACAAGTAATGTTGCAGTACAATTATTTGGATAACGAAAAAAAAAAATTCTCTAGTGCAATACGCCAAAGCCCCTACAAACTACACGACAAGATTGATACCATCAGCTTAACCCATCCCTTTTGTTAAGGTCAAAATTTTATATTCTACTGCAAGTTGATAGCTTTCATGCCAAAACTCAACAAGCACTCACATCATTCCAATAATTAAAGAAAATATTCTCTTGTGCAATATGCCAAGCCCCTACAAACTACAGGACAAGATTCGTACCATCCCTTTTTATTAAGGTTCAAAATTTTATATTCTACTGCAAGTTGCTAGCTTTTCATGCCAAAAGTCAACAAGAACCAAAATCACAAAAAATTAGTCAGACTCAACTGACGGAGGCAAAAAAATTTTTTAAAGAAAGGGAGAAATGAAATAAAATTCTCACATCCAAGATGGTCTCCCAAGGGTCAGTGTGGATGAGGGGGACGACCCTGGCGCCGGCGGACTGGACGAACTTGACGTAGGAGGCGGGGATGTTGGTGACGCCTGTGCGGTTGTCGAGCCTGCCGGAGGCGCCGTCGCCGGGATGCGTCAGGATTCCGATCACCGGCCGATAATTGAGGGTCGGATCCGGAGTCGGACAGCTCGGCGGCGGAGATCCCCGCGGGAGTAGTATCGATTGGGGCGAGGATAGAATGATTGGTGAATTTAGAAGAGAGAGGATTGTTATTAAGAGGAAAATTCTCATTTTAGTTAGAGAGGGAGAGGGAGAGGGAGCGAGTGAGGAGAGAGCTTAGGAGCGGGTAGACTTGGAGATGGAGAGCGCAAAGAGTGGACTTTTAAATAAGCGGGAGATTTTAGTAATTAAGATATTACTAAAAAACGAAAACTCCGGGGGATAATGATTTGTGATCTGGTCTGGGCTGGGCACAAGCACGTGCTTCCATGGGCAAGCATATGCGTTTCTGTGTGTAATCGGGCCATGTTTGTCCTGGGCAAGACAACCATGAGTTTCACGTGTTCTTGGGTTGGTGAATAGGGAGGAGAAGGATTGGGTTTGTGTGGAGGAGGAGAAGTGGCAGGTTAACAAGGGGTGGTGGAGGAGGAGGGGTTGGAAGTAGAGTGAACACGATTGCCGACTCTGGCATCTTGCCCGACTCCGATCGAAATTAGTCAGAGTTCGGTCGGAAATATTTTTTTGCGGCGGTCAGAGTCTTCTATACTCGAATCCTTCCAATTTCCAACCGATCAACCAACTAAATGTCCAAAGACAAACTTCATCGCTGACTCCGACTGAAATTGATAGAAGTTTCGTGGGAAAAATTTTCCAGCACCGATCGGAGTCTTTTACTTTCGGATCTTATCGAAGAACTACAATTTTCGTCCAATTGACCAATGCCTAGAAACGAACTCCACAGCTGACTCCGGCGATTTCGCCCCACTTCAACCAAAATTGATCAGAGTTCAGTCGAAATTTTTTTTTAGTGATAACTGGAGTCTTCTACTCTATCAGATCTGTAGACATTAAAAAAAAATTAAAAGGGGAATAATCCCTGCGGGTTGCCACCCGAGCCCGCGAGTTGCACCCCGCGGGATGCTCCCGCGGGAGCTTCCGCGGGATGTCTTCTGCTTCCGTTCCGTTTGCATGGTGATTCAGATTTTTAGGGATTAATTACGTAGATTTAATCCGGATTCGAGGAAAGATTTTGAGCCGAATTGGAGGCGCTCATCAATCTATAAAATTGGGAGCGGAGTTCAGAATGGGTAGAGATTCTTTAGAAAGGCAATTTTCCAGAGATCGGAGTCCAAAAATTCAGAAGTTAGAGAGAGATCAACTTTCATCCCAATCCAGATCGGATCGTCAACGGAGTACAGAATCAACACTCCACCGCTGCCAGAATCCACAAAAATAAAGGGCAATCGAAATCAATCGATCCGCATTATTGTATTCTCGATTTATAATTTTTTCTTTTATTGTTGTAATTTAAAATCAAATTGGCAATTTAAAGAAGATTCAATTTTTCGGGCATATAAGAATTGGCGACCACAGAAGGAGTTTGGACGGCGCAATCTGATCATTAAATTTTTTTTTTATTCCGAGCCTAGGTGTCATCGCCGAGTAATGATAAAAAAAAAATTATGAGGTGTCATCGCCCATAAAAAAAAGCGACAAGACGTCATCGTCTGTAAAAAAAAAAAAAAAGGTGAGGCATTATCGCCCACAAAAAAATTGATAAAACTGGATACATCGTGGGAAGTAACCCGCGGATGCAATCGCGGGACGCAACCTGCAGATGCAATCGCAGGACGCAACCCGCAGATGCAATCAAGGGATGCAACCCGCGGAACGCAACCTGCATATGCAATCGCAGGATGCAACCCGCGGGATACCGAATCCGTGAGACAAAAAAATAATACATAATAATAATAATAAAAGTAATAAATAGAATAAAATAATAAAATATAAAATAATAATTAAAATAAAAAATAAATTGAAAAGGCTCATCTACGATGAAAAAAAGTGAGGTTTCATCGCCCAATAAAAAAATAAAAATAAAAATTAATAACATTCCATCACTAATAAAAAAAAGAGGCGTCATCGCCCACAAAAAATTGACAAAGCTGTCAAAAAAATAATAATTAAAAAAAACATTTGGTGCGAGGGTGCTAACCACGGGTTGCATCCCGAGGATGCACTCGCGGATTGCAACCTGCGGATGCCGAACAAAAAAATTTAAAAAAATAATAATAGAAAATAATAATAATAAAATAATAAAATAAAATAAAATAAATAATAAATAATAAATAAAAATAAATTTACAAGGCCTCATCGCCTATCAAAATAAAAAAATAAAAAGCTAGGCATCATCACCTAAAATAAATAAAAAAATTCAAAAGGCATTATCTTTTATAAAAAAAAAAGTTAGACGTCATCGCAAAAAAGAAAAGATATAAAAAATAATAATAATAAAAGGATCAAAGCTCTAAAATAAGAAAAAAAAAAAAAAAGAAAGCCATGCGATGCGTGGGATTCAACCCGTGATGCAACCCGCAAGAGGTACACTCGCGAGATGCAACCCGCAAGAGATATACTCGTACGATGTTCCCGCGGAATGCAACCCCCAAGTGCTAACCACGGGTTGCCAAAAAAAATAATAATAATAGAAAATAAAAAATAAAAATATTTTAAAAATAAATAAATAATAAAAAAAAGGATAAAAATGATAATAAAAACAATAAAAATATAAATAAAAAAACAAAAAAATAAAAAAATAATAAATAAAATAAAAAAGGTAAAAAAATTAAATAAAAAAATAAATATATGTACATATATAATAAATAAATAAATAAAATAAAAAATAAATAAAAATATAAACATAATAATAAATAAAAATAAAAATTCAAAAAAAATAAAAAATTAAAATAGACTAAAAAAAATAATAAAAAATAAATAAAAAGAGAGAGAAACAGGTTGCACCCGCAGATGCACTGCGCAGAGCCCCCTGCGCAAGGAGGCCGAAAAAAAAAAAGAAAATGAAAAAGAGAAAATTCCTTTGTTTATCTATTAACAAGGCAAATAAGAATAAAATATCTCTCTTTCTCCTTAGAGATCAGGTCTCGAGATTTAGATGAAGGCAAAGGAGGGAGAGATCAGGTCTCGAGATTTAGATGAAGGCAAAGGAGGGAAATGTGCTGTACTTTCCGAAGCATGCCATTGAAAATTAGCTATTTTGAATAGAAATATCAAATTTCATAATTTCGTCTCTCTTGAACCTAAATATGGAGAGTTTCTAAATGAGCACACCAATTTTTCTAAGGAGTCCACTTAAGAATTGACCGGCCTGGAACCAACAGAAAGAACCAATAGATAGTGACTCACTACGAAAAGTGATGTGCTCCTTTAGAAACTCCCTAAATGTGTTTCTTCTTTTGTCTTTGTAATTTTTCAAACCAAACAATTGATAAACATTAAATTTTTTCTAAAACTTATTAAATCCAAATTTACAAAAAACCAAAACTATAATTGCCTAAGTTATCTCAATTTTACGGGTCTAATTTGAAATTACAAAAATTCAAAAAATTTAATAACCAAATATGACTAAATTTGAGGTTCTAATAGTTAGCCTACAGAAGCCATTAACACATCATTTTCTTCTAATCCCTACAATCAATAAAAGCGAGACACACTATTTCAAGCCTGGCAGCTTTTATTTCTCTTTTAACTTCGAAGAACAGGCTCCAAGCCTCGGGGTGTTCATATTTCACTCAATTACAATGTAGATTCAAACTAATAATACAACAATCTTCAATAACTGCTTCGGTGCACAACTCCCTGCAGCTTGCTCTGCTACTCAGTTTCTCTGATGAAGTCATGAGACATTATGAGAAGAGGTAAACTTCATCATAGCCCTTTCTGTAAAATAACAAGAAAAACTATGTCAGTTCAATTTGCAAGTAAACTGTCGATCTCGGATATTGGCATATTGATGTTGATGCAGAGAGGGGCAACGTACCCGGCCTTGCCACCGTAAGTTGGGGGGTAATTGTAAATGAGGTTGTCCCGCACCTCTTGAGGTGGAGGTCTGTTTGAAGATTTTCTAGCCTCTCTGCACAAAAGAAGGAAAGAGACTTAGCAAAGTCTGACTGCATGATATCATTTAAGGTACTTGATCTTCTCATTATTATAGTGATGGATGAGTTTACTAGAGCTATTCAAGATGAGATATCTTGGTGTATGTTATTTGCTGATGATATTATCTTAATTGATGAGACAAGAGTATGGATAAATACCAAGTTAGAGTTATAGAGTCACACATTAGATTTTACATTGGTAGGTCTAAAACAGAATATATAGAGTGTAAATTTAGTAAACGACGGATCATAGACTATAATACCGTAAAACTAGATGGGCAAGAGATACAATTCTATTATTCAAAATGATGGAAATATCGATAACGATGTTAACCATATGATACAAACTGGCTGATTGAAATGGATGAGGACAACGAGAGAGTTTTATGCGACCGTAACATTCCGTTAAGACTGAAGGGAAAATTTTATAGGACTGCTATTAGGCTAGATTTATTATATGGCACGGAATATTGGGCTATAAAGAAACGTCATTCACAGAAAATAAGTGTAGTAAAAATATGCATGCTTCGTTGGATATGCGGCAACACTAGGAAAGATAAAATGAGAAATGAAGATATTCGTACTAAGCTAGGTGTAGCTCCTATCGATGAGAAGATGCGAGAAAATCGCTTACGATAGTTTGGTCATGTGTAACGTAGGCCTACAAAAGCACTAGTTTGACGAGGGGAGTTTATCAATGTAGGACAAGTTAAAAGAACGAAGATAAGACCAAAGAAAATATGGATGGAGGTGATACGAAGAGAAATGGATTATAGAGGTTTAAATGAGGAGATATTACTTGATAGAAATGAATGGAGAAGGACTATCAAAGTGATCGATCCGGTGTGATTCTTTTTTGTTCATGTACCTACCCCAAATACTTGGGATAAAAGGCTTAGTTGTTGTTGTTGATCTTCTCATTATTATCTTTTTTAAAATAAAAAAAAAAGCTTACACACATGAGAAAAAAAAAATGTGAACTTCATAAAATTTACTGGATTACAATTGTAATAAAGAACTCGGACTCAAGCTCTACATCTCCTGCGAAAATAGATCTTCTAAGTCCCTATATGATCTGCATAAGACACCCAATCTCCAATATTTGGACACTGTTTTTTTTCTTTTCTTTTTTTTTTTTTTTTTTGTAGTTACTTGTAATTTTTGAGTGGAATGTTCCTCTACTTTAAACTAGCAAACTTCCAAGTCGAAACAAATGAATCCTTGGAATGAATAGGAAATTGATGAATCTGCAGATTGGGAATGAGAGATTGCTTCCTACCAAAATCAGCAGACACCAATGAAATGATAACCTGACCATATACATGATTATGCTTTCTACTTAGTTTTATAAAATTGATCGAAAACCTGGAACTATAAGCTTTTGGGGCAAAATAACAAATAGGAAAATGCAGACTGAACTTCTGAAAAAGCTTAGATCCACTCTAACCTGATGAAATAATTGGCAACTTGTTGAGTTACTTGAACTGCATCTTCACTGTGGGGAATCTTTGATGATCCCCATTCAAACGCATTTTTCTGCAGTAGGCCACAAACATTCCTGTGAGTCCAGCTCAGAATGGGTATAGACTAGTCGCAGCTAAAAATAGAACAGATAAAAGTCATTAAGACATGAAAGCTAGAAATGATACCTTCATGGACAGAAATGAAATTTACCAAACATACAATGTATAGGCTGCACAAGTATTTTAACAACTGAGATGAAATAGAGCTAAAATTTTGGAATTATCCCACCAGAATAGGAGCCAGCCTTGACTTATACTTCTTCCTGATGCAACTCTTCTAATGTTAGTATTTTCCCACTTGCCCTATGATTTTTCACGAAATGTTAACATCTGCAAGTTAATATTTTCTCAAATCTTAGCTTGATCCAGTAAATTATAGGGAAATTTTGGTTTAGGCCCTCACTTGAATTTGATTTTGGACTAGGCCACCTGACCTAATTAATTCTTCAATAAACCCTTCAGATCTGTTTTTACTGGGTCCAAGTCATTTGTCTTTCTTGGGACCAAAATACCAAAAGGGCCTGCACCAGGCCACTTGACCTAATTAATTCTTCAATAAACCCTTCAGATCTGTTTTTATTGGGTCCAAGTCATTTGTCTTTCTTGGGACCAAAATACCTAAAGGGCCTGCACCAGTTTTTCCCAAATTATGGATGTTAAAATAAAAAATAATTTTCCTACCCTTACCACAATTTCAGAGTTTTGGTGCAATAGAAGGAACTTCAACATGGTATTAGAGCAACCTAAATTCAAATCCTATCAAGCGGTATTGGTACAGTGGAAATGACGCAGGACGGAAGCGAATTTAGGGCTAGGGTTTCGAAATTTGGTGTTTTTTGGAGGAGTTGAGAAAGAACAGATGATTAAGGAAAAACTTAAAGGAGTTCAGGAATCCACCCAGGCGAATCCACGCCCACTCTCCACGAATTTACGAGAAAATATTTTGATTCTAACAAAATTCTTGCAAGAAATTTTCAAATATTATTCATTATCAATTTTCTACAAAATACTTCATACAGAGCTTTATTTATAGAAAAAACTTAACAAACAAAATCATAATAAAATCCAAAATCCTAATCAAATATCCTAAAGAAACCAAAAATAAAATCAAATATTCTAAAAGGATCTAAAATCCCAACAAAATCCTAATAGAATCAAATCTAATCTTTTATTAAATCAAATCTGATCTCTATCAACTCTCCCCGACTTTGAAAACATTCAATCTCGATGAATGCGGAGATAAAAAATGATAAACACGTCCGGATTGAACTGATCAACATCCATGAAATATCCCAATTAGGCCATGGTGGTGATCGAAAAACCGTATCTAGTACATCACGTCTGAATCAAGACGGTGGAAGTGGAACTGACTTTTTTCTTGAATCAGTTTCAGATGACTGTAGATCCTACAAATTATTCTGGCCATAAATAGTTGAAACAAACCTCTTCGAAACTTTATATGAATCTGTATGTGAGTCGGTAATTTCTTCATAATTCCTATAATGAATCTCTCATGAGGACTGAAAATTTTACCTCATCATTAACAATAATTTCTTTTCTGTCTGAAATCTCGCTTTAGATTGAAAATTCCTTTACTCCCTGTGCATCTACAACTGATATGCAAATACTATCAGTAAAACGAATTGTCGACGAAGTTTCTTACGAAATTTTAGCAAAGATATTCCAAAGAAACTGTAGGTTTTATAAACATGTCATATAGGAAAGTAGCAAGTATTTCTGTTGGTTTCTGCTCATAAATATGATTATCAGGTGTATCCTTATGCGGCTGAAACTTTGCAGTTGGTTCCAAGGAGAGACATTAGAAACCTGAACTTTTGATTTTTTAACTTTTATGGATAGAAAGAAAGTTCCATCTGACATTAATAATGGCTCATCATGAACTTTTGTATCCGATATAGGCTCCAAAATACATTCACCATTAAAAATAGGAATATCTGTTTCAATCTTATTAGCAATACTATCCTCGTTAACAATTTGACTTTTTCATTACTTTGCTCATTGTACTTTCGAAAACATAGTTATTCGAGTCTCTTGTTGATACTGGTAAGTATTCGTTTATATTTTTCAAGCTCATCAATTATACATTGAAGTTTTTCATCATTTGTTTTAGGCTCAGACGATGGAAAATGATAAAATGATAACAATAAATTTGGAAAGCAGCATTGAACATACTGATTACGAACTAAACGTCGCAAGATATCTCAATCCAAGCATAATTTATACTCTCTCTTCCAAGTATAAGCTTCTCTACCTAACTTTTATTGGGCGTAAAGATATTTCTGTGCTGAAGTTAGATAAGAATCTGGAAAAAAATCTTGAATATGATTCTCCTAAGTTTGATAATTTTGTCGATCGTTGAAACCGTAAAAAAGTGGGTATAGTAGTATACATATCATGCTCAACTTGTAATTTTTTATCATTTATGTTGATATAATGATCATAGAAAATGAACCCCATATATAATCAACTCAAAATTTTAGCTCAAAAAGTTTAGGAAATACCCAAGAATCACGGAGGCTCGAAAATGGCTTGAATCGGAGTTGAAACGGGTTTTGAATCATTAAATTTCCTTTAACGGGTCTACTGCTCTTAATGGGTCTACACTGTGGACTGAAGCTGCGGGTCGGATCTGAACCTGCGAGTCGGGTCAGAAGTCCAATTAAAACCCAAATTGAATTATTGTGGTTTGCGTCTATTTTGGATGCGAGTTTACTATCTAAACCCGATTCAATCCAAACCCAAATCTTCTTTTCTTCTTGGATGCGGGTTTGATTAAATGGACCCAACTCAATTTCGAATCAAACCCAATAACAAACCAAGCCCAGACAAACCCAAAATGATTCTTGTGCTTGTTGCGGCTGTAAAGAGGAGACTCGAGCAAAGATGTTGTTGCTGGAGACGGCGACGGCGCTAGCTCTGGCTGAAGGTGGTGGTGTCGCTGGACGAAGGCGGAGAGGCGAACAAGGGCAACGAGGAGGTGGAGTGGTCGGCGAGGTACAGGTAGCGGTTGTGGAGGTCTTGGATGAGCGTGAGGAGCTGGGGCGCTTCTGGTAGTCGCTCTCGCCGTGCCCGGAGAAGGAGTCAGCCAGAGGTGGTGTTGAGGGAGAGAGAAGGTGATGTGGAGGAAGAGGATTCAGAGAGGCTGACTGGTTAGGTGGTGAGGCGGTGGAGTTTGGATTGAGTTTGTTGGGGATTTGGAGATGATCGAAGGGAGGGTTTGGTGAAGTTGCCGTGGGTTTTGGATTGGGTTGAGGGGGAACGGTCGAGGGAGAAGATGAGGGGAGAAAGAAAGTATTTTCTTTTTCTCTTTTGCTAAACATAGCATGTTATGAGGTCAAGACAATGTATAGGGGAGTATAGGTGAGCAACCAACAATATATGCAATCATGCAAAAGTAGCCACACCCCAGTTACGAAGCAATACCACCATGCATAAGTCTTTCCCATATGCCGTAAAATATTAAATCCCTCTCAAGAAAAATATATAATTTAACCATCAACATGTAATGCGCAGCATGTTATGTAAACAGAATAACTTCATGGACTAACAAGAAAACATGATTCGCAGCAACAACACAAACTTCCTTCCAATTCTCAAATCATCTACATTAATCCTATTTATTACCATTTAGCCCATTGATAGGCCATTCTTTTGAATGAACAGAGAAAAAAATATATGTACAAGGATGTAACTAATATAGCTTACAGATAAAAGCATACCTCAGGGTGCCACTGGAAGCAAGTCACTGGATAATTAATTCCTTGTGCAGTTGAAATGTATAGCTGGTGAAAATGTGACCATCTACGTTAATAATCACGACCACAAATAAGCTATTTCTTAAAACAAGTAAAGCCCCCATTGTTCTTCTACCTTGCCATCTTCATCAGGAGTTGTCGTCAGAATCTTAAAGAAACTTGATAGGGCAACATTCTCTTGCAGCCTTCTCGGGGATAGACCAAACTTTCACAGTAAATAAAGTAAGGTTAGGCAGCATTCATGATCAAAATGACATATATCAATACAAGTTTGTTGAACACGAGAAAACAGTACATTATAATATCAACAAAAAAAGAAAACATTAATGTCTATTTGTAGTACACTTGCATGTCCTACCGAAACAGTTGTAAATTAAGTCATGTGTCTATTGAAGCAAAAATTCCTCCAATGTTGGAAGAATCAAATCAAAAGCTAGAGAAAATCTTAGTTGCATATAAGCAAAGACATCAAAGATAAATAGCAGGCAAAAAACATTGTTCATACAGAAACTCACCATATGATTTTGCATAGCAATACATTCTGTACTCAACTTATTTAGCAATTCTGGAGGAAATCTGCACATTCAGACTAAAGTGATGATCAAATGAACCATGGCAATAGAAGAATTGGTAAGTTGATCTTACAAAGTACTATAGAGTATAGACATTGTATTTAAGTAGGGTAGGCTGCAAAGAAGCTATATTAAACTAACTCACTATATGGTAAATTTATAATATCAAGTTAACACACTCAATGATAAACTCTTTTGAGAAATTACTTTAACTAATAGATAGTAGGCTTTTCTTGATATTGGTCCCTTAACTTTCATTTTGACATTGGTCCCTCAAATCTTCATATTTCAATATTAGTCCCTCAAATACTTTAAGTTACTTCAGTTTAGTCCTTCTATTAGCTTTTCTTCCAAATTAACCTACCTTGGTTAAGACCAATCATCATACTCTTCATCTTTTATCTTTCTATAAACAAACTTTTTTCAACTTTTTAGAGGGAGGGAGGGAGGAATTGTATTTTACACAAATATCCTCACTCTCAACCTCCTTCTCACAGAACCCAATTTAACCTTGATTCCTCCCTCCCTCCCTCTAAAAAGTTGAAAATTTTTTGTTTATAGAAAGATAAAAGACGAAGAGTATGATGATTGGGTTAGTTTAGAATGTGTTATTTTTCCCCTCTAACAAGACACAAGATACACTCTCTTTCTAAAAAGATAAATGATGAATTTGTTAGTTTAGGATGGATTATGTTGAGATTTTGTTGAATTGTATGAATTTGGATTGGTTAAATTGGATGGATTAATGGTGCATTGCATTGAGATATGGTTTAAATTGAATGGATTGGATTAGTTTATGGTGGGTTGTGTTGAATTTAATAAATTGAAGTGGAAATGGGTGGAATGAATAATTTTTTTTTTAAATTTGTTTTTGCTGTTTTTATCTTTTTTTATTTTTAATTTTTAATTTTTTGGGGGTGGGCCGGGGTTGAGAAGTTAGTTTGAAAGAGAGAGCTGTTGAGTGGAGTTAAATTGATTTGAAGGGGAGTTGAGTTGAGGAGTTAAAAGAAAATTTTGTTTTGTTTTTTTTTTTTTTTGAAAATTTTGTTTTGTTTTTTTTTTTTTTTCTTTGAGAGGAGTTAGAAGAAAATGAGATTAAGGATTAAGAGTATAATGGATAGATAAAATCAAAAAGTTAAAGATAATGAAATATTCTTTATCTATTGGATGGAAGATAACTAGAGGTACCGATTTGGAGTGGCTAAAGAGACTGGAGGGACTAATATAAAAATATGAAAATTTGAGGACCAATATAAGAAGAAACCTAAATAGTATCATATATATGCATTGCTGTCAAAATAAAATTATTCGATTGCAGTTGCATTTTTTTCCTTTTGAAATCAAGTTAGTGTTAAGTGAAACTTTTACTAAAAAATAGATGTTTAATTTTTAACTCTTTTCTCATTGCTGCTAGTCTCCAATTATTGAATTGTACAGACATTGGATTAGGTATAAACCGTTGTAAGACTACAAAATCTAATGTGTTTGCACTGATTATAAATATTCTGCACATATACGAAACTTTTTGAAGCACATAGACAGAACTTAATGTAGGTACCTTTCAAAAACAGAACCTTGCATATCTGCAAGATTTGTGAACTGAAGTGTAGATGCTTGATCTTCTCCACTAAACCGTTCAAGAATATCATGATCCTGTTATCAGAAAGTAATGTAATCATCATTAAATGACTAGGCAACCAAAGTATCTATTCTTCTTTTTTTTTTTGCATTTTTGGTGGGGGGTATATGTGGGTGGGTGGGTTTGGGGGGAGAAGGGGGGTGTTGGAGTTGTGGGTGCAGGGCGCCGTGGCATAGCCGTAGCAACCACAAAATAAAAAAGCACCAAGTTTGATGTTTTCTCCACTTTCTAGAATATCATGCAACAACAAAGGATAGCTTGGAAATGACAATGGTTTGGCAACCGTTTTTTAAGGGAACTAGGATGGTCAAGGGAAGAAATATAAAGTCACTCTTCCATATGAAACCTTTGACAGACGCGAATATATATATATATATATATATATATATATATATATATATATATATATATATATACACACATATAGAGAGAGAGAGAGAGAGAGAGAGAGAGATTAATGGAAATGAACTGACAGCTCACGCAACTTATCTGAGATGCAGTTCATTTCCACTTCCTCCAATAATTTTTTTAAAATAAATTCTTTTGAATTATAATCTCGAACCCCTATGTTCACTTATACCCAATTTCTTGGATTTTAGTTTTGATTTGATCCTCTATCATGTTGACATAAAATTAATGGTTTTCAATGAATAAAACATTTTGTATCCACTTGATAAAAGTATAAATAAACTCCAAAATTTATAAAATTTAATCTGAAAGAAGTTAAAGAAATAGAGACGCTAATTCTAGAAAAAATATGAAGAAAAATCATTAGATCACTATATTTTTGTCGCTAACTCATGTAATTTTTCTGAGCTGGCAGCTCACCTATCGTAATCCCATATATATATATATATATATATATATATATATATATATATATATATATATATATATATATGGAATTACTGCAAAATGAACTGCCAGTTCACATAAGCTACGTGATCTAACAGCAAAAAAGAAATAATCCTATCAATATTTTTCAAGTTTTTTTGGAATAATCATCTGCTTTCCTTCTTTAGGATCAAATTTCATGGACTTTGGAGTTCATTTATCATTTTATTAAGTGGATAATAGATGTCGTATTAACTGAAAAGCGTTAAGTTTGTGACTACTTGATGGAAGTGCAAATCAAAACTAAAACCTAGGAAATTGGGTATATGACAAACCCTTAGGGATTGAGATCAAATCCAAAAAAATATTTTGAAAAAAAAATTATTGGAGATAGTGAAAATAAATTTTAGCTCAGGGAACTTACATGAATTGTCACTCATTTCCGTTAATATATATGCATGTATATGTGTATATATGTGTGTGTGTATGCGTGTGTGTCTATATATGTATGTATATATACACCTAACATATACATACATACGCAAATAGTTTATCCTTTTTGTGATATGATGGTGAAATAAATCTCTGAATGAAGTAGACATCTAGGTATATCAAATAGTATAATTAGTTAGATTAGCTAAGATAAATAACATATAGAAACAACCTAAGGAAGCTCATTGCATCCAATTGAACAAGAAATGGTGAAATTATCGAAGAGAATAGAATATGACAAATCATCCAGAAATCATATATCAAACAAAGAACATGTGCAAACTCTTGAAAAAAAAAACCAAGGAAAGCACAGGGCTTACATCCACCATCAAAAGCTTGGAAATAACCTTGAAGGTGTATTGTCATGGATGAAGGGAATACTCCCAGATCGGATAATAAATTAGAGGAGGATGATGAACTCAAATAGAAAGTTGAGTCTCTAGCTTAAACTTTTGGATCAAAGTAGGTCTCAACCTATACCGAATCCTCATCATCTTAGATCTCCCCATATGCCCTATTTCACTTCAACAAGTGATATCAGCGATTGGTTGGAGCAAGAGGAGAGTCCAAGGTGATGTGAGGAATATCATTCCGATCCAACAAGTGGTACCAGGGCCCAATTAGAGCTAGAGTAGTCCATCTGATGTAAGGAATGCATGCCAGTCAATTCCACGAACAATCTGATTTGTCCACATGGTATTGGAGTAATTGGACTTGTCCATGAGGTTTTGGACTATGTATCATCTCTGTTGTCTATGTGGTATTGTACTTTATTGTTGTCCCTCATTTGACTATTGGGCTCATGGGACCCGTCATCCATGAAGGGAGGGATTTCTTAGAGTCACGGCTGATGAGAGTACTTTAGCATCTGAATGATGAACATAAATAAAAAATTGGGCTTCTACCTATCAGCTCAATTTATTTTTCGGTACGGAGCAGGTCTCGGTCTCAACCTATATTGAATCATCATCACCTGATAACTCCTTGTAGGGCCCCATTCCGATCCAACAAGTACATAATTGGTACCCTCATATCCTAACCAGAAATTACACCCCTAACTCTTAAGAAACCTAAATGAAGAAAATTTGACATAACACAAAGAAATACAACTTAAGAGGGAAGAGAGTGCAACTTAATTAATTAATTTCTCTTAAAAAATTAATAAAAGAATAAGAGTGATGCATGACGGAGGCGAAATTAGGATTAAGGTTTTGAAAATTAGGGTTTTTAGAGAAATTGGGGAAGAAAAAATAGATTGGGGAAAACTTACAGGATTTGGGAATCCACCCAGGCCCACGCCCACTCTCCACGAATCCACGAGAAAAGATTTTGATTTTAGCGAACTCCACGCCAGAGATTTCTCAAGAATTTTTTAAAATATTATTCATCTCCTCAATACTTCATACAAACCCATATATATAGGGAAACCCTAACAAACAAAATCCTAATAAAATCCAAACTCCTAATCTAAATATCCTAATAAAATCCAAATCCTAATAAGATCCAAATCAAATCAAATCAAATATATTTCCAAATTAAATCCTGATCTCCATCAATTCTCCCCGGCTTCAAAACATGAACCTCCGGCGAATGACGAAGAAGATAATTATCGAGCAAATCCGGATCGAGATGCTGGACTTCTTCAGTGCGAAACCAAGTGCAATCTGAGTCTGGACGTCCACGCCAGCGCACCAAATAACGCTGATATCCACCATCAGCAGTCAAAACAATCTCATCATCCAAAATGTCTTCAATCTGATCTATATGATGCTTCTGTGGAGCAGGAGGAGGCGGTGTACGGATGAGAAAATGCCGATGTCCTGGCGAAACTGATGATGGTAAATCCGGAATAACTGCTGGATAATCAAATGGAGCACGGTATGGAGTCAGATCCTCGATGTTGAAAACTGGATTGATCCCAAAATTGTAGGGAATCGCAACCTCATAAGCATTAGAACCAATCCTCTTTAGAACTCGGTAAGAACCCATACGTCGAGCATGAAACTTCTTCAAGGTTCCTGGAGAGAACCTCTCCGGACGCACTCTAACCATCACCTCATCATCAACTGCAAATTCCTGCAATATTTTGTGCGAGTCTGCTGCAGTTTTGTAGTTATTATTACTAATTGCTATTTGCCGACGAATATGATCATGCAAATCATGCAAATGCTGTGCAAAAAACTCTGCTGAGGCATTAGGCCTAGCACCTATGGGGAGTGAAAGAAAGTCTATAGGTTTTCTAGGTTTATAACCAGCAACTACCTAAAATGGACTCATCCCAGTAGACCTATTAACTGGACTATTATATGCAAACTCCGCTATAGGCAAAACAAGATCCCACGTGGTTAAATGGTCGCCCACTAAATATCGAAGCAAGTCACCTAAACTACGATTGACAACTTCTATCTGACCATCTATCTGTGAATGATAAGCAGTGGAGAATTTAAGTGTGGTACCCATTTTCTTCCAAAGAGTTCGCCAAAAATGACTTGTGAAACGGACATCACTGTCATAAACAATTGACTTAGAAAGGCCATGCAAACGAACTATCTCTTTACAGAACAAGTGTGCAACATGTGAGGCATCCGAAGTCTTGTGGCAAGGGATAAAATGTGTCATTTTGGAAAATCTATCCACCACGACTAATATTGCATCATGTTTCTTAAGTGTGCGAGGGAGTTCTAAAATGAAATCCATGCTAAGATGCTCCCAAGGTGCAAAGGGTATGAGTAATAGTGTGTAGAGTCTTGTATTCTGCTTCCTACTCTTAACTACCTGACAAACTCGACAATGCGACACAACTCGCGCAACATCACGTTTAATACTTAGCCAATAAAATCGGTCTTCTATAAGAATGATAGTTTTATCTCGACCGAAATGACCAGTGATCCCTCCCGCATGCATTTCCCAAATCAGATGATCACGCAACGAAGTATTGGGAATATATAGATGGGTTCCTCGAAATAAAAAACCATCAATAATGGTGAAAGCATTTACTATAGTAGGAGGATCCTGTGTCAGAGATGAATAGATGTCACCAAAGTCCCGACAAGTAGGATAGTCTTGAATGATTTGCTCAAATCCGATAACTTTTGCACTCATCGTTTGTAAAGTGCAAAGTTTCCTACTTAATACATCAGCGGCTTTATTTTCAGTTCCGGTACAATGTTTGAGTACAAAATTGTACTCCTGAATAAACTCAAGCCACTTGATGTGTCGATACCCTACTCTCTTTTGGGAATTGATATAGCGTAGAGCTTGATGGTCTAAGTATAGAACGAACTCTTTTGGTAGTAAATAGTGACGCCAATAACTCAAACATTGCACTACTGTATAAAACTCTCTATCATAAACATCGTAGCGTTATTTCGTCTCATTCAATTTTTCGCTAAAAAAGGCGATATTATGATTTTCTTGGTTCAAAACGCCTCCTATACCTACGCCTGATGCGTCACATGCTACCTCAAAAACTTTCAAGAAATCTGGAAGATGAAGGACTGGAGCAGTAGTCAAGTTCTCTATAATCTCCTCGAAAGCATGAGTAGCAGATTTAGTCAATTGAAACTCCCATTTTTTAAGACAATCAGTGATCGGAGCCATAATGGTACTAAATCCCCCTAACAAATCTCCTATAAAATGTGGCCAGACCATGAAAGCTCCTGGCTTCATGGATCGTACGAGGAGTAGGCCATTCTCTTATGGCCTTAATTTTGTCAGGATCTGCTGCTACTCCGTTTTTAGAGACGATTAACCCAAGAAAGTGAATAGAGGAAGCTAAGAATGCACATTTCTTTAAATTGACAAACAGTTTCTCCTTATGGAGAGTCTCTAAAATCTGTGTCAAATAAGAAAGATGCTCTTCTTGGATTTGACTAAAGACGAGAATGTCATCAAAATAGACAACGAACTTGCCTAAGAAATGACGCAATATCTGGATCATAACTCTCATAAATATGCTAGGTGCATTAGATAAACCAAAAGGCACGACCAGCCATTCATACAAACCGTCCTTAATTTTAAAGGCAGTTTTCCATTCATCACCTTCACGGATATGAATCTGATGATATCCGCTTCAAAGATCTATCTTCGAAAAAATTTGAGAGCCAGCCATCATATCTAATAAGTCATCAAATTTAGGAATGGAAAACTTATACTTGACGGTAACTCTGTTGATGACGCGACTGTCAACGCATATCCTCCAGCTGCCGTCCTTTTTAGGTGTGAGTAGAGCGGGAACAGCACAAAGACTCAAACTCTCTCTAATAAAGCTTTTCCGCAATAACTCATCGACCTGTCTTCTCAACTCAGCGTGCTCAACAGGATTCATCCGATAATGAGGTAAATTGGACAAGCTGGACCCTGGCACGAAGTCAATGGCATGCTGAATGTCCCGAAGGGGAGGAAGTTCATCAGGTAACTCATCGGGCATGATATCCCGAAAATCAGTGAGAATCTGATGAATCTCAGGGTGGTAAATGACAGGTGGACTAGAAGACTCTCCTAAACTAATTACCGCAGACACTAGTCCATTTTCTAGGCTCTCCTTGAGAAACTGTGATCGACTTACCAGATGAAGAGACTTTTTATGTACCTGGCCTGTGACTTTTTCGCTCTTTGGGCTCTCATCTCTAGATTTAGGTGGTGCGGGTTTCAAAATAATTTTCCCATTAAATTTGAATGTATATGTGTTTGACTTGCCGAAACTCGTTACACCTAAGTCATACAACCATGACCTACCAAGCAAAATATGTGCGGCGGTCATATCTAACACATCGCACCAAATCTGATCCTGATAGCTTGACATCTAGATAGGCACTAGACAACACTAGGTAATAAATTGAGCAGTTTTATCTACCCATGTTACATGGTATGGTTGTGAATGTGGTTCAGCTTTGAGGCCCATTTTCTCAACAGTTGTTCTTGAGTTTATATTTACACAACTACCCCCGTCAATCATTACTCGATAACTCTTTCCTCCGTGTATGATGTACGTGGTGAAACGGCTAGATCTACGCCAATCTTCATCTTTCATTTTAGTATAAAGACACCTAACGACGCGACATTTGAAATGACTATTTCTTCGTCTGACTCACTAGCGTTTCCTACTGGTTTATATACTTCTTCCTCAAGATCATCATCATCACCATTATATTCTCCTTCTACGAGTAAAGCTCTAGTGGGACACTGTGAAGCTTTGTGGCCATACTCGTGACACCTAAAACACTCTACGCCTTTCGTGCCCTATTTAGATGACTCACCCATTACGGCTTTACCCTTAAAGTCTTTGTTAAATTGGGTGTTAGGTCTCTTGTTATCTTCAGAAAGGCGTCTCGACTGTTCCCCGGCTTTAGGAGTAAACTTGTGGTCAGTAGAAAATTTGAGAGAGTGTTTATTATTTTCTGCTAATTGACAAGTTTGAGAAAGGAAACTTATACTCCGAGAATGGATATGCATGGCTCGTTGTATGTCAGCGCGTAGTCCAGAACGAAATCTAGATATTGCCTGGTATCGGTCCTCTCGCAAATCACACTGAAGTGTCAATTCATCAAATTGAGTCATATACTCTTGGACCGTCATACTTTCCTGGCGAAAACTGTGCAACCTACTAAAAGAGGACTCCTAAATGTGACTGGAAGATACTTCTCTTTAAGTCTAGCTTTCATATCATTCCAAGTCTCTATCGCATCCAGATATCTGTCACATTCTCTTTCTATCGATATCCAATATATCCTAGCGGGTCCAGTCAATCGCATCCGAGTAAATCGTATTTTACACTCTTCAGACATGTCATACCAATAGAAATAGTAATCCATGTCTACGAGCCAGTCACTAAAAACTTTAGGGTCGTCAGTGCCGTCGAATGTAGGAGTTTCTACTTTTATCTTACGTGTAATGTCATCTTCAACACGTCTAGTTCTAGGGACACTCTCATCTCTATTTCTTTCATTTTGATCTCTTGGTCCTCTATACTGATTGTAATTCCTTTCGTTATATTCATTTTTATAAATTTGATTATTTTGTTCTTCCATTTGTTGTTCTAGTGCATCCAGTCGTTTATTAACAATTTTAAACTGTTCCATTTGTTCAGTGATAGTTTTTAATTATTTCATCATGATTTCTAATTTTTTATCCACATTACTAGAACTTGGGGTAGTTATTTTACCGTTACGAAGAAGCATACAATCAAACAAGCGTATGCAATGCAATTTCCTAGACTCAGGCAAATTCTATATGCATGCACTATATGATCAAATAAAATTTTCTAAGGTTTAGTTTCTAAAATGCAAGGAAATTGATCCTAAAATGTGTGTATGCACGCAAGCAATGAGTTGGCAAATAATTGTTAGTAATTCTAACTAACAATCTTATGCAGAATTTTACAAAATAATTGTATAATTTTGTTGAAGAAAATAGGTTAGTTTAGAGATTACCCAAATACCGAAGAAGTTCGTGCACTTGTATGCTCCTTTGGAGTTTTTCGAAGTTGGTTCGCCTGCTGAAAAGCTCTGAAATCCTGCCACAATTATTAGAAACAAATCCAGGAAAATAATGCCTCGAATCTGTCTCGAATTGGACTCCGAACGGGCTCCAAATCACCACTTTAATCCTTCACTGCTGCACTGGTCTGCTGTTCTGCTGCTGTCCAGCAGCAGTTTTATAGTTGCTGCTGCAGATCTGCTGCTGCTGCAGTGTTGCCGCTGCTGCGCTGCCGCTACGCTACCTCCGTTGCTGCGTGCTGATGCTGCTGCACACTGTTGCTGCTGCGCGCTGTCACTGCGCTGCTGCAGGCGGATGCTGCTGCGCGCTGTTGCTGTTGCGCGCTGCCGCTGATGTCGCGCTGCTGCTGTAGTTGAGAAAATCGGGGATGGGGAGGCGAAGTCGACGGAGTTGAGGGTGGCGGAGTCGAGGGCGGGGAGGTCTGAGGGAGGGCGTTGCGGCGGAAATTGAGGTGGATGAGATTCGAGGTGGAGAGAGAGCTCCGAGGGTGAGGGTGATGTTGAGGAGCTGAAGATTATGGTAGAGCCTAGGGAGGAAGGAAGAGGGTGCTGATAATGCGGGGTTGTGGCTGTGTTAATGAAGGAGAAGGATGAGGGCTTGCTGGTGTTTTGTGGGTAAGGAAGTTGAGGGAGAGGACGGTGGCTGCTGGTGCTTTTTTTATTTTTTAATTTTTTTTGTTTTGTGGGTAGGGAAGTTGAGGGAGAGGATGAGGGCTTGCTGGTGTTTTGCTTTTTTTTTTGCTTTTTTTTTAGATCTGTACTTTTTTTTTTCAGATCTGTATTTTTTTTCAAAATAAAAACTGAAATAAAATAAAATAAAAAAGGATGGAGATGTGGAAGAAAAAGAGGGTGATAGAGAAGAAAATCTAGGCTCTGATACCAAATTTGACGCAAGATGGAGGCGATATTAGGGTTAGGATTTTGAAAATTAGAATTTTTAGAGGAATTGGGGAAGAAAAGATAGATTAGAGAAAACTTACAGGATTTGGGAATCCACCCAGACCCACGCCCATTCTCCACGAATCCACGAAGAAAGATTTTGATTTTAGCGAACTCCACGCCAGAGATTTCTCAAGAATTTTTTAAAATATTATTCATCTCCTCAATACTTCATACAAACCCATATATATAGGAAAACCCTAACAAACAAAATCCTAATAGAATCTAAACTCCTAATCTAATCAAATATCCTAATAAAATCCAAATCCTAATAAGAGCCAAATCAAATCAAATCAAATATATTTCCAAATTAAATCATGATCTCCATCAAAGAGTCGTAAAGTTAAATTTAGGAGTCTGAAAAGTCTACCTCTGCAATGATCATACTAATAACTTCAAAACCTAAGCAAATGCCAAATAAGGGAAAATGTTCGCCAGCATCATTTCTCTCCAAAACTACCTGGAAAGGCACGATGAACAATTGTTATGATGATATAAACCTCAATAGCTTAACTGTAATGAACTTGAGAAAAAATTAGATGCTTCGTTTAACCTTGCTAGCATTGTAAATGTAACTTTGAAGTAACATGCATATATCACAAATTTGCCTAAATCACACGACTGAAAGGCCCACAATTATATTGGAATGCTAAATTTTATGTGCGCACGTTCATATTTGAGTCATGCCAATATTTCATTTATCTTGTTAAGAAAGAGTTTCTTCCATTTACTATATGAAATGTGCTACCACTTTACGCAAGCATTAAAGCAAATAAGCTAATATTACTAGAAACTAAGGTGTATAATGGAGTGCGCTGAGGACACAGGAAAATGATTAAATAAAGCAACCTGAATCGGGAGACTTGTAGTCTTATGCAGGGTTACATCAACTCTTTCTAATAGGCCCAGCTATTATTTTGTATGTTCAATGTCAGTTTGCTGTCCAAGAATTCAACTTGGGAATTCACCATCATACAAAAGAAAAGAGTGAATTTAAAGAGTAATTTGGAATGAAGAGCAAACATGCTAAATCTATAGGTGTTAAGGATCCTTACTTTTGATATTTTAGATTGATTTCAACAAGAGAACGTATTTCTGAAGAAGTGCATATAAAATAAGCCAAAAAATCTTCAGATCATTCAATTGCCACATGTTATTATAGATGACAAAATTAGGGTACGGAAATGAACTAATACAGACAAAAACCCCACACATCATGTTTTGTTAAAATACAGTATCAGAAAAATATTTTTGGTCATGTTTTGCATAAATAAGCTTTAATCAATTGTTGAAGAACTTCTATAACTAAAAGATAGAGTGAAAATACTTGCACTAGTTAATCTTAAACTTTCTCATTAACAAGGAAGCACTAAGTTGCAGGTAGAAAAGTAAGTATTATCTTTCTCATCAAGTTTAAAGATAGTAGTCAAAACCTATCCTCCAAGGCACGAGACCTAATGCATGAACAAAAATCAACATATGACAAACTTAACCAACTGGAAAGACAAATAATGAAGCAAAATATTGAAATGAAGAAAGAAACAACTCAAATTCAAGAATGATGTATAAGATTATGATACATCTCATGAAATTGCTTTAGATAAATTACAACAGGGAAAATTTATTACAATACCTGAAATATTTTCTTTGCCGTCTTAAAATATAATCCTTTCTTAGCCCATCCACCAGTAAACAACACCCCGTTCACCAAGTTCAATTTCTGCACAAAATAATAATAATAAATCAAATGTCATGTTTATTTTATGCAGAGATAAATTAGGGGAGGCTTTCCGCAGATAGCAAATGGTAAACTCCATTTCTAATAGGATCAGGTCTTACATTTCTTTCAATTTAGGTATATGTATTAATTATTGAAGATTGCTGGCAAAGATTGTAGATAGAACATCAACCAAGAATTCACAATCTTTTTGCATTAGCTAGCAGCCAAGCCATATAATATAACTAAGTGGACCTTGTGCTCAAGTTGAGAAGTGTGTCCCTTAACAACTCAGAATTTCAAGGCATGCTGCAACCAACAAATGGCAAGAAGTTTCTTCCCTGTACTAGAAGAAAAATATGTGGTTGAACATGATAATGTGAGCTGCACATCACCATAAATTGACAAATTGTCTATCAGAATACTAGTACTCCTTCATCATTGATGAAAGGTACTAAGAGGAGATCATTTCAAATATTTGCTTTAATGAACCACTTGTATGTGACACGATATGTGAAAAAGTTTAAGAGTTCTTATGCTCATTATTTATCACACATGAGTAGTTAATCGAAGACCAACCATTTGGTATTGACTATTGATATGATGAAGTTTATTGATATGACAACTGTAATTCATCAACTTCTATGCCTTGAGCAAAAATGCAAGCAAAAAAGCAAAGTTTTCTTCTTAAGAGAAGCATTATATGCAAGGATAACTTCTATGCCTTGAGCAAAAATGCAAACGAAAAAGCAAAGTTTTCTCCTTAAGAGAAGCATTATATGCAAGGACTTCTAATCTCGACGACTATAGTTAGGGTTGTAAAAAGCTCGTGAAGCTCGCTATGCTCATCTCAGTTTTGGCTTGTTAAAAACTTATCATGTCCACTCGGAAGTTAAACAAATCAACCCTAAATGCAAATCTACATTCAATAAAATAAAGAAGCGAACATGAACATTTCAAACCCAGTTGTATTTGAGCTTGGCTCGAGCTCGAGCTTGTCTAGGGTTTATTTAGGCTTGATTCGAGCGCATGTCAATCTTGATTCACTAAGAGATACCTAGTTTCTTACTGCTAATACTAATTAAGCCTGCAAATGAGCCGGAAAAGTTTAACCATCTACTCTTTATTGGCTTCGTAAGCCCTCAAGGCTCAAGAAAATAGGTTGCTGAAAGAAGCTTCAGAAAAAACACAAATCATTCTTCTCTTTAGATAGGCCGCATAAGCTCGGGTACGTCTAAGCTCAGATTGGGCTTGTTAAGGTCTCACTTGAGGCCGTTAATTAAATAAACGGACAGAGCTAGAACAAAAGTCTAAGCATGCTTAAGTAAATGAACAGAGACGAACAAACTGAAGCTTAGCTCGCTCAGCTCGTTTCACATCCCTACCTACAGTACAAGAGTGGTAGACCCTATTATTTTTAACCCCCCTCTAATCCCGTGCAAGCATTCATGCCAAAAACAAGCAACTAATCAAACTAGCACAACAAGCAATGTTGCAGTACAATTATTTGGATAACGAAAAAAAATATTCTCTAGTGCAATACGCCAAAGCCCCTACAAACTACAGGACAAGATTGATACCATCAGCTTAACCCATCCCTTTTGTTAAGGTTCAAAATTTTATATTCTACTGCTAGTTGATAGCTTTTCATGCCAAAACTCAATAAGCATCCATACCATTCCAATAATGAAAGAAAATATTCTCTTGTGTAATATGCCAAGCCCCTACAAACTACAGGACAAGATTCGTGCCATCAGCTTAACCCATCCCTTTTATTAAGGTTCAAAATTTTGTATTCTACTGCAAGTTGCTAGCTTTTCATGCCAAAACTCAACAAGAACCAAAATCACAAACAAAATTAGTCGACTCAACTGACGGAGGCAAAAAAAAATTTTAAAAAAAGGGAGAAATGAAATAAAATTCTCACATCCAAGATGGTCTCCCAAGGGTCAGTGTAGATGAGGGGGACGACCCTGGCGCCGGCGGACTCGACGAACTTGACGTAGGAGGCGGGGATGTTGGTGACGCTGGTGCGGTTGTCGAGCCTGCCGGAGGCGCCGTCGCCGGGATGCGTCAGGATTCCGATCACCGGCCGGTAATTGAGGGTCGGATCCGGAGTCGGACAGCTCGGCGGCGGAGATCCCCGCGGGAGTAGTATCGATTGGGGCGAGGATAGAATGATTGGTGAATTTAGAAGAGAGAGGATTGTTATTAAGAGGAAAATTCTCATTTTAGTTAGAGAGAGGGAGAGGGAGCGAGTGAGGAGAGAGCTTTGGAGCGGGTAGAGTTGGAGATGGAGAGCGTAAAGAGTGGACTTTTAAATAAGCGGGGATTTTAGTAATTGAGATATTACTAAAAAAACGAAAAATCTGGGGATAATGATTTTGTGGTCTGGTCTGGGCTGGGCACAAGCACGTGCTTCCATGGGCAAGCATATGCGTTTCTGTGTGTAATCGGGCCATGTTTGTCCTGGGCAAGACAACCATGAGTTTCACGTGTTATTGGGTTGGTGAGTTGGGAGGAGGAGGATTGGGTTTGTGTGGAGGAGGAGAAGTGGCAGGTTAACAAGGGGTGGTGGAGGAGGAGGGGTTGGAAGTAGGGGTGAACACGATTGCCGACTCTGGCATCTCGTCCGACTCCGATCGAAATTAGTCAGAGTTCGGTCGGAAACATTTTTCTGCGGCGGTCAGAGTCTTCTGTACTCGAATCCTTCCAATTTCCAACCGATCAACCAACTAAATGTCCAAAGACGAACTTCACCGCCGACTCCGACTGAAATTGATAAAAGTTTCGTGGGAAAAATTTTCCGGCACCGATCGGAGTCTTTTACTTTCGGATCTTATCGGAGAACTATAATTTTCGACCGATTGACCAACTAAATGCCTAAAAACGAACTCCACAACTGACTCCGGCGATTTCGCCCCACTTCGACTAAAATTGATTAGAGTTCGGTCGAAAAATTTTTTTAGTGATAACTGGAGTCTTCTACTCTATCGGATCTGTAGACATAAAAAAAAAAATTAAAAGGGGAATAATCCCCGCGGGATGCCACCCGCAAGAATAATTCCCGCGGGTGCAACCCACAGGAATTTCCCGCGGGTGGGCACCCGCAGGAACTCTCACGGGTGGGCACTCGCGGGAGATCCCGCGAGTTGCACCTCGCGGGATGCTCCCGCGGGTTGCAACCAGCTGGAGATCCCGCGAGTTGCACCCGCGGGATGCTCCCGCGGGTTGCAACCAGCGGGAGCTTCCGTGGGATGTCTTCCGCTTCCGTTCCGTTTGCATGGTGATTCAGATTTTTAGGGATTAATTACGTAGATTTAATCCGGATTCGAGGAAAGATTTTAAGCCGGATTGGAGGCGCTCCTCAATCTATAAAATTGGGAGCGGAGTTCAGAATGGGTAGAGATTCTTTGAAGAGGCAATTTTTCAGAGATCGGAGTCCAAAAATCTAGAAGTTCCAGAGAGATCAATTTTCATCCCAATCCAGATCGGATCGTCAACGGAGTGCAGAATCAAGACTCCACCGCTGCCAGAATCCACAAAAATAAAGAGCAATCGAAATCAATCGATCCGCATTCTTGTAATCTCGATTTGTAATTTTTCTTTTATTGCTGTAATTTAAAATCAAATTGGCAATTTAAAGAATATTCAATTTTTCAGGCATACAAGAATTGGCGACCACAGTAGGAGTTTGGGTAGCGCAATCTGATCATTAAATTTTTTTTTTATTCCGAGCCTAGGTGTCATCGCCGGGTAACGATAAAAAAAAAATTATGAGGCGTCATCGCCCATAAAAAAAAAGACAAGACGTTATCGTCTGTCAAAAAAAAATTATGAGGCATCATCGCCCATAAAAAAAAAAGAGACAAGACGTCATCGTCTGTAAAAAAAAAAAGGTGAAGCATTATCGCCCACAAAAAAATTGAAAAAACTGGATACATCGTGGGAAGTAACCCGCGGATGCAATCGCGAGACGCAACCCGCAGATGCAATAGCGGGACGCAATCCGCAGATGCAATCACGGGATGCAAGGGACGCAACCTGCAGATGCAATCGCGGGATGCAACCCGCAGATGCAATCGCGGGATGCAACCCGCGGGATACCGAATCTGTGAGACAAAAAAATAATACATAATAATAATAATAAAAAGTAATAAATAGAATAAAATAATAAAATAAAAAATAAAAATAAAAATAAAAAAAATAAATTGAAAAGGCCTCATCTACGATAAAAAAAAAGTGAGGTTTCATCGGCCAATAAAAAAAATAAAAAAAAATAAAAAAATTAACAACATGTCATCACTAATAAAAAAAAAAAAAGAGGCATCATCGCCTACAAAAAATTTACAAAGCTATCAAAAAAATAATAATTAAAAAAAACATTTGGTGTGAGGGTGCTAACCACAGGTTGCATCCCGCGGATGCACTCGCGGGTTGCAACCCGCGGATGCCGAACAAAAAAAATTTTAAAAAATAATAATAGAAAATAATAATAATAATAAAATAATAAAATAAAATAAAATAAAATAATAAAAAAATAATTAAAAAAATTTACAAGGCCTCATCGCCTCTCAAAATAAATAAAAATAAAAAAAATAAAAAGCTAGGCATCATCACCTAAAATAAATAAAAAGATTCAAAAGGCATTATCTTTTATAAAAAAAAGTCAGACGTCATCGTAAAAAAGAAAAGATATAAATAATAATAATAATAATAATAATAAAAGGATCAAAGCTCTAAAATAAGAAAAAAAAAGAAAGCCGTGCGATGCGTGGGATTCAACCCGGGATGCAACCCGCAAGAGATACACCCGCGGGATGCAACCCGCAAGAGATATACTCGCACGATGCTCCCGTGAAATGCAACCCCCAAGTGCTAACCACGGGTTGCCAAAAAAAAAAATAATAATAAAAAATAAAAATTAAAAATATTTAAAAAAATAAATAAATAATAAAAAAGGGATAAAAATGATAATAAAAACAATAAAAATATAAATAAAAAAACAGAAAAAATAAAAAAATAATAAATAAAATAAAAAAGGTAAATAAAAAAATAAATAAAAAAATAAATATATGTACATATATAATAAATAAAAAATAAATAAAAATATAAACATAATAATAAATAAAAATAAAAATTCAAAAAAATAATAAAAAATAAAAATATACTAAAAATAAAAAAATAATAAATAAATAACAAAAGAGAGAAACAGGTTGCACTCGCAGATGCACTGCGCGCATCCCCCTGCTCAAGGAGGCCAAAAAAAAAAAAGAAAATGAAAAAAAGAAAATTTCTTTGTTTATCTATTAACAAGGCAAATAAGAATAAAATATCTCTCTTTCTCCCTAGAGATCAGATCTCGAGATTTAGATGAAGGCAAAGGACGGAGATGTGCTGTACTTTTCGAAGCATGCCATTGAGGCAGATTAGAATAGTTTTGGTTGTTTGCCTAAACTGTTGACTAAGCCCATATATTGTACAGAGGTTTTTGAGAGGAGAATTGAGAAGAAGAAATTATTCACCTTCCAAAAAAAAGTGGTGTTCTTGAGCTTTGGGTTTCACCAAATCCCCGTCTCAATCGCTTCGCCTTCTTCTTCTTCAAAGATAGCGGTAACGAACTACAGCAGCCTCCGAGCAGGGTCGTTGGCGTCGCCTCCACTACCGCCAATGAACCCTAAGGTCCCATTCCTGTCGAAGCTCGCCTCCATCACCTACCATAGGGGGAGCAACTGATTGCCGACGGGTCCAAGATCCTCTCAATCACCCATAACATCCTCCACCTTTACTCCAACTCTGAGGCTGCAACGACGAAGTCCGGGATCCCGATTAGCCCCCAATTTAGGGCGCAGCGACGTGGCCACCGGAGGGCGTCTCTGAGGAGGAGGCTCGCGTCTGTGCCATCATCAAGATCATCTCCGCCAAGTTAAACCAGCCCTGCTATTGACCCCAACGCCCTCAAGTCAGCGGCCTGCCCAAATGAATGTCATTGTCTCTTAGATGACCGTGATGCCCTCCCTGTCTCTTCTTAATAGATACTTCACACAAAAGTACCAACAGGGCTAGCACACCCTCTTCAACGACCAAGGAGGAAAGTATAAGCCTTGGTGGATTTAATAGTCTAAGAGCTATGAATCAAGTGCTGCTCCTGCTCTTCAATTCAATCTGCACGATTTTGTCGAGATTTTGTTTCAGAACACTGAGAACACCCTGCAGTCCGGGCCCTCTAGAAGCCGCTAGGCAGTTAGACTCTTACTAGCACCACGCCATCCGCTTCTCCGACCTTGCCCTCAACATTGATATCCTCAACCCCAAGATGGTCGGGTCGGCAAATAGTAGTGAAGGTGGGGCCGATCGGTCCGATCTCGATTAGAATACTATGGTGGCTACAAAATTGTCTGATTGAAGTCGAAGGACATGTACTGGAACTCCGGAAGCACGAGGCGGAGTTGCTCTCCGTATTGTGAAAGCTTGACAGAAGATACAAGAAATACAGTGGACAAATGCTGGTAGCAGTTTCACCATGACGGGTCAGGGCTCAGCGACTATGTACTTAGCATTTGCGTCCAAGGCCATGTTGAGTCATTTCTATTGCCTGAGAAACGATATCATGAGACAGATTCAGCGGGTGAAAAAAAATTGAAAAAAAAAGAGATTTTGCCAAGCTAGAGAGGTTCCCTCTAGTATACCAAACTGTCCATCCAGACTGCTTCAAGATCAGGGCATAAACTTCCTTGAACAAGATCCCATGCATCGGGCCTTCACAAGTCAGCATAAAGCCAGTCAGACGTAAGGTTATGCTCACGACTGAAACACGAGGCTAAGTCCAGAACCAGAATATGAGGTTATGTGTTAGTCTTGCGCAAAAAAACCAAAATGCGAGGCTACGCCCGCATGCAACACGAGGCCAAGTCAGTGTAAAGTTATTTTAAACGCAAAACTGATTCAAGACCAAGCCAGCATAAAGTTATCTAGATGCGAGGCTAAGTCAAAAATAAACTAGTGTAAATTGATCTAGAATGCAAGTTTATGCCCATGCCTGAAGAGTAAAGCTAAGTTTCAGCCGTGTGCGAACCAAATGGGATCCGCACAGGGGGTTGGACTTACATTCAGAGCGCGAAGCTAAGCCCCACATAAAACGCGGGGCCAGCCGGCTTAAAGTCAGCTAGACGCAAGGTTATGTCTGCAAGTGAAGCAAGAGACTTATTTAGTGCGCGAGACTAAACCAGCGCACGAGTCTAATTCGGTGCGCGAGGCTAATCCAGCGCACAAGTCTAAACCGACGCATAGGTGAGGTTCAATTATAATCCAAAGTCGAGCCTAAGCTCCCTAAAGTCAACCGGAATGCAAAGTCAAGTTCTAGTCCAGCACAATGCAGAAGTGTCAAAATACGAAGCCAAGATTCATACCTATCTAGACGTATCAGAATGCAAGGCTCACCCTATGATGGACTCCTTGATCAGCCAAATAGGGTCTACACAGGGGGTGAGACCCACAACCAGAGAACCTCGCGTATAATGCGAGCTAAGCCCAAAGCAAGAATATGAGGCTATGGCCATGTACAACGTGAGGCTAACAAATGTAAAATTATCTAGTGCATGAAGTTAATTTGAGACTGCCAACGTAAAGTCATCAGACGCGAGACTAATTCGAAACTAAATCAGCGTGCATGGTTATACTAGTATGCGATACTAAGCCAGTACACAAAACTCATCCAGAGTACAAAAGTGAACAAAAATGCAAGGCTAAGGTTCAACCCTGCATAGCCCACTACAAAAAAAAAGTAATCTATTACTGCATGACAAACTCAATGGACAGTCAAACAAGTTCTATACAGGGGGTGGGATCCACATCGAGCCAAACATGGATACGTATAAAGCCAGAATGTCAAGTTATGCTTGCATACATTACGAGGTCATGCCAGTGTAAAGTCATCTAAACGCGAGACTATACTCACGGCCAAAATGTAAAACTACTCCCAGCCCCGCATAGACTTTAAAAAGCGGAAGATCAAGGTCTGCATCAGAAACTTAAGGCGCCAAGCCAACCAGGAGCCTTGCGTAATATTCGATGAAAAAGAAGGTGACCCGTCGACTTACAATGGGATCATAACCAGTCACATATGGCCCACGAGGAGATGAGACCCACGTCCAGTAAACATTGCAAATAAAACTAAACTCTGCATACAATACGGCGCTAAGCCAACATAAAGTCATCTAAACGCGAGGTTATGTCCGCACGGAGTGAAAAGTTATGCCCGCAATTAAAATGCGAACAAAACTAAACTCTTCATACAATGCGACGCTAAACCAGCGTAAAGTCATCTAAACGCGAGGCTAGGTCCGCGCGGAGTGCAAAGTTATGCCCGTAACTAAAATGCGAAACTAACTCAGTGTGTAAGGCTAAACCTGCACACAAGTCCAATCTAGCGTATAACGCAAAGTTATACTAGCCCAGCCGCGAGGCTCTACCAACTTAAGATACGAGGCTAAGCCCGCAGATATAGGGCTAAAGTTGCATCTTGAACGCACAATAACAAATCGAATTGTATCAAGCGCAAATCTCGATAGCACCTTCAGCAAAAAAAAAGTAAAAGAAAGAACTTTCAAAATGGACGACTTGGTCTTAGCCATTACACACAAGACTAAGGGTAAATTTCAGCCAAAGTGAGAGGGCCTGTTTGTGTAGATACGGTCTATCCAAAGGGAGCATACCGATTGATCAATCAACACGGTGACTGGATGATGATACATATCAACGAAAAATTATTGAAGAAATATTATTTTTAAAGGAATGAAGTCATCCGACCTCTTTTTCAACACAGCAAATAAGGAAATGCTGGTCGCTACTCAGGTGTAGCTTCGCACCCCAACTTGGGTCATAAAATGAAAATGGATCTGACTCTATGAGTATGGATAGAGAAAATTTTTGGCAAGTCCAAACGAAATCCTCACCAACCCATCATACTGGAGGTAAAAGTATGAATTGCCCAACGCCATCAAGGCAATGGGAAGAGAATAGATTTCTCACCAACCCATCACGCTGGGATAAAAGTATGAATTATCCAAAGCTGCTAAAGCAAGGGAAAGAAGAAAAGTTTGGCATTTAAGCCCAAACAAAATTCTCGACAACTCCCCATACTAAGGGGAATAGCATGGCTAGCCCAACTTAAACGGTGGTTGGTAAAAACAAATCAAACCCGTTGATAGCTGGGAGTTTACTAAAAATCTTATGACATATCTGTCACAACAGTATTCTTATCCGAATATAAGGATACATCATTGCCCTAAGCTGCTAAAGCAAAGGGAAGAAGAAAAGTTTGGTATTTAAGCCCAAACAAAATTTTCGACAACTCACCATGCTGAGCGGAATAACATGGCTAGCCCAACTCAAACGGTAGTTGGTAAAGGTAAATCAAACCCGTTGATAGCTGGGAGTTTGCTAAAAATTCTATGATAAATCTGTCACAAATAGTATCTTTATCCGAATATAAGGATATATCATTGCCCTAAACTGTTAAGGCAAAGAAAAGAGGAAAAGTTTGGCATTTAAGCCCAAACGAAATCCTCGACAACTCACCATGCTGAGGGAAATAGTATGGCTAGCCCAACTCAAACGGTAGTTGGTAAAGACTAATCAAATCCGTTGATATATGGAGGTTTGCTAAAAATCCTAATCAGATCGATCCCCTGTCAAGTTAAGATTTCACCTCTGACAATAAAACTTCCTCATTAATTTTCTCTAACAGAGTCAGTAAGTCTCTAAAATATTTGTCACATTAAAATCATACCTCTGACATCAGAATACAAAATCGAGTCGATTTTCTTTGTGAAATTAAATCCAATCAAATCCTTATCACATTAAAATCATACCTCTGACACCCGAATACAAAATCAAATATTTTTTTCTCTCCATGAGATCAAGCCCAATGAATTCTCTTGTCATGTTAAGATTTTACCTCTGACAACAAAACTTTTCTCGTCATTTTTCTCCAGCAGAGCAAGTGACACTCCAAAATATTTGTCAAGTTAAAATCATACCTCTGACATCAGAATTCAAAATCAAATGAGATAAAATCCGATTAAATCTCCTGTCAGGTTAAGTTTTCACCTCTGACAAAAAGACAAAACTCACACTTCATCAAGTCCAATGTTACAACCTCTGATGAACCTGTTTTTAATATTCGTTAAGTTAAAAATTACCTTTGACGAAAATCATCTCCCTATCATGTTAATAGTTACCTCTGATAGTCAAATTTCAAGGCTAAATACGTTAACCGTCACCTCTATTTAGTTAACTCATTCCTATCATGACCAGATCCTCTGAATAGGTCGAGTTTTGAGACATGTTTAATAACACCTCTGTCTTTTCCTGATCCGTCATACTAGATGTCACTGAACGGTTAGGATTCTAATGAGCACGTTAACATAATATCTCTGCTTGACCTCAAATAAGTACTTAACATCATACCTCTGCTTATTATCTAACGAGCATGTTAACATCATACCTCTGCTTGTCACCCAATGAGTACGTTAACATCATGCCTCTGCTTGTTATCTAATGAGCACATTAAAATCATACATCTACTTGTTATCAAATAAGCATGTTAACATCATACCTATACTCATATTCCAGAAGACACGTTAATAGTTATCACTGTCTATCAAATCTATTACACATCTGTCATACACTTAGCCTCTGAATGAGACGTCAAAAATATTTTTGCATACAGACAACAAATTTTCTAAAGCAAAGCTACAAGCAAAAGTTTGGCTCGGCCGCACAGGTACAATGGCCAGCATCAAGAAAACTCGTTAGAAGCAATCTTTGATATATTGAAGAGGTTCAACAGTATGCCTCAAGCAACAAAACAACTGGAAGGTAGTGATTTCAGAATATGGTTCATAGTATACCATAAAAATCACGATAAAGACTACAGAGCTAAAGTCAAAGAGTTCAAAGTATTTCTAAATTCGTTACAATTCAATACAGAATTTCGAAAACTTTGGAGTGGGTTATGTAGACATAAAAAAAATTAAAAGGGGAATAATCCCCGCAGGTTGCCACCCGCGGGAATTATTCCTGCGGGTGTGCACTCGCTGGAATTTCCCATGGGTGGGCACCCGCGGGAACTCTCGCGGGTGGGCACTCGCGGGAGATCCCGCAGGAAGCTCCCGCGGGATGTCTTCCGCTTCCGTTCCGTTTGCATGGTGATCCAGATTTTTAGGGATTAATTACGTAGATTTAATTCGGATTCGAGAAAAGATTTTGAGCCGGATTGGAGGCTCTCCTCAATCTATAAAATTGGGAGCGGAGTTCAGAACATGTAGAGATTCTTTGGAGAGGCAATTTTTCAGAGATTGGAGTCCAAAAATCCAGAAGCTCCAGAGAGATCAATTTTCATCCCAATCCAGATCGGATCGTCAACGGAGTGCAGAATTAAAACTCCACCGCTGTCAGAATCCACAAAAATAAAGGGAAATCGAAATCAATCGATCCATATTCTTGTAATCTCGATTTTCTATTTGTAATTTTTCTTTTATTGCTGTAATTTAAAATCAAATTGGCAATTTAAAGAAGATTCAATTTTTCGGGCATACAGGATCGACCAACTGAACATCCCTATTTGGAAGGTTTCTTTCGAAAAAAAAGGGTTTTTTTTTTCAAGTTTAGCGTGCCTTTAGTTAGTCATTTGGAGTGTGCATTTAGAATTTCTCGTAAACAAGTTGTGAAGCTGGAAAGCTATCCGACTTGAATGAGACTCTGTTTCTCCAGCGGGAAGTGCGCTAGGCTTTCCCCGGCTCGAATCCAACTCGTCCCATAGTCGGACTTGTAGACAGCAGCTTCGAGTAGAAATTATCTGCATTTTTAATGATTGTCAAAATTTTACTAAATAAAGACTGAGGAAGGGTAAAGGACTACCAATAAGCTAATTAAAAGAGGAGCGCTATTAGAAAAACTATTTTTTATAATTTCTATTTCTAATTGTGATACCTGTAATTCTATTTCAAATTGTTTCAAATCAAATATAAAATAAAAATTAAGATAATTTATAATGAAATCTATAAAATAATAAAGTACTCGAAACGGGCACCACCATTTTGTGGCTACTCGACAGAATCTTTTTCCATAATGATTCCTTCTGGGCGTGAATTCTAAATGCGCACACATTTTACTTGGTGAGCACCACATCCTATACTAAAGTGATTTAATTCTAAATGCGCACCGCATCTTACTTAGTGAGCACCACATCCTATAGTTAAGTGATTTACAACATAGGGAAAAAGGTGCTCACTAAGTCAAATGGGGTGTGCATTTAGAATTCTCCTTCCCTGCTCATGTCTTAGGAGTGAATAAATAACAATTTCAGGCTCCTAAAAGTTTATTAATTACTTTCTATATTTATTTTTTACAATCCAATCTTGTCATTTCTAAACTTAATCAACGAATATAAACAATTGAGTTAATAGTAAATTTATTAGGGGCCGATTCGGGACATTCAAATTAGGGAAGTGAAGTTACTTGTCTATTTCAAAATATGATTAATATTTAGTTTATAATTGTATAGTAAATCAGGGTGTGCTACGCAGAGTTAATCGAGAGTCGAGCTATTCGGACACCTCGTCGGAGATGCAAGCAGTGAAGTGCTCCTACTGTGATGCGAGGATAGAGCCTCCGACACAAAAAATTTCAATATTATAATAATATGAATTTTCGACTGTCCTGCTATAATTTACAAGTCAATACATGATAAAAATAAAATTTGATAAATTGTTTCCATATTTTTGAATAATATGTCGAAATTTTTTTCAAAATAATAAGAAAAAAAATACATGCAAGCTATGGAAATAACTGAATGCAATTCAGCAAATTAGAGTGAAACCTTTTGGATTATTGGAGTAAAGTTTCTATAGGGTCAAAAGTGTGTCAAAAAAAATTATAGACTTGAGAGGAGTGTAGGACAGACATTAAGGGTGTGTTTGATTTCTGAAAATAGTGGAAGTACACTAGAAATCAAGAAGTAATTTTTAAAATGAAATTATAATAAAAAGTTCTTCTTGTGTTCATTGCTCACTTATGGAAGAAAATAATGTATAAGAAAGTAATCTGAGTATTATTTAATTTAATTGATTAAATAAAATAATATTTATATAATTTTATTTGTTTTATATATATAAAAATATAACTTATGGTATATAAATTTTAAAAAAAAATAATTTTTTTGGCTTGTTTCTCTATTTCCTAGAGCTCTTTCAAATCAAAATGTGAGGAAGAAAATTTTGAAAATAAGGTATCAGATAGGTATTATCTCCTCGTATTAAAAAAATAACTTTCAATTTTTTTTTTTTTTTAGCCAAATAAACACATAAAGTCGTGAAAGTAGTCTTATTTCAACTACTTCTAATGTAATTTCATACAAACAAACACATTCTAAATTGAAACAAAAATTAAGGGGTGGGACGTTGCTCCACCGGAGAGGCAGGAGGAGGCCGAGCTATACACGGATTGTGTTTTGCGGGTTGAGGATGGTCGAGAAGAGGAGGAGGAGGATGAAAAGGAGGAGGGAGGAGGGAGTTGGAGATCGCCATTGGTGTTTGGATGGGAATGTGTTTGAGAGAATGAGAGGTGTTTACGTAGTGACTTTTGTTTGTGAGAAAAAGTGAGGAATATTTGTTGAGAGCTCTCTATTGTTTTCTAATATTAATTGGAAATTGACGAAACAAAACAGACTGAATATGTTTAGACTGTATATGTTTAGGTCCCCAGCTGAGGAGTGGACAACAAATACAAAGAAAAGAAGTTAGAAATAACTACAAATGCATGACAGAGTAGTTGTCCTATACTGCACAAGGTCCACCTAGCTCTCTAAAATTGAAGAATGATTTTTTTTTTTTTTAATGCTTTCTTTTTGTTATACATATATTGAAGAACGATTGGCAGAGAAGTCAAGATAGGATAGCATGCATCTGATTTTTTATTTTTTATTTTTAATTTTCCACCTAAGGAAACAGGTCGTGGCAAGTTATGTTTGTTTGCTTGTTTGTATTTTAATCACCAGAGCAGAATCTGAAATTTGAATTTGACGCAGAAACAAACAATACAGAGGAAAAAAAAAAAAAAGTATTTACAGATTTGTCCCTTATATTTTATAAATTATAATTTAGTCCCTCAAATCTTCATATTTAGGATTTAATCCCCAAATCCTCTAAGTTACTACAATTTAGTCTCTCCGTTAGTTTTTCGGTCCAAATAAACGGCAGAATTTAATTTTTATTTTTTTAAATAATGAAATGACTTAAACACCCCTATGAAGAAAAAATAGAAGAACAGAAAGATAGAAGAGAAGAAAAAAAGGAAAAGCCAATGAACCCAATGAAGGAAAGGAAAAGAGAGGAGGAAGAGAGAAAGAGAAGAGAGAAGGAAGATGGAAGGAGAAGAGAGGAGAAAGAATGAAGAAAAGAAGAAGAAAGGAGGAAGAGGGAAGAAGGAATTTAGGAGGGGTAAAATGGAAAAATCAGTTCAAAAAATAAACTGGCTAACGAAAGTTAGGGAAGGGGACTAAATTGTACTAACTTAGATAATTTGGGAGACTAAATCCTAAATATGAAGATTTGAGAGACTAAATTATAATATAAGGGACAAATATGTAAATATCCCAAAAAAATAAATAAAACTTGGCTAAACTAGAGAGGGAGGAAAAAATATAAAAAGAAAAAAAAAATGTAAAAATGTTATATATGCATCACATCCGACCACATGCCCCCATATGGTGTCTTTCTTGCTCCAATTTTTTTTTTTTTTTTTTGTCTATTTTACCTGAATTATAATTGTTTTAGCATAAATAATATTCTAAGAGATGTTAGCTGCTGTCTATTGGGATTATCGCCCGTGCATGCTTAGTTAAAGGACATAGGAAAGAGAGAGAAGGGTCATACAGAGAATATTCCATTAGCATTGCTCATCTCAGTAATGGACACCCAATTGGTTCATGAAGCAAACATAGAATTCAAACAGATGAAGTGGAATTTATCGGTCCAAGACTGAATGGACCCCAGCAATCTGTTCTGTTTCACAGTAGATTGCTGCATGCCTTGAGAATAGACGATTGCTATCAAGAATTGATGATGATGTGCCCGCATTTTCTCCTTTTACTCGTGAGGTTAACTACGGTAGCGTTTTCTAACGAATGATGAACATGTAGATCACCTTCGATCACTGCAAAGAGTGTGTAAAGAGTCTTTTTGATATATAGGTAGACATGGCACCACAACTTTTCGATACTAGTAACTAGTCGCAAAAACACGCTTCAGAATTAAGGCATTTTGAGTGCGAGATAGTTTCATCAGATTGAAAGTTGAACTAGATTACTTACGGCAACATTCAGAATGCTACAACTCTCTGTTTCGAATATTGCATGATCAAACTATATGAATAGAGGTTCTATGCCTTTATAATGAATTTACTGTACAAGCTACTGAGAACCTAAGAACCAGAAAATGGATGATTCTGCGCTTAAAATTCAAGGTGTAAGGTCAAAGTCAGTGGAGATATGCAACACTGAGGCATTTAACTCCTATGAAACCAAAATCTCAGAAACATTGACTCTATTTATGTTGGAGGATAACCAAAAGCAAATGAAAAATATTAACTACTGACTATTGGAGGAGAAGTTAGAGTTATGGAGGTACACAGAGAAGTTAGAGTTATGGAGGCACACATTAGAATCTAGAGGTTTTAAATTGAGTAGGTCTAAAACAGAGTATATACAGTGTAAATTTAGTAAACGACGGCAGGACCCTAAACTATAGTGTTGTAATACTGGACGGTCAAGAGATACAAATGAGCTGTCAGTTTAGCTATTTGGGTTCAATTATTCAGAATGATGGAGAGATCGATAATGATGTCATTCATAAGATACAAACTGGCTGGTTGAAATAGAGGAGCGCAACGGGAGTTTTATACGACCGTAACATTTCATTAAGGCTTTAGGAAAAAATTTATAGGACTGTTATTATGTCAGCTTTATTTATATGACACGGAATGCAGGGCTATAAAGAAATATCATTCATAAAAGATAAATATAACAAAGATACGCATGCTTTGCTGGATGTGCGGCAACACTAGGAGAGGTAAAATGAGAAATGAAGATATTCGTGTTAATAAAAGTGTAGCCCCCTATCGATGAGAAAATGAGAGAGAATCTCTTACAATGGTTTGGTCATATGCAACATAAACCTACAAATATACCAGTTCGACGAGAGAAATTTATCAATATAGGACAAGTTAAAAGAGCGAAGGAAAAACCGAATAAAATATGAATGGAGGTTATACGAAAAGATATGCATTCTAGATGTTTAAATCAGGAGACATTGCTTGATAGGAATGAATGGAGAAGGATTATCAACGTGTTCGTCTTTTGGTTCATGTAGCCTACTCCAAATACTTGGAATAAAAAGCTTAGTTGTTGTTATTATTGTTGTTGAATTGGAGAAGGGATGGTAATAGATGCGCCCACGGACCAAATTTTGACCTATTATATACAAAATTTTAAATTAAAAATAAAATTTTTATTTTTCTAATTCAAAATTTTATATAGGAAGGGCCAAAATTTGATCCGTGGACGCATCTATTACCATCCCTATAGAGAAGTTACATGCTACTCTAAACCTTCCTCATTCTGCTACATTCTACTTGAAGTTCATACTGCATATGATTCATAAGAAACCAGTATCCTGCAACAAAGTCGAGCATCATCCCTCTCGAACCAAATTCGAGTTTTCAGATACCATCCAAAGTACCCTAGTATACATCCAACACACATCCTTTATCATCCAAGTCTCTGCAATTTATTCAGTTCAGTATACCACTCCACATATGTTCCACTTACCATGGATAGTATGTATCCATCAGTGGCTCATATATACACAGTGTGCATCCAGATAAAGGGAAAATACTAACCAAGTTCAAACAATGCAACATCAGACAACAATTTTAAAGACTGTGATAACAGATGATCAATCCACCATATCATCATGCAAATGGATCGCAGTGGAAATCGTTTGTTGAAACAACAGTAACATGAAAAAACACATAACAATAACAACTAAGCCTTTTATCCCAAGTATTTGGGGTAGGCTACATGAACCAAAAAAAGAATCATGCCGGATCGATCACTTTGATATTCCTTCTCCATTCATTTCTATCAAGTAATATCTCCTTATTTAAACCTCTAAACTCCATATCTTTGCGTATCACCTCCATCCATATTTTCTTCAATGTTATAATACAGAGGTTGCACAACCACATAATATTATAATTTATTCGTCAGCAGAACAGAGCATCAGCTACATAAGCAAACCCAACTAATCACACCAGAATAACACAAGTCATATAACACAAACTAGGAGTCAATTGACACTGATATTAGTATGGTTTGACAATGATGGGAATATATGCTATTAAAAAATGTTCTGTAATATAAGAATTTAAATTGTTAAAGATCTTATATGCACATATACCTCCTAATGAATAAAAATGTCAAATGATGATATAGCTTGAATGAAAAAAGGTTCATGCATGCTAGTGCATTGTACCAATTTTATGACATTAAACAACAAAATGAATCTATTAATCTGCAAACTAACAATCTAGCAGTATACAACAGATCAATTCGGAAAGGTATACAAGAAGAAAAGAGAATAAGCTTTATCTTACAGTATAATATCAGCCATACCTCATTGTCAAGAGCATAAAGTTATCGTCAATCCACTAGGAGCAAAACAAAAATCTACTATCAGGTTTTCTCTGCAGGAGTAAGATGCCCCATCTTCTCAGTAAGATGGTCCATGTTTTTCCGGTTCCACCAAATACTCCCCATCTCTCCTGACAGGCTATCAATTCTTTTATCTTCTGCTGCTCTTCTCTCAGACTGAGCCTCCTGTGTCAAAGCTGAGCCTGGAGTTTCAGTTAGGAATTGCTCCCAGAAAACATCGTTTACCCCAGTTGGCACGTTAGCAGCAGCAGCAGCAGCAGTTCCAGTTGCTCGATCTTTTGATGGGTGGGTTTCGGGAGCAGAGGGTTCAGAGTTTACATCAATCTCAGAAACTATGTAATGTGTTTCCGTGCGAAGCTCTGTCAATGGAAGCCTGGGGCTTTCTGCATAACTGGTAGATTCTGCAAGCTCTGGAGATGAATGGATATCTCCTAAGCAAGGTGAAGATATAGGAGATGGTGATCGCAAATTCACATCGGCATCTCCTGATGAAGCGTGCAACTCTGTGAGAACAACAGCAGAGGGCACACAAGGAGCAGTACCATCATAAAACATGTCTTCACCAGAAGCTTGACTCACTTCACGGAAAAAGATCTCCAATGAATTTAAAGATGACTCCATCTTTTCAAATGCCTCCATGCTGAGCATGTGCATATTCCGAATGTCAGATTTCTCTCTGCTCACAGCCTGGAATGCCACAACCCTGTTCTCCTCTCCATCAGCTTCCTGATAGAACAAATCATTTTTGGGCAATCTCCTCTTCTTACCATGAAGATCAGATGGCGGCACAATCTTGGAGAGAAATCCAGGTGTTTGTACAAAGCAGGTCAAATTAGCCATAATGTCCTTCTGGCGGAGCTCTATATGCATCAATCTGTCCTCCAAAGACTGCATCTGCTGCTCCATTCCATGCTGATGTTGTGTGTGTTTTTGTAGCTCGACAATAAGCAGGCCCTTGTCCTGCTTGAGCCTTTCAATCTCATCCTCAAGCTCCTGTCTTTCAGATTCTCCTAACAGTCCTGAGCCTTGACCCTGGTGGTGTAGCGAATGGCTGTGTATTGGTTTCCGCCTATGAATATTTTTCAGGAGATGTCTCTGACCTCTTATGAACTCATCATTGGCAAATTCCCACCGGTCAGGATCTATTTTTCTAAAACCCTGGAAAAAAGAGAGAACTTGAACGATGATATGAAATACTACAAAAACTACAGAAATATATATCCGGCTTAATTGAAACCAACACCTTGCCCTAACAAAAAATGTTTCATCAACTTTATAAAATAAAAGCTTATTTGAGACCATCACGCCTTAAGAGAAAAAGTTTCATCAACTTTATTAGATTAAAAGAACCCAAGGCACTATGAAACTAAATGTAGAACACAGCATGAATATCAGCACACACTGAAAGTAAACAAATCAACTTTTATGAGTATATACTGTACATGTTATGTGACAGAGAAGGTAACAAATAAAACCTGTACCCAACCTACACAAAATAGCAGCATATAAATAGCCTGAAACCACTTAGTGTAGCCCTAAAGGTAGGAACCTTTTCCCATCAAAATGCAGTCAGATATGTAGAGAAATTTCCCCAACCAAAAGTGTTGTGTCCAAGACACCTAGATATTACACTTGCACCCATCAGCATGCAGACACCAACAATAGTGTAAACATATTCACCTAAAATATATGAATTACCGCAGTTAATGATGCCAAGCAGAGAGACGCACTCCAATCACCCAACCGAATGCATGCAGGCATCCACAAGCACATGCGAATATCTGACATATGCACGTGCTGTGTCCTCATGTGTAAACCTTAGAAAACTGTCATGTCCGCATCGGAGTATGCCACCCAGTGTTTATGTCTACAAATTGCAGGGAAAAACAAAAAAGGTCTCCAATTAATTAACAACAGCAACAACAAAATTTACTCAAGTGTCCTCGAAACGTCCAGAGACTACAAAATGAATGTTACAGCCCAATGCTCTGATAATACAATATACAATGAAATTGTGTCCTCTCATCTCTCCAGACTTTTTCCTGAGAGAGTGATAGGTGCACTTGTGAAATTTGCATGGGGAGAGAGGGAGAGGGAGGGAGCTATTCTAAATTTTTTATAGGAATCATTTTCTATTTTTTTGCCAAATTCCAATGTCAAGTAGGATTAGGCTTCAATTACTTTAGGAGTCACTCTTGAGGTCAAATCAGCAACAAACGTGAACGGCAAGAGGTGATATACCTGGGGTGCGCCATGAACAAAGTTTATCATGTTTTTGGTAGCAAATGAAGAAAGGTAGTGCATGCCATATCTGACCGCGTACCAAATTCGATTGGAATTATTTTTATTTTAGTCTTTTATTCTTTTAGGATTTTGGGTTTGAGTTTAATTAGGATTCTAGTTTAGTTTGAGTCCGAGTTTTATTTTATTTTGCATATGCCATACACGTGGGTGCTTTTTATATATATAACTCGTAAACTTATTTGTTTTATGATGATGAGATATTGAACCTTCCACAAACATAGTTTTATTGACATGTTGGTTCGCTAATTTACTATCGAATCTTTTCTCGAGCAATTCGTGTGAGAGTGGATGAGTAATTCACTTGGTGTGAACAACAACAACAACTAAGCCTTTTATCCTAGTACTTGGAGTAGGCTATATGAACCAAAAGAGAATTACGCCGGATCGACCACTTTATTATCTTTCTCCATTCATATTTATCAAGTAATATATTCTCATTTAAATCTCTAACATTCATATCTAATTCACTTGGTGTGAAGCCCGAAATTTATCCTTAGTTAATATTTTATTACTTTGTGAAATCCTAGATCTCATCTTCTTCTGGCTCAAATCCCATTTTAATATACAGGGCATGTTCATACCAATAGCTTTAGCTACCTTCTTCCCAAAATACACCAATTTCTCACCACAAACCTCAAATCACTTCCATTCCGTGTCAAGATCTAAAGTTGCAGGTTTTTTAATACTTGTTCTTTTATCACTTCTTCGCAATCTTCTACCTTCTTCGCTACTACAGATTAATCTCCCAATACTTGAAGTTTTAGGGGCAACACAGCCTAACATCCCAATTTTTGTATATCCACACCACAGATCTAGATAATCTACCTACCAGCAAACTGAATAATATTTTATGGGAAAACACCTCTTTCCAATAGTTGCCTGAGCTCAGAATTTTGCACCTAGTCGTAAAGGGTTGACATTAATTTGGTAAGCAGCCTTACAAATTTATAGCAATTAATCTTAGTACAAAAACCAAATGTTTAGACTCATGTCAGCCCAAAATCTCACTTTTCAATCCATATAGTTAATTATGGGACAAAGTTACTGAAAGACCCAAGACCAATGTAGCATATTAGCTGCATATCTACAACTAACAGAGAAATCCAAATTCCAAGCTTTTGTTTTACCATAAAATTGACAGGGTAAAACCTATCTGTTACAGACCAAATCAAAATGAAGTTCCACAAAAATTGTGATTTGAAAATTCCCTACTATGCAAACATTCAAAATACAGAAGAAAAAGGATAGAACTTTATGAAACATGAATTGGTCTTAATAGCATCATGAATAACTGTTCATAACACAAAGTTTACTGTCTTATGCAAAGATGTCAACAACAATACATTTATGATCCAGCATAACACATTTATGATCCAGAACCTACTAAGCATACTAGCCTCAGAAGTTTGGCATCGACAATTAAATACTTTCAAGTAAATTGGAAAGATTTGTCGAGTTTTTTACAATATGTAAACATTCACTAGTCAAAATCATAACCAAGGTCAAGGGCTGCCAAACACAGAAAGTACATGTACGCAACTAAGGATCAAGAGTAACCATAGGACAATATCAAATGCAACATCTAAATCTCAGAAGTGCACCATCAGTCTTTACAATAAGACTTAATAATTCCCTTAACTTGCAATATAAATAAGATCAAGCACTAGCAGTCATGATTTATCAATGCTTTCTACAATATAACCAACAAGAGCCAAAAAGAAAGCAATAAATAAATAAATAGGAGAAAATTAATGAAGTAAATTAAGAACATAAATGAAAAAGGAAAAAGAATTAAATGTGCTATACTGTTATTTACACATGCACACTGAATTTGCTGTGCACTTTGAAGAAGAAAGATTGAAAAAGGAATTCATTGTGAAAATCAAAACTAAATAAAAGAATAAAGGGACGACAAGATACAAGTGTGTGTGTGTGCGTGTGCGCGCATCCCAGCACCAAAGTTATAATTAATGAATGAATGGACCATAAATTACGGATTCTACTCAAACTCCCAAAATTCTAATTTAACTAATGAATAAAAATGCAGTTGAAATGAAGGATTTCACTCATAAAGGAACCAAGGCTCTTAGATCTATCCAGCATACCTTGAGTAATAAAAAAGGGACTGCCAAGACCAAGAACTTTATCCAAAAACACTACCTAAAACCCAATTTACCACGCAGCTCTATCAAGTGTCACGTCCTCTGTTAAAATAGCAATTAACATATCCTTTTTGGTTCTCCATCCAGCTACATTTATGTTAGTCTCTGGTCCTTGCTTTGTTAACAACTACCCTCTCACTGCTTACGTTCATTTTTCTTAGCCAACTTCATAGGTAAGATGCACTCTTTTCTTATCACATATCCTGATGCATTAGCAACCCATCTCAGCAGGATCATATATGCTAGTCATTTTTGAAAATGTTTCTAAATTGCCCTGTTCTGACCATATAGCATCACTGGTAATAGAGTCTCCAATTTAAAAAAAAAAATCCTCACATAATACTTCAGAAGCACTTATCCACTTTAAACATCCCTATGATACTAAGAATTACATCCCCCTGATATCAAAATCATAATACATGACTGATCCAAGTAGAGAACGTAGTTCACTATAAAGTGCATATCAACCATCACAGTTTTGCTAGAGCTGCAATCCGTATATCTCATTTTCATTATGCAAATTCTGAATTCTTTCAACTCTAAATATTATTCTCGTTAATGCTAACTCTGAATTCTTTCAACTCAACCTTCCCCCTTTTCAGTTTTGTAAACTGAAATGATATCAACAGCAGAAAAAATGCACAATTAGGATTGAATGAGAAGGCTAAAGTCATAAAACTTTAAGGTTATAAACTTTGTTATACGGACAAAGATAAAAATCGTAATGGCGTAAGTGTGATCATAGATAAATAATTACTTGGGGATGTATCTTAGGAGGAATGGCGATAGAATTTATAAGTTAAACTTATTTTAAATAGAGAGATTCTCAATATTATTAGTGCCTATGCTTCACAAGTAGAACTTGATGAATCTAGTAAACATTAATTTTGGAAGGATCTAAATGAAATAGTACAAGAAATATCCGCTAGCGAAAAACTATTTATTGGTAGGGACCTCAATAGGTATGTAGGAACTAGTCGTAATGGATTTGATAATATACATAGAAGATTTGGTTTTGGAGAAAGAAATGAAGCAGGTAACTCAATTCTAAATTTTACTTTGTCTTATAATTTGATTTTAGTAAATACTTGGTTTGAAAAAAGAGTTTCTCACTCAATTACTTTTATAAATGAATCGAATGGGAACCAAATAGATTTTTTAATTATGAGAGTAGATAGTGGTAAATGCATAGATTGTAAAGTAGTGCCAGGTGAGAGTGTAGTAACCCAACATAATCTTTTAGTTTTAAATATTCAGATTAGAAAGAGACTTAGAAAGATTAAGTATAAGTTAGATCGTAAAATTAAATAGTGACGATTAGAAAATAATCAAAAAGTTTTTGTAGATAGAATAGTAAAAGAAACAGATTGGCAGAACCATGATAATTCTGATATAACATGTAACAAAATGGCTAGCTGTATTAAGATGGTAGCAAAAAATATATTTGGTGAATCGAAAGGCGGTGCTCCACAATTTAAGAACACATCATGGTGGAATGAAAAACTAAAAAAAATGCTATTAAAATCAAGCGGGACTTTTAAAGAGATTTGATGAAGAATAATGATGGAACAAGTTTTGAAAGGTATAAACTAGCCAAGAAGGAGGCTAAGAAAACTGTTCAGAATGCAAAAACTAAATTATATAAATAAGTGTATGAGAAGTTAGATAATAAAGAGACAACAAAAAGATATATATATATATATATATAATTGCTTGAATAAGAAATAAACAGTCTAGACACTTATGTACTGTAAAGTGTATTAATGATGAGAATAAGAAAGTTCTAGTTCGAGACGAAAAGATTAAATAAAGATGGAAATATTATTTTGGTAAATTATATAATAGTAATTTTACTCAAGATCTGGGAGATCTTACTATTCAGTGTGAGAATATTAATCATAGTTTTTTGCACAGAATTAAAGAATCTGAAGTAAAAAATGTTTTGAAGAGAATAAACTCAAGAAAAATTGTTGGACCAGATGAGATTCATATAGAGGTATGGAGATATTTAGAAGAGATGAGTATGAGATGGCTGACAGATCTTTTTAACAAGATTTGACATACTAAGAAAATATCAAATGAATAGAGGAAGAGCACCCTAATACCTCTATATATGAACAAGGATGATATTCAGAGTTGTTTCAACTATTGTGGAATAAAAATCATGTGTCACACTATTAAGTTTTAAAAAAGGGTAATTAAACATAAATTGAGATAAACTGTTAAAATATCGGAAAACCAGTTTGGATTCATACCGGGGCAATCGACGCCAGAAATTATTCATTTATTTCGTCAACTAATAGAGCAAATATGAGAGATAAATAAAGATTTACATATGGTATTTATTAACCTAGAGAAATCCTGACAAGATACCACGAAAGGTGATTTGGTGGACATTGATAAAGAAAATAGTTCTCATCAAGTATATTGACATAATTAAGAACATATGATAGAGTAGTGGTCAATGTCAGAACAAGTGGTGATCTAAGTAATTTTTCTATCACAATTGGATTGCATCAAAATCTGCATTGAACCCGTTCTTATTTGTTATAGTAATAGATGAGCTTACTAGAGCTATTCAGGATGAGATACATTGGTATATACTATTTACTGATGATATTGTCTTAGTTAATGCGACAAGAGCAGGGGTGAGTGCCAAGTTAGAATTATAGAGATATACATTAGAATCTAAAGATTTTAGATTGAGTAGGTCTAAAACAGAATATATGAAGTGTAAATTTAGTAAATGACAGACCCTAAACTATAGAGTTGTTATACTGGACGTGCAAGAGATACAAACGAGCAGTCAGATTAGGTATTTAGATTCTATTATTCAGGATGATGACGAGATTGATAGTGATGTCAACCATAGGATACAAACTGGCTAGTTGAAATAGAAGAGTGCAACGGAAGTTTTATGCAACCGTAATATTCAGTTAAGGCTTAAAGGAAAACTTTATAGGACTACTATTAGACCAGCTTTATTTTCTGGCACGAAATACTGGGTTATAAAGAAACGTCATTCACAGAAAATAAGTATAACAGAGATACGCATATTTCGTTGGATATGCGGCAACACTAATAGAGATAAAGTTAAAAATGAAAACATTCGTGCTAACATAGGTGTAGCCCTTATCGATGAGAAGATACAGAAAAATCGCTTATGATGATTTGATCATGTGCAACGTAGATCACAAATGCACCAATTCGACGAGGGGAGCTTATCAACGTATGACAAGTTAAAAGAGTGAAGGGATGACCGAAGAAAATACGGATGGAGATGATACGAAAAGATATGAATTCTAAAGGTTTAAATGAGGAGATATTACTTGATAGGAATGAATGGAGAAGGATTATCTACATGATCGGCATGGTTCTCTATTAGTTTATGTAGCCTACCCCAAATACTTGGGATAAAAGGCTTAGTTGTTGTTGTTGTGGGATTAAGTGGTCATTTTGTTTGCTTCGATTATCCTTTTGTTTTAAAATCATTTTAAAAGTATACAGTGAAACCGAACTACTCATTCCTCAGACAGATTTTAACAAAACCGATTCCTACCGACCACCTAACTTAATAGTTCAGTTCTGTATGTAGAGTAAGAAATAAAAAAATGAGTCCCAGATAATAAACACCCCAAGAAAAATCACAAATCAAATCCCAATTGTTTATACTTCATACAAACAATCTTCAAACCTAAACCCTTTATTCTCTTTCAATTTTAAAAAAGGATGCCTACAACAATAGGTTATAGTACTAATTATAAATTCTTAATTTCAAAACTTCTTTCTACCATTTTATTTCATAAAAATACCTCTCCTTTAACCTCATAATTCGAAATGATATCATAAGAAAACACCATAAGGGGAAAGCACTTATTCAGTTTGCCACAACTTTTCTTTGCTTTCAAAATTTTTTAAGGAAAAAAAAGCAGTAAACCACTCACATCTTCAAACCGATTCTAACCGAGAACTGACTTATTGTGCTCAGTTCCTTTATTGAGAAATTTGAGAGTTGAGGGCCTGGTGATAAATACCCCTAGAAAAATGTCAAATCAAATCCCACCCTTCTATACAAAACATCTAAAGTTAAAACCCTCAACCTTTCCTCTTAGTTTCTTAGTTTTCAAAAGGGTGTCGTATGGAAAAAGAGGAAGACTACAACTTGACGAACACGGTTCCTTATGCAACTTGAAGAATACAATGAAGAACAAACATAAAAGTTGAAAATATAAACATGTTGTTCAAATCTTTTCCATATCTTTCACATCCAATAAAATTTGAATCAACCAACTCCAAAAAAGAAAACCAAATAAAATTGAAACCCACATCAAAACCAAATCAATAGAAATCACAATCTTTAGTAAACAACCTCATAGCCAAATGAAGTTGCCAACATATCCACGACCACATCTAATCAACAAACAATATACAACACCTTGGAAGGTAAGCAAGAGACAGCTTCGACATGTGATAGAAACTTTGTTGGTGATAATATGTCATCTGCAATGGAATGAGAAGATAATGGATTTGGGGAAAAGTGTTGTAGAGAGTGGAGGTAAAATGTGTGTGTGTGTGAGAGAGAGAGAGAGATGGAAAGAGAGGGAAGAGGGAGATTCAATCTAGATCAATCTAGATTTCTCTCAACAAAAATATACATTAAATGGGCACTAAAATGTTAGTCCTCCATTCACTGAGCATTTCCTTGGTATATATGAGTTTATTCGATAACATACAATAATGATGCTAGGCTGTATCTTCTAAGCACTTCCAAAATCTAACAGGACTACTAAAAGGTCCTATGGCTCCCAAATTCCAATATTAAAGAGTCCTTACTTCACTGAGCCTAATATTTGATAAAATCGATGGTTTAACCATGCATTGAACCATTTGATTCTACCTTAGATTCTCCATTTTTATCATCAAATAATTTATGGAAGCACCTCTTTTGCTCATCTTTAATCTTCTTGTCCTTTACAAAGGTTATTTGATCTCGATCTAACTAAACTATCAACATTATTTACGTCCCCATTATTCTTTCTTTAATCATCACAAGCTTGTACATGCATGCATGCATACTTGCATCCACGTACCATATATATACAGACACATGCATGCTTGTGCATGTGTATGTATATATCTTCCTCTGCTATTTGTTTCTAGCTCTTAATTTAAATTCTCAAACTAAAGTGTTAAGTAGTAAATAATATGATTTTGTTCCATATTACTAGAGGATAACGATCATATGCAAAATGAAAAGGATTGTATGATATCACCACTATTTTGGCCAAAAAATGGTAATAAGGTACCAAACAGAATGTATACTATAGTTTTATTTAAAACAAGGTTGACCATATTCCATCCTGCATACATTCAAATAGTTCTAGAACTAAAGATGCCTCTTCTTCTAATTCCTTTAACACTTCTTTACTTTTGGTTCTAACCTTGGACCTAGAAAAATTCTACTAGAGCACAGTTGATCAATGGATATTATTTTCTTAATAACTATATGCAAAACCTGTTAGGGACTACTCAAATCTATCATAATAATTATGTAGCCATATAAAATAAAACAATAATAATATAATCAATAAAATTGGCTTATCTAGATACAGTCGCGACTAACTGTTGCCCTAAAAGACAGAGATCAATTTTTTTCCCAGGCATGGATAAAACTCGTTACTAGCAATAAAAGACACAACCTTCTCTTGTGTGAAAGAACAAGACATAACTCTGACGAGAAAAATGTCTTCAGTAGATAATGCAAAGAGATTTTTTTTTTTTTTTTAACGAAGAGATAGATATTGATGTTTGGTGTTTTGATTTGATATAATGACCGACTATTTATAAGTGGAAGTGAATAGTATATTGCAATTCTTTCATATATAGTTTAATGCATGATTTTCTCAATCTACAGCAGATTCTCCTCTAATAACTCAATAACTCGTCTATTATAACAGAACCATCTACTACGTGATAAAACCAAGCAAAAAAGCAAGACCAAATAAAAATTTGACCTCATAACATGGCATATTCGCACATACCTCACAAGATGGGACAGGCATGCGGTTGTGGTAGCTAGACTCGATACCCAAATCCAAACAATTCAAGTGGAGTAGGGAAGAGTTCAATATAAACTATATTGAGATTCTTCCCTACTTCGCTTGAGTTGCTTGGTTGATAGGTTTAGGCCTAACTACCACATAAGCGGACATGCCTGCCCCACCTAGTTCATACCCAGCAAAACATGCCTGCATAGCATGACTGAAGGCAGATTTTATTTTATTTTTTATATTTTTCTCTTCCGATTAGATTTTGTTATGTTTCACATGTTTCTATTACAACAACTAGTGTTGAGTTTTTCAATAGATTGAGGAAATCATAAATCACATGATATCTGAAGCAGCTAGAACATATCATTCTCACTCATTTATACACAGACACAATCATTCTTTGTACCAAATAGAACACACAACAACAATATCTATTTTTGTCTTTTTGAAATATTTATTTTTGCATCACCTTTTAAGGGCAACCATTCTTATATGAACTTTAGTTTGTCCTTTATATCCAAAGTAGGTGTTAGTGGTCTCCTGGCGTCCTTTACATCAATCGACGAGTGTCATCCACGCCTAAACGGAAAGATATGCCTCTATCTTCTAGGATAGCTATCCACTGTGACGACTACACAGTACAACTAAACAGATGTGATTTTATTGTATATAATATTAATATTTGCTTTAACATAATTGTATAATTGTTGTTATATATTTAACTATTTTTTCCTAACTACACCAAAAGCAACAAATTCTAAAAAATATATGAGGTAAGTGTCATTCAAGTGTTTGACAGCTTCGTGATATAAGTATTTTTACTACATAGCTACTATATTAGCAACCCTCTCCACTTTCCTGGATATTCATAATTACCTATAGTCTATGGTTTATTTTCTGCCATAAATTAATGCATTTTATTTTTTTCCCACATAAATGATTATAGGCAAAGTGAATTAAGAATGTATTATATCAGTATCAAGGGGGTGAACAATTTAGATTATAACAAATAGAGCATAGACTAGATATTTATTTAAAAAGGGGGTGTTGGGTCCACATATACATTGTAGTCTGTACACATTAAAATAGAATTAAAATAGCATGAGATGTAAAGATCTTTCTTTTCCTAATTCCCAGAACACTCAAGTCATTTTGATAATATCTTAAATATCAAATATCATTATTATAATGTTATGGGGTTTTTCATATCAGATAATGTATAGAGAATGGTATGCCAGGAATACAAGCTTTATCAGGTCTTCAAATTGTTGAGAAGACCCTCCAAACCGATATCTCGGCTGATATGATGTTCGTATTAGCTAATAATAGGAACATAACTGACGCAGGACGGAGGCGAAATTAGGGTTAGGGTTTTGAAATTATGTTTTTTTTTAGAAGGATTGGGGAAGAAATGATAAATTGGGGAAAACTTTTGGGATTTGGGAATCCACCCAGACCCACGCCCACTCTCCATGAATTTACGAGGAAAGATTTTTACTCAGCGAATTCCACGCCAGAGATTTCTCAAGAAAATTTCTCAAAATATTATTCATCTCTTCAATACTTCATACAACCCCTATATATAGAGAAACCCTAACAAACAGAATTTTAATAAAATCCAAACTCCTAATCAAATCAAATATCTAGTACAATCCAAATCCTAATCAAATCAAATCAAATCAAATTTAATCTAATCTAATCCTGATCTCCATCAATTCTCCCCGGTTTTAAAGCATTCATCCCTGATGAATGTGGAGATAAGTAATGATAAACACATCCGGGTTGAACTGATCGGCATCCACGAAGTATCCCAATTAGGCCATGGTGGTGGTCGAGGAACCATAACTTGTGTATCACATCTGAATAAAAGTGGTGGAGGGGAAACTGACTTCGTTGGTGAACTTGTATCGAACCACGGTAGATCTAGAAAGACACCTGAATGTGAAACATATAATTTCTTCACAATTTCTGGAAGCAATCTCTCAAGAGGAACCAAAACTATCACTTCATTATCAAGTATAAATTCCTGCAAAATATTATGTGGATACACAACAAATTTGTACTCATCATTGTAAATTGCTATTTGTCTAGAGATCTCATCATGCATAACATGCATATCAGGCAAATGCAATGCAACAGACTCAAGTGGTACAACTCCAAATAGATATGTTGGTTCCCATACATCAATCACCGCAAATGATATAACATCACTACACTGTGTGGGAATTTGATGAATCTCGAAAGAAAACTCCAAACGATTTCTAGAAAATAATATATTAGGATTAACCTGCCAAAATATGGGAATGATACTCAAAGACTTACCGGTAGCAATATTAGTGTCAACTATTTCATACTCGGTCTCTTCATCTACATTTGACTCCAAAATTGAAAATCTAGTATCATGTGGGGGTGCACTAGACTCTACCAAAGCATTCTGAGCATCATTAGTATCACTAGTATTCTTTACAGTAGCATGAATTTCAATAGGAATATGAATCTCAGTTGGTGGATGTGTATTAGACTCTTGTGTCTCATTAATAATATTATCATTAATCATAAAAGGAATATGAGTATCAGCAATAAGAATAGACATTTTCGATTCCAATTGTGATTCAACTACAGTACTTTCCTTAGACACATGAACCTCAATAACTTCTGAATCGTCAACGTGATTAGGGGGCATGATATCTATAGGTACACTCTTGAGGGGACACTCATAATCGTAATGCCAAGATATGCGACACTTAGAACACTTGGTCATGGTACAATGAAAGGCAAAGTGTCCACATTTGTCACATTTAGGGCACTTTGTTCTAACTTTTAGAGTGAATCTATTTTCCAATTTATCTAAAAGACGAGTCCTATAATACGTAGGAAGATACTCCTCAATAAGAATATCTTTCATCTCTTCCCACGAGTTTATAGGATTCCTATAACGTTCCTCACAATCTATCTCTACTGAAATCCAAAAAATTTTCGCTTGTCCCACTATTCGTCTCCTAGCAAATTGAAATTTACGTTTGCTAGACATTTCATAATAGTCAAAATAACATTCCATATTCACTAACCAATCAATAAAGTCGCGAGTGGAGGAATAACCATCAAATCCAGGATCTTTGTACCAGAATTTTTCATCTATTATTTCTCTAGCAGCACGCAGATCATAAATATAATGAGACTTATTTGATTCCGAATGGCGACTAGATTGTGTTGTAAAATGAGACATGCTTAATATACGAATGGATCATGCAATGCAAATTAGTCAAGTATACAGATGATAGTGCAAAATCTAAAACTCAGACGATCCAAATGCATGCATTAAATTAATTTTTTCCAATAAATCAATTACTAAATGCAAATGAATATAAGATCACTAGAGAGAAACAATTAACCATTCCGTCACAAATTATTGCAATCCAATAATATTTGCAAAGAATTTAGTAGTTGAAACTCAGTTCAAGTTAAGTATCACCTGGAGGGATGAGTAGTTCACGTCCAAATAAACTTCGAATTACCACTTTTTTTTCCTTAACGGGTCTGCACTGTAGACGGATCTGCACTGTTGTACTGAACTGAACCAAAAGTGGAATAGATCTGGAGCTGCGAGTATGATCTGAAGCTTGCGGGTCGGACCCAAAATAAATCCAACCTTCTATTCTTTTGTGGATGTGGGTCTGAATAAGTGGATAACAAACAAACCCAAAACCCAATAGGTCTCTTCTCCTTTCTCTCGCTGCAGTTGAGGGGGGAAGCAGATGAGGAGGTGATCGCTGTCGAAGTGGAGGAAGGACGGAGGCACCGGAACCGAAGCCGACGAGGCACCGGACGGAGGCGCCGGACAGCATCGACGGTGGTGACAAAGGGGCAGTGTCTCTGGTGGCGACGGCGATGGCGACAAGAGGGGGCGGTGGCGATGGCGACGAGGAACGGAGATGAGCGGAGGCGGGCGGAGGCGGCGGAGTTGCTGGCGGGGAGTTGGTCAGAGGACAGAGGCGGGCGGGCGGCGGGTGGAGGCGGCGAAATTAGGAGTGAATTCGAACACACTCCTAATTAGGCGGAGGCGGCGGGCGGGCGGGTCGGAGGACGGAGGCGGGTGGATTCGAAATTAGGCAGATTAGGAGGCAGTGGCGGGCGGCGGGCGGCGGGCAGAGGCGGAGGCGGCGGGCGAAGGTGAAAGTGGAGGCGGGGCCGAGATCAGCAGAGATGGGGGTTGGGCGGTGTCGGGTGGAGATGGTGGAGTTGTTGGGGAGTTTTGCTAGATGGTTGAGAGGGAAAGAGAAGAAGGAGATGTGGGTGTTGAGAGGGTGAGGGCTTGCTGCTGTTTTTTTTCTCTCTCTCTACTACAGATCTGATCTGAGTTTTTTTTTTTCCCTCTATTTACAGATCTGATCTGAGTTTTTTTTTTTTTTTCTCTCTTGCTGGTTGGAGGGTGAGGATGGTTGGGTCAGGTGGAGGAGGAAAAAATTTAGACTCTAATACCAATTTGACGCAGAACGGGGGCGAAATTAGGGTTAGGGTTTTGAAATTAGGTTTTTTTTCTAGAAGGATTGGGGAAGAAATGATAAATTAGGAAAAACTTTTGGGATTTGGGAATCCCCCAGACCCACGCCCACTCTCCACGAATCCACGAGCAAAGATTTTTACTCAGCGAATTCCACGCCAGAGATTTCTCAAGAAAATTTCTCAAAATATTATTCATCATTTCAATACTTTATACAACCCCTATATATAGGGAAACCCTAACAAACAGAATCTTAATAAAATCCAAACTCCTAATCAAATCAAATATCTAGTACAATCCAAATCCTAATCCAAATCCTAATCTAATCTAATCTAATCTAATCTAATCTAATCTAATCTAATCTAATCTAATCTAATCTAATCTAATCTAATCTAATCCTGATCTCCATCAATAACCCTACTAGAATACTAGAGATACAACGGATACTATTTCCTTGGAACATTAACAAGCCTGCTTCCGTTCATTAATATCTGTCATCACCTAGACGTTAAGGTTCGGTTAGAAATCAATATATTTTTTATTTTTTGCCCACATCAATGCCAAGACGAATAATCGAAGAATTGCAATATTCTCGTAAGTTCAAATTAATGTCGTCCATAATCAGATACTGTCTGAAGATCTAACAAACCTAAATAAACAACATAAATCAATCAAAATATTATAATTCGATAAAATAAACACTCAGCGCTTACGTAAGTATTGAGCTGGCGAACGAAACTGGAGAAATTGTTGTGCTTGAAATACTTGGGCAGCAGATCCCTCGCAAAATCCGGCGGATTCCAAACGATGAAGCTGTTGTTGGTGGGGCTCCACGAGACCACCGAATCCGTCAGGTGATCATCCACCATGTCGTAAGTCTTTGTGAGGAATGGCGGCGGAGAATTCGAGCTTCCATGAGATGATCCATCCATCTCTACAATCGAACCGAGGGAATCGAAATGGAACACTCAATTCATCTCCCGAAACCTTTAAAAAGAAAAACCCTAGCTTTCGGAGATTCCAGGTGGCGAATTTCTAGGGCTTTGTGAGATCTTCCGGAAGAAAATGAGTGGAGATTTCGTAAGATTGAGTTTGCGAGTTGTGGGAAATTCTAGAAGGAGGAAGCCGAGGCGGAGACGAGAGGAGAATGCTGAGGCTTTTGGGTTTGACTCCTCCTCTTCGATTATTTTTTTTTAAATTTATTTATTTGTCACCGTAGTTTCTGGATTTTTTTGGAAACTATGATTGAGGATCCACGCTGCATTCAAGTCACCCGAGCGAATAATTAACAGGGGTATATTGGTCTTTTTAAGGAAAAAAAGACTTGCCGGTTTGGTTAATTTATATTCGGGGTATTTAATGATTTGTCCCTCGAATCTTTATATATTATGATTTAGTCCTCAAATCTTCATATTTAGAATTTAGTTTTCAAATCTCCAAAGTTACTACAATTTACTCCCCCTCCCTAACTCCTTTAATTTTTGACATCATATTACCATTTTACCCATCCTTATTCATTCTTTATCTTCCTCGTCTCTTCTTCTCATCTCTTCCTTCTCTCTTCTCATTTTCTTCATTATTCCTCCTCTTTTCTCTTTCTCTCTTCCACCTCTTTTTTCCCAATGAAGAAAAGAGGAGGAAGAGAGAAGGAAGATAAAGGAGGAATAATGAAGAAAATGAGAAGAGAGGAGAAGAGAAAGAATGAATAAGATGGGTAAAATGGTAATATTCGGTCAAAAATTTAAGAAAGTTAGGGAGGGAGACTAAATTGTAGTAAATTAGGAGATTTGGGAAACTAAATCCTAAATATGAAGATTTGGGGGACTAAATCATAATATATAAAGATTTGCGAGACAAACCAGTAAATACCCCTTTATATTCATTCATTTGATTCCGGAAAATTTACTAAATCTGGAAAAATATTTAGTGAGCTGTGAAATGGAAGAGGTTGCAAATGAGAATGTACGAAGAGAGATTAAGAGATTCTATGAATTTATTGCCAGAGTTATAGCTCCGGCACTGGATCTATTAATGAATTCAAAGTATACAAACTATCCCTAACGCATTTATGAGTCAATAATTTAAAATTTTATATAAAACGAGCCAAAATTTGATATACAGATACGTGCATTCATAAGTCAATGATTCAAAATTTTATATAGAATAAGCCAAAAATTTATACATGAATACATCTATTACCATCCATAATCAATTCTAACTTACCCACTATGGATTGAAGGCAAATTTTTTAGGCAAATTTTTTTTTAATCCGCAATTAAATGCGCGTCCAGTAAGGATTGAACATAGATTTGTCTGATACCATATTGAAATACCATCCATTGTATCAAAACTCTAAAATTTTGATAAGGATTGAGATTTTTTTTTTTTTAACAAGAGAAGACATGAATACGATATTCTTCTATAAATTTGCCGGTGTAAGTAGACTCATGAGCTAACATCACTCCCTAAACATTGAGGATGAGGACAAAAACACCATTATCGTTTAATATTATTCATTTTCAAACAGTTTTAAAAACAATTAACATATGAAACGATGCAATTATATAGACTCGTTTTATGTGCACGTTATTCTTATCAAAAAGAAAATGAAAAAAAAATGGAAATGGGGAGTTTCTAAAGGAGCACACCTTTTTCCCTGGTGAGCCAATTTAATAGCTGTTTGAATTGAAAGTCCGAACCAAAATTACACTGTAAAGTGGGCTCACTAGAAAAAGTGGTGTGCTCTTTTGGAAACTCCCGATGGAAAGGATATGAGAGTTTAGACCCATTGCCTTGTTTAATTGCTTCTGCAGTGAGGTCTTTATATATTATGATAGAAGAGTATTAATCGGGTTTCATTGCTAGAAGGACTATACTCGAGGATTGGGAGGAGAGATTTCCTGTCTAAGCTCATTCCCAAAAAGCTTACAGTTGTGTCGATCGGAGAAGTCTTTCAATTCACAGAGGTCAGAGACTTAGCGCTAGATAAATTGATTCGACTTGAATTTGACTGTTCTCTGCCAAGGCTACAATATGAATTAACATAAAAAATGTAACGCCCCGCATCCCAAGATATGAGTAGCGATCGGCAATGTATAATAAATGAATACGCCAAACCTAAAACATATGAATACATATGTACAACTGTCACAAATACATACACATATAATAAGATAACAACTTGGAATTAAAACAATAAATTTCTTCCATAAATAAGAATCAATTCAAATTTATAGGAGAGCCAAACGATCTTTATTATATCATTAAAAAATTTAAGTAAACAAAAAAAAGATGAATAATGAAGCTTCAAAAAGAAATAGAAAACAAACTACAATAATCTCTATTGAGTCTCTCAAGCAACAAATACACTTATTGAGAATCTGCTAACTCCTTAAAATATTATTCTAGTTGTGGTGGGTCTTCCTCTTCATTCATCTGTAAATCAGTATCTGGACGTGCCAAATCAGGGTCGTTAGAACGACCTAACAAGTGCTACAAAAAGGAGGAATAATAATGTGTGGTCTATATATGTACACATATGCATGAAATAAGTGATATAGAAAATATATGATATGATAATAAAAAAAAAATTAATAGATTGGTTTATGGATTTAACATAATTGTCTTGAATATAACAGTGGTTAATATGTAGCATCTGCATGTTCTGAATGATATGATAGCAAATATAGAAAAGGTGAGATAAACATGCATATAGAACTTCTTATGTCTTATTGATGTCTAATGTAAATTAGTTTGGCACTATTAGGAGGAAAGATCATATATTTTAAGAGGGTCCCGTACATGTCCGGGACTACGATCCCATGACTCCTGGTACTGTCCAAGACGTACAGTTAGATATTCAAGATTGATGGACGAGTATATACTTTGGACTCGAAACTCTATAACATGTCATGACGATGATCCAGTAATCACCCGGAACCTCCATGGTAGGTCCCTGAAATTCAGCTGCGCAACTATAAATGATATACCTCTCAAAATATGTGTTCAAGTTCCTCTGTTTAGTTTCCCCATACCCCATTATTTTGTTTTATGATTTTATTCTTTAGAATATATGATAAAAGATTAAATTTGGTATATTATAGTCATTGACTAATTAACTAATCAATTACCATGAAAGAAATGCTTATTGTGGTGTGGTAAAATCTTATTCAAAGAAATATTCCAACAAAAGGTCCATAATGGGTCAGAAAGAACTTGTTGTTTTACATAAATAATTGTATCAGTCACTACTTTACATGCTAAGAATTTATTCCAGAAGGAAATCAGTTCATCTGCATTAAAATGAATCAATTTTTAGTAAAGTATTTTTAAGATAGCAACATTAACAGTAAAACCGAGAATATTACTTCTGGAAAAGAAAATCATGTTCTAGGATTCTTTATGAAACAAAGTATCTAATAAAATTTACCGTAAGTTTGTTATTAGTTGTCCGTAGTAGAACCCAATCTTATGGGTAGTCACAGGTCCAATGGGAAAAGAAAAAAAAAACTAAGAATATAATTATCTTACAAAACCTTACCCTTAATAATCTCTCCCTGTAGTGCAATGGACATATAGTATTATTTTAGTATCTTTTTTATTTTCTTTTTTTTAACTTCCTCTATTTTAAATTGTTATATTATTTTAAAATAATCTGATATGATCATGTTCCTATTCCCACACTCAATCAACAAAACTCCGATGCAAAAGGCCCATGTGCCCTAATGACACTAAATAAACATTGATTCATTAAACTATCACATAATCTAAGTACAAACTGAGAAATCATGTATAAGAAATATCTGTAACCATGTGTATAATGTGGGAAACAAGGTGAGACTGTTATGCTGTTTACTGAACAGAATAACATATATTTTCCTAAAAGAAACTAAAAAATAAATAAATAAATAAAAGTTCTCTTATTTTATTAATTAAATGTTTAAACCTTTCTCTATTCATGTGTTACAGCATAGAGAAGAGGAAGTTGTTGTTCTTTTATTTTTTTCCTTTTTCTTTTCTAATTTCCAATGCAAATAAAATGATAGAAAAAAAGGAACGGAACTAAACTTGTCTTTATTTAAATAAACTACAATATGGATCAAAGGAAAGTAACAAAGAAGGAGGATAATGAAAGAGCAATTGCATCAACACATTTACTTTAAGTAATAATAATAATGATGATAATAATAACAATATTAAGTTTTTAATAAAAAAATAATATAGAAGATTTATAAAATAAATAGGAAAGCACTTGCCTCAAAAAAAGCTCCACTTTAAAAATTGACCGCTAATGGTTCGGATCGGATTATCTTTCTCTTTTTCTTTCCCTTTTCTTTCCCCTCTCTCTCTTTCTCTTTCCTTCTTTTCTTCTCTTCTTTTTTTCTTCACAGTTTTTATTTTGTTCTTTTTTGTCATGTGGTGAAAGAGAAAATTGTGTTTTTAGTTCTCATTTCTTGTTTTTATTTTTTATAAATATTTATAAATTTATGTTAGTTTAGGATAAGTTTAGATATATGATAGATCTTCCTAAGTTAATTCAGATTCAGTCAGATTTGTTACGATCAAATTAAGAAGTATTTTAGATAAACTCAAATCAAAAGATAGATAAAATATAATATAGTTAAATGATATTATATAAAGGGTTAATCACAGTCTCACCCCTTGTAATATGGGGGTCTGTAACTTAACACCCATAAAGTTTAAAACTCTCAATAAACTCCTGGAAAATCTAACGGAGTTAACTGGAAATTAACAGGCGGGTCATGTGATTGGCACGTGAAGTGAAAAGACCAAATTGCCTCAAACCCAATAGAAGTGAGAGGAGAAAGAAGGGCTCTCTCCGGCGAGTCTAGGGCAGCTTCCTCTCTCTCTCTCTCTCAGGTGATTCGGGCGAACTTTGGGCACGAGTGCAAGCCTCAGCCTTTGGGCTCAGGCCCCTAAACTTACTAACTAAAATGTTATAATTCCACGTCAGCATCATCATCTTCTTCTTCTAACCTTCTCGCTCAACTTCTCAAGGTCTCACACTCTCTCTCTCTCTCAATATGTCTGGTCCCTTGATGGGTTCACTTAAACTAAAATACTTTTCTAATCAAACTTTGATCAAGACTGCAATGAGTCACGAAGCACTAATTAGTGTTAAAATCAAATGGAAAGATAAATAGTACAGTAGAGATTGAGATTCAGTAATTTAGATTTTTGATCCTTTTGATTAGAGACTGCTGTAATTGTTATACATGGATATTAACTGTTTAACTGATAAATATACAATGGCCTCTGACATTGAGATTGGGCAGCAGCCTCGAGCTTTTCTTCTTTCTTTCTTTTCTTTTTCCCCTTAGCTTGAGGCTTATTGAATAAAATTGACAATAAAAATACAAAAACTCATCAATTCGATGGAAGAATGACTAACTCCTATATGAAAGAATCAATGGCAATTTGTATAGGCACACCTAGTTCATGAACTTCCGACAGTTTGGTGCTTTGCTAGTGAGGGGGGGAGAGAGAGAGAGAGAGAGAGAGAGAGAGAGGACAGGATGAAGAGGGGGAGTGAGGGTGTGAGTGAGAAGGGGGAGGGATGAAAGGGGGGGGGGAGAGAGAGAGAGAGAGAGAGAGAGAGAGAGAGAGGGAGGGAGAGAGCAACGGGAAGGAGAGAGACAGTGAGAGAGTGAACAGTTCTTAGTTAGTTAGGAGTGCAGTTTATCCTTAAAGGGGTGATATTAGCTAACTGCTGACTAGTAAAAATAACAATTCCAGGAGTTTATTGAGAGTTTCAAAATTCAAGAGTGTTAAGTTACAAATCCCCATACTATAGGAGGTCTGACTATAATTAACCCTTATATAAATAATCACTTTAATATTTATGTTAATGCATTTAAAAATAAATAAACATAAAAATATTGTATAGGGAAACGGAGTGTTACAACAAATATGAAAGAAGAGGCCTTTTATAGAAATACATTCTATCTCCCCTTGTCTTCATGTTGGCAGCAGATTAATTGAACTATCTAAATGGAGAAACAAGGGAAGGGGGACCATTTAGGAGTGGGAGCATCAAACATAGTTATGTCAACAAACAAAGGATATTGATCAGTACAGAACTCAAATGTATTCTTCCTACTTCTGAACTTTGATCAATTAATTATAACAAGAATATTATTATCCATCTGGAATTGACAAATATTTTATCAAATATTATATTTAGAACCTTTGAGTGCACGAGAAATGGCTTTTCCATTGAATTATTTGCATATCCATATTCAAAGGGGAATCTATGATATGAAGTTTGAAACTTATTGACGGCGAGACGGGCCAAAGGCTGATCCTTAAATCTATCCATTTTCATTCCAAACAATATTTATTCTGATACCATATTAAAATCTCTTCACTATATCAAAACCTTTTTTCATCTCTCCCTGCTCTAAAATCATGTGGCATGTAGGAAACCAGTGAAAGGGAGAGAGAGAGGCTTTTGGCTTCGAAACAGCTAAGAGAGATTCTCATTTATAGAAAGATGGGCATGACTTTTGCATATATTTACGGGAAATGGCATCTACTATAGTGGATGGAGGTTCGTACTTACAGGGGTATATTGGTAGCTTTTGAAAAAAATATAACATGACGGTTTGGTTAGCTTTACACAAGTGGAAAACCCACGCAAATGCTTGGAAGGATGAAGAATGTAAATTTATAATATTTTATGCCAAAATAAATAAATCTAAATGTATAATATATTATATGCTTTCAACAATAAAGAAATTCAAAATACATATTAAAAACAAATATTTTATTAAATTAAGAATATAGTCTAATTTTAAACTTGGAATCTCTTATTGTTTTCTCTCTTCTAGCTAGCATTCAAGTGGAAAACCCACCCAAATACATGTAAATATTTATATTTTTCTTATTTTGATGAAAGGTGGAGTGAAATTTGTTTTGTTATTACATGTCTACACTAATAGTTTATTTTATTAAAAATATTGAAAGGTGGTTTTTGGAAAGGAAAATGGCATTCTTAACACAATTCTCTCTTTAATTATTGCAAGTAGGATTTAATCCCATAATATTTTACCCAAAAACTACAAATTTAATATATAAAATTGAATTGCAATATGAAAATATAACAACAACAACAACAACAACAACAACTAAGCCTTTTATCCCAAGTAATTGGGATAGGCTATATGAACCAAAAATTAATGTATTACTATAATTTTATCTTGAATCTTAAAGAAGATAAAATGTAAGATGGAAATATAACTTTATTAATAAGTTATTACTATAATTTTATACTAATTTTTTTATTTTTAAGATCCCAATTTTCTAGAAGGGTTTTGCCTAATAATATAGTAAGAAAGGAAAATTAAATTTATTGGTTGTTAATGATTTTTGCTATTGAAACGTATTTCTATTCACTATTCTCAATACTTTTATCTTTATTTCTTTGATTTTCCTTTCTTATTTAAATAAATTACATCATTTATATTAAAAATAAGATATATAACTTTTTAAAATAAAAAGAGGGGAAAAAATCTTTTTGACTAAATTATACAAATAATATTTAAAAAAGATATTATTTATATTTTACAATTATATGTAGAGTATAAAAATTTTAGAATAATGAAAAAGAATTTTTCCTTTATAATATTTTACTTAATAAAAAATAAAATAAAAGATAATAGTAAAGAAATTTAGAGAGATTTTAGGAGAAAACTACCCATAAATTGATTATTATAATTTATTTAGAAAAATATTTAATAGACAAAAGACAAATAGCATATTTTTTTAATATATACCATAAATTTTATAGTTTTTAGTACATTTCTTTCTCTCCCTATTTATAGATAAATTTATAATCAAGAGAGAAAGAAAAGATAAATTATATTATTAAATAATTTATCTCGTACCTTTTATGTACAAATAATATGATGAAAAGACATAAAAAATAATTTAAATTTTTTTATCAATATCGATATCCATGTTTAATATTATTATGAAGATTTTAGCTAAAAAATAAATTGATTTAAAACCAAAAATAAAAATTTAAATTAGTCATACTAAAAACTATAAATTATTTTAATGATAATGCATGTCTCTTGTGTTATGAGAAGAGCTAAAAGGAGACAAAATATATATAAGAAATCATTCTTTGCATTTTTTTTGTAATTTCTTTTATATTATCTATTATGACTTAAATTAAATTATATATTAACCATAAACTCATAGTTACAATAAACATTAAAATAATAAAAGTTTAAAATCTTGTATGTTTAAAATTATCATTTGATGATACACGCATCTTTCTATCTCTTTTTATATTACTGCATTTCACATACACACAAACTCTTCCATATCGAGATATATATAAAAAAAAAAGGGAAAAGAAGAGGAAAAAAGTTAATAAATAAAGGTTAAGATTTTGAGAATATATATACAGTTGAATATTATGTACGTGCAAAATTAATGCACATTAATTTTTTAAATAAAATTAAAACTTGATAAAAGTAATAAAGGAAGAATGAATAATATAATAACAATTATAAAAATTTTCATCTATAATGCATGTCTCTTAAAATAAATTTCTCAAATAAGTAAGATAATATAAAATTGCAAAAGAAATTTTGGGCATAAGACATTTTCTTGGTTAATATCTCCTATCATCTTCACAAAATTTTATCATTTTGCTCAAACAAAATGTTTCTAACAATACCTACAAAGTTAAAATTTAGCATAATAAATTATTCACGACAAAATTAGAGAAGAAAATAACAATTAAGTTCTTCAAACATTAAAAAATATTACTTACTTTGTATTTATATATAAATCTCAATGCACATGGAAATATAATATTATTGTAATTTATTGAAAGACATTTGAGAGAAACCTATAAAAGTAAACATTTATTAGAGAGAGATGATAGAGATGTGAGGTGTTAGTTATTAAAATTTATTCCTAATGATTAGGGAAACCATTTTTTTATTTATTTTATTTTATTTTAGCAGAAGTTTTTTTTTGATTTTTTTTATTTTATTCTAATAGTGGTTACTATTTTTGGGGGAAGTTGGATATACGTTTCTTGTTTCTATTTGGTTTTTATAAAAATTTTAAAATTCTCCAAAAATAGCGATACTCTAAATTTCCTCCTTTTTTAGATTTTTTGAATTTTTAAATTGAAAAGTTTCTCTCTCCTCTTTACTTAGTAATATAGTTAGATTCTTGGTTCTTTCTTTTTTTTTTTTTTTTTTTGCTCCAATGTATTTGAAAATTTACTAAATCTGAAAAAAAAAATCATTGAGCTGTAAAATGTACAAACTTGTGAAGGAGAATGTACAAAGAGAGATGAACAAAAGCTATGAGCCGTGAGAGTTTGTAGTACATGAAATAGATTAGTAGATGAATTACAATAGGAATAAGAATAGACCGGTCCAAAAACTATCTTTTGCTCCTCCACCCTTTTTAAATTTTTGAATAAAAAAATAAATAATTCAAAAAATTGAATTAAACTGATTAAGAATTTGACTTTTAGATCCGTCCATTATCATCCCTAGTTAACACTCGAATGAGTTAAGCAAGTGCTTGAGGGGACATATACATAACTTGGACTAAAAAATAAAGTAAGAACATAAATTAGATAAATGATTACTTGCGAGGTAAAATGCCCATGCATAAATAACTCTCTCTCTCTATCTCTCTCTCTCCCCGACATTTTGAATTTTTATTTTGGCTTCCAAGTCCATGCCACTGTTGTTTGCCGCAATAATCATATCATACATTATGTATAATATAAAAATTTATTATGTTCAGTATGTATACATGTCTATCTTCAGCAACTCATTAAAAGATATTTGTACGCATATTATATGAATTAAATATTTTAATGAATAATACGTGCAATTGGTAAATACTTGATATGGGAAATTCAATTCTGAACGTAGCATAGTATGGTTACTTATTTTTACTTGATTTTCCTTCAACAATGTATCACTATTACTTACCAATTTCATTATAATATTAACATTTTAGTTTCTTCTTTGGTATATCAACATTTTTGTTAGGTATCATGCTTTATATTAAGGATTAATAACACTTAAATCCCTGTAATATAGGAGGTGTATAACTTATCACTATAAAATTTAAAATTCTCATTTAAATCTCCTGGACAGCCAAAAAAAAAAAAAAAAAAAATCTCAGCCTGAGCTTTCCTGTCGGTCTTTTCACAGTTCAGAAGATCTAAGTGAGAGTTTTAAACTTTAGAAGTGATAATTTGTATACTTTCTATACTAAAAGGAGATATAAGTATAATTAACCCTTATATTAATTTATCAGTGATACTGCCATGTACGTGACCAATGTATGTATTTTTTGTTAACATTAGCAAATGTGTGATAGAGAAATAATCTAATCAATTTATTCAACTTAAATCTCTTGATAGATCTCTAAGGAATCGAATTGGAAACTAGCTTCCCGCGTGCATAGGTGTCAATCTCCGGAGACTTTAGTTCGAAAACACTTGAAAATTGCCATTTGGGAGCCCATAAAGGGGAATTGTTAGCCCAAACAATACAAATTCTAACATAGACAAGTCAAAGCCCATCCCAAATTTGTTGCTACCCTCGTGGCGATTCCGTAGTTACAGGATTGGCACGGTCCAACATCTCACCACGTGAGGCCCCTTTCCCTGTTGGTGCCTCGGGAGTGGCGACCAATATCTCCATGCACGTGATTAGCTTGGAAAAGGACTATGCTAGGTGGGGCTGGACACGTCGGACGCCTTTGACCGAAAGACCGCCGACGGGAATTTCCAGATGTGCACAGTTTTTTTTTTTTTTTTTTTCCTAGCAAGCCCACTTAGATCTTTCTTTTTATTTACTATTTTACCATTAAAATTCTTGGACAAAATTGTCCCTCCTTCACCCTTCTTTCATCCATCCGGGACTGTTAGCCTGGATGGATTGGTCTGATCCGGACTAACCAGTCCGGATCAGGCCAATCCATCCGGGCTAACCGTCCCGGATGGATGGATCTGATTAGAGAGAGGGAGAGAGAGAGGGAGGAGGGAGGCGATACCGTCGGGGAGCTTCTAGAAATTTCCATTTTCTTTCAAAGATAGAGAGAGAGTGAAATTGAGAAGAAGAAGAAGACGATGAAGAAGAAGAAGAAGAAGAAGAAGACGACGATGAAGAAGAAGAAGAAGAAGATGAAGAAGAAGAAGCAGCAGCAGCAGAAATCGGAGAGAGTGAGAGGAGGGTAGGTTAGGAATTTTGGTGTGCTCACTAGAAAAATCCTCTCTTTTTAAAAGAGAGGGTGTGCTCACTAGGAAAAGTGGGCTCACTAGAAAAAAAACTGTGCCCATCTAGAAATTCCCACTGCTGACTCTGACGGTTTTATCCCTCCGACCAAATCGAAATTTGGTTCGGAGTATTTTATTCTCGGATCATATCATAAAACTCCGATTTTCGGCCAATCGACCAATTAAATGTACAAAGATAAGCTCCACCGCCGACTTCGCCCGACTCTGACCGAAATCACTCGGAGTTTGGTCGGAAAAATTATCCGACGGTGGCCAAAGATTTCGATTATCAAATCCGATCTGAAAACTCCGATTTCCGACCGAGCAATTTGTTACCGAGTAGATAATTTTTGGTAGATCAGAAGGATCCAATCAAAAAGTTTTTTTTTTTTTTTTTTTTTTTCCCTCACAAAGAAATTTTTCCCTCCTCACAAAGAAATTTTTCTCAGCCTTTATTAGCTGAGCAAAATTAGTTTGTCATGCAAATTCCACCGAACATTTAGCGAACTCATATTTTCAGAAAAATACAGAATCCGAAAAACTTACGGATAGATTATACATTAAAAAGATAACTTTTTAACCTCAACAACATCAGACGCTTCCTTAATTCATCCGTTCCCACCACGCACGCCCCCCCAACACCTGTCCTTGCACGTGCGTGCCACACATCCCTGTCCAGCCCCCCAAATACCGGCACTCCCGTAATTTTCTCCCAACTCCACGCCCACTAGCCCAACTCCTATCAATAACCTATTTTAGCCTCCAATCGGGAAATTCTAAATGCGCACCACCTCCTCTTAGTGAGCACCGACTTCTTAGGGAGCACCATGTAACTTAGAAACTTAGTAGTTTTTTCTTAGTGAGTACCACTTATTTTTTCCATAGATGCTATATCAAAAGTCCCTATCAATAGTCCAGCCCCCCAAAAAGTTAGCACCACATCTTATTTCCCCTAACTCTCCCGATTCCGCTTATCATCTCCGAAACTCTTAGTCGGAATCGTTGGTATCTTCTCCCTTCTCTCTCGCCATCGATGTTCGACACGAAGCTTTTTTGACTCAGCGTGAAGTTTTCCTGAATGGGTTAGAGAAAGAGAGAATGAAGATGATGCTCACTAAGAAAATGGCCAAGTTCTTTTTTTAATAAAAGGACAAAGTTTAAACTATTTTCAACTTACCAATGGTGCTTATTAAGAGTGTGTTTAGCTCATAGAAGTATAAGAAGTGAATAAACAAATTAAAAAATTACTTCCATAATAAAACTAGAAGATGAGATTTCTTTTTATATTTGTTTACTAATTGGAAGATAAAAGTATATTAAGAAGTAAAAATAATATTATTTAATTGATTAAACAAAACAATAATTATATTATTTTATTATTTTTTATGTACAAAAGATAACTTTTGAATGTTAATTATGATAAGCAAATAAAATATTATTTTTTTGTCTTGATTTTCTACTTTCTAAATTTTTCCGGATTTTTCCGGAAGCAGTGGAAATAGCCCTTTTTCCTTGCAAACACACCTGAGAGGAAAGTGGTTCGTATCTAGAATTTCCCAAAGTCTAAATGCGCCCACCTTCTTGCTAAGTGAGCCACTTAAACAATTTCTAAGTGCTTACCAGAGGGGTAGCTTAGCAAGAGGGTGGGCTCATTTGGAATTTCCCCCTCCAAGCCTCGCATCATCCGAGTCCCTAGACTCTCATTTCCCTCTATTTTTTTCAACAATCTCGGCCAATCTTCTCCCAGTTTCAATACCTAATTTGTCGAATTCTTCTTAAATTTTTCGATTTCCGATGGCGTCGGGGAATCGGATGCCTACGTGGAAAGAGAGGGAGAACAACCGGCGGAGGGAGCGGCGGCGGAGGGCGATAGCCGCCAAGATCTTCGCCGGTTTGAGGACTTACGGTGACTATAACCTCCCCAAGCACTGCGACAACAACGAAGTCCTCAAGGCCCTAGCCGCCGAGGCTGGTTGGGTCGTCGAGCCCGACGGCACAACTTACCGGAAGGTGACCGGATCCATCACCCCTCTATTTTATTTTTCATGTATTTTTTTAAATACAGAAGAAATACCCTAAAATTAGCCCTAATTTGATGTTAGACCTACAAATCGTTTGATTTTATATGAAATGGGGCCTGATTTCGAACAATTTAACTGATTTATGGTCTGATTTGGGTGTGTTTTGATATCATATTAGGGCTGATTTGGATCTTGGACCTGAAAGTCCTTTTTTCCCCCTTTTCTGTGTGATTATTTTTGTGCACACGATTGCTGGTGCCGGGCGCTTTTGATAACGTCTGCCATGGCAGGTGATGGGGGGTTTGATCTTGAAAACTTGGTTCTTTGCTTGATAAAAATTGTTTTTTGTTTTTCCTTTTTAATTAAAGGAAGGGTCAAGTTGAGTAATGAGATTTGATTAATGGATTGGGTTTTGTTTAATTGAAACATGGGGATGCAGTGGTGGGTTTATTTACTTCATCTAATAATGCAGTCAATGAATCTGAGAAAATAGTTCGTAAAAGTTCTGATTTATGTTATAAGACGACCTTGGTGTTTAAAACTGAAAATATAGCCAATTTCTGTATGCTTATTATGGCTAGTGGATAAATTTCTAATCTTTTTCATGAGAATTTAGCTTTTAAAACTGAAAACGTATCCAAATTTTGTGTGTTTGCTGTAGCCAGTGGATAAATTTCTAACTCTTTTTTTTTTTTTTCTTAGCCTAAATAGAAGAAACCTCTACAAAGTATCAAATTTTTCCAGGAAACCCTGATAAATTTTTGTATGTTATGTAAACTGCAGAGTTTCTAATTTCGTTGAAATTTCCAAATGGCGTGACGGAAAGATTAATTGATTAATTTAAAAACATAGTAAATACCCACTTTACAACAATTTCAGATACATTTTATTTAAAAAAATATACTAAATTAGGAAATAAGTATTTAGGAAGGTTGGAGAATAGTATCTACTCTATTTTAATATCAATCCATTAATCTTTTTTCTTCCGCTAGCCATTTTTTGAGGGTTTCCATAAAATTTGAAATTTTATGGAGATTTACATAACACAAAACAATCCATAAGGCTTTTTTGGAAAAACACGATACTTTGTTTACTCTAGCCTTTTTCTTATAAAGAGGTTGTTGCAGAGGCCAAGGAAGGAAAATTTAGTATGATCAATGAAGTTTATTTAGAAATTTGATGGTTGAGATGTACCATTAGAGGACCTATATCTAATTTTAAAAACTTAATAGTTTGATAATTCTTTTATTTGGGCACTGCTTATCATCATTTCTTCAATTTGATTTTAAGGTTGTAATTCCACCGGTCAATCTTCCCCCTAAATTCTACAGTCTAAAGTATGATAATCGGTCATAAATTGTTAGTTACTGTCAGCTCGAGCAGAATTGAGGCACATTGGGATTTTGAAATTCATCAACAATGTCTCTTGGAATGGATATTGGCAATGTAAATTATAAGGTGAAGTAACCAAGTGTTATGTCTATTGTTTCAGGGATGCAGGCCAGTAGAGCGCACAGACGTACAAGGCCATTCAGCTTCACCAAGCCCGTGTTCCTCATACCAGCCGAGTCCATATGCATCCTATAATCCAAGCCCGACCTCATCCTCCTTCCCAAGCCCTGTGCGCATACCCAATGTGTGCGAAAATGGCGATGGGAACAATGGCAATGCTCCGCGCCCATGGCTCGAAAACCTATCTTCCAAACGCCACCATCTGTACATGCAACAGTGTGGCTCCATAAGTGCGCCAGTTACACCTCCACTAAGTTCCCCAACTTGCCGGTCACCACGCCGTATCAAGACTGGTCAGGAGGCTCCCCAGTCTCTACTACAATCATCAACCCCGCCAAGCCCTGGCCACCACCAGGTCCTTCCGACTGATTCCAGTTGGCTTGCTGGGATTTGCATCCCCAGTGGGAATCCGACATCTCCCACCTTTAGCCTAGTCTCGCGGAACCCATTCAATCCATTTGGCTCTGCGAGAATGTGGACCCCAGGCCAAAGTGGGACGTGCTCACCTGTTACTATGGGCGTGAATGAGCATATTGATGTTCAGATGGCTAATGGCTCTTGTGATGAGTTTGCATTTGGGAGCAGCAGCAATGATAACTCGGGGCCAGTGAAGGCATGGGAGGGGGAGACGATCCACGAGGAGTGTGGACCGGACGAGCTCGAGCTCACTCTAGGGACATCAATTTCAAGGTCGTGATGCCTGTTGGTTATTGATGAGTGTTGTTATCGTTGTTGTATCTCTCTCTGTTGCAATTCAGTTTATAGTGTGGTGATGATTGTTGATAGTTCTCTAGAGGAAAGATGATGTTGTTTCAAGCTTAGGAAAGGTAGTCTGATGTCCGAGTAGATTATATGACCCGTGGAGAATGGGACATGCTTGTGCTGTATGAACCTAATCCTGTGACAATTGTATCTTACTAATTTACATATCAGATTGTGTTATTTGAATATTGCTGGTGCGATGGACGAACAGGAGAGTGTATTGTCAAAGCAATTTATCAGTGAGTTGCTTTGATGTCTGCTTTCTAATTAATAAATTTGTCCAGAACTTTGATGCAAGTCTATTTTCATTGCTGGTTATGAGTGGGCCTGCGTGCTATCTGATTCTTGTCTGAAATTGGTTGAAACTGCTGAATGCTCAGGATGTTGAGGATGCTATTGTGATGCTTGATGGTTACTGATGAGCGTTTGATTGTCTTTTATCTCTAGCTTTCTTGTGCTTCTGTTTATATAGTTGTGATCGTTGTTGCAAGATTTACCTGAAGAGAAAGATGATATTGTTTCTAACATACGTAGTTCTTACTAACTCACGCCTTGATTGATGTTTCATCGATGTATAACTTCTGCTATTGAATTGGTGAGCTATTGAATTAGCATACTGAAATTTTCTGGATGTGTTAATGGCTACCACTTACTGTGCATAATAAGTTGACATCTAACCAAGGACTTGTGTGGCTAGTTGTATGCCGGTTTGAACAGGCGTTGTATAATAAGAATACTTCAATATCAAATATCTTGGCTGATGAATTTGAGAAGAATCAGAAGAACAATAAACAGACAACCCTTCCCAAGTGAAGATTCACAAATCTCTTTCAAAGCCATTAGGCAAATAATTCATAAATGGATTATGGACTATAATTGTTTTCTGCGACATTATGTTTCAGGGGATAGAACACTCATACACCCAGACAAATCCAATATTTACTCTGGTATTTAATAGACAAGTTTTGGAGTCATTAATCTGTACACTTATTTGCATGCTTGTTTATGTACATTGTGACGATGCAAAGAATTTGTTTACGGTTGAAGATGTTTTATATAAACATGATATCGCATTTGGCAGGGAGCCGTACCAGCAGGAACCAATTGGGTTGAGTGGTAACATGAGATTTGAACAAGCCTCATCATTTTTGTATCTGTTGAAATAACTCAGATAAAGCTTGGTATAGAACAGCAGCTGCAGGTGGCTTAGGCAAGGATCCCAGAAGGATATCAGTTGCCTTAATTGATGAAGATCCATAAAACCTGCAATTTTCAGCAACTCGTGTTGTAACCATGTTTCCTATAAGCGAACAGCCAACGAATGCACCTGCAAAATTAAACAATGTTACACATCAAGTTAAGGTATAAGCCTGATGGCAAATTCTTATATATGGAACTAAATTCTCAGTGACATGATTAGGACCTCTTAATACCAAATTTAAAAGGTAAATCATGCAAGTGGGGATCGAATGCAGGTCTTCTTAGGTCTCTCACCCTATGGCAAAGAGGAAGACTACTTTGGTTCATGTCCTCAAATCAAATGCAGACGAAGGAAGATTATACACGATTTCGAAAGGAACAGAAATTTGGAATGAAAAAATATAAAATAAGAATTTAAAAAATCAATGACCGCTAAGTTTGGAGAAGAATAAGTGTGCAAGTTGCAGCAGCCACAGCGCCATAGTGCTAAAAGCACTTAGCAGTCGACAAGAGATCTGGATGCAAATTCTCCTTGCACCAGGCTACAGCATATACTCCAACAGGAAAAAAAAAAAAAAAAGAGGAAGAAGAAAGGGCCTGTATTTAAAGATGAAATATGCTTTTGTGAATCATGCATATGCTGACATTGCTTGAATATGTAGCAGAAATCCATTGCAGGGAGCAATAGATGACAATTTGGTCAAGCATTATGTCAATTTACAAAAGAACCATCGGGAGACTGGCCAATAACTTAAGACCAGTTGACTAGGCAAAATATATGAAAGACCGCTCTACTGACTGCACAAATTGATCTAAAGCAATACAGTGTTGGTCATCTCATGCAGGTAAATCCTTGGGATTTTTCAATGGAGGATGGAATTAAGCTCAGTGTAAGCTACACTATCTAAAGCAGTGTTACTAGATTCCTGGTATCTTGTGGTACAGGTGCGTAGAACACTACTTTGAGAAGTACACAGCATGTAAGGGGTGGACTTCATGGGTAGGTATTTGAGGTCATGGTACCGTTGGGAGTATTTTAAGATCATTTCAATAAGTATGCATGTATTTTTCATGTACATGTGGATAATAAAAAACTAAATACTAAAGCGATATTTATCAAAAACTCATTAAATCAATTAGGCATTGATTCTCATATTTTATTTCTCAGATCATCAGTTTTGGTACTGCATCATGAATGTACCAAAAACCAGTAAACACGGACTGGATCATGGTATGTTGGGGGGAGGGGTATGTGGAGGAAACTAGGTAAAAATGGATCCAAAGGCTGACCTAAGTTATACAAAGAGTCCAAACAATTGTTCAATACATCAACGGCTACACCAATCTATTCATTTGCTTCCTCAACTTATATAGCGACTTCGAGAGCAAAGTGTTGACGAAATTTTTTTAAAAAAATTTAAAAAAGAAAGGGATTCACATTTCAAGCCAAAAATGCACGAATTATTGACCAGAGAGGGGTCTGCATTTTGAGCCAAGAAAAGGCTAAATCGCGACCCTCATAGAGTCGCGTTTTGTTTCTACAATATTAAGAGATAATCTCTCCAAAAATAAAGAAACGCGAGTAGCTGAAGTCTTGAATGGCTGAGCCAAAATGCGAATGCTCATCCAGAAAAATTCGCGTTCTAAACTAAGTAAAATTAAGGCTGACAAAAACTCATATTTTGAGCTAAAGATTAAACGCAAGCCCCTCAAGGTCGCGTTTTGTCTTCAAAATCTTAAAAATATAAGGTTACTATTTTTTATCCTCAAACGCAGATCTTACCTACGTCTCAAATGCAGGGTTGCATTGTGACCTCAAAGGTTTATAAAACTAAAGTTAACCCCGTTTCAATACAAATGCGGGTCTAACTGAGAAACTAACATGTGGATCATCAACTAAAAAGAAATCCGCGTTCTATACTATCTTTTGAGCTCATAATTAGAGCCAAATATAATTGAAATGCGAACCCCAGAGGTCGCATTTTCACTCCAAAGTCTCAAAAGATAAAAACTATCCTCATTAGTACCCAAAACGGCTCTAATCAAGTAAGATATATTGCTGGAAGATAAAACGCAGATTATCAATTACAGAGAGATCCGCGTTCTAAATCTATATTTGGAGCTAAGTATAGCCAAAACGCGAACCCCAGAGGGCCGCGTTTTCATTCCAAAGCCTCAAGAGGTGAAAATAACTTTCATTGACACTCAAACGCGGGTCTGAGCATACTACGCAAGCTACAAGGAGCTAAAACGCGAATCTAAAGGCTGAAATCTGCATTTCAGTTATAAATTCAGAGGATTAAAAATTTCAGTTACAAATTCTGAAAATTTAATATAAATTTAAGGGATTAAAAATATGAAATTAATTCTCAAATTAAGGAGGCTATTAATTAGACAGTTATACCAATTCAAAAGTCTCAAGACCTCTATAAATAGTCAAAGGCCGAGCTAAGAAAAGGGTTGGATTATCTCTACTTGAGCACTTATGCAAGAAATCCAGAGTCCTTTGCATCTAGAAACTTTGCAAAAACTGCCAACTGAAGAACTTGTATTCAGATCGTCAACGGAGAGCAGGATCGTCCTCCACGGTCACAACAAAATCCGACACTAAACAAAGAGAATTATATTCCTCGTCTTCTTTAAATGGGCAATCGTTCATATTGTAACTTTCTTTTAAAGTTTCAATAAAATTTCAAATTCATGGCAAACACAAAGTAGAGATTTGCATTAGGTCTTTATTAATTTGGAAAAAACATATAATAAGGTACCAAGCGTAGTGCTATGGTTGACATTGATAAAGAAATGAGTCTCTATCAATATATATTAATAAAGTGGCAAATGTCAGAACTTGTGGGAGCCTAATAAGTGATTTTCAACCATTATATTAAGAATTTGTATTAAGTCCATTCTTATTTGTCATATTAATCGATGAACTTACTAGAGCTATTTAGGATAAAATAAAATGGTGTATTCTATTTACCGATGATATTGTCTATGCTATTTATTGATGATATTATCTTAATCAATGAGACGAGCAACAGTAAATGTCAAGTTGGAGTTATGAAAGCAAATATTAGAATCTACATGTTTTAGATTTAGTAGGTCAAATACAAAATATATGGAGTATAAATTTAGTAAACAAAAAACTTTAGACTACAGTGTTGTGACACTTTACGAGCAAAAGATAAAAATGAGCAATTAGTTTAAATACTTAGATTCTATTATTCAAACGATGGAAAGATTGATATTGATGTTAACCATACGATCCAAACTGGCTGGTTGAAATGAAAAACTGCAATAGAAGTTTTACGTGAACATAACATTATGTTAAATCTAAAGGAAATTTTTTATAGGATTGCTAAGGTCAGCTTTGCTATATGCACAGCATGCTCGATTATAAAGAGACATCACTCACAAAAGATGAGTGTAATAGAGACGCACATACTTCGGTAGATGTGAGGTATCAATAGGAGAGATAATGTGAGAAACGAGAATATTCATGCTAAAAAAAGTATAGCCCCCATATGCGAGAAAATCACATATGGTAGTTTGGTCATATGTAACGGAGATTTACAAATGCACTAGTTTGACAAGTGAAGTTTATCAACGTAGAACAAGTCAAAAGAGCGAAGGAACAACAGAAAAAAAAAACATGGACAGGTGATACGAAAAGATATGCATACTCAAGGCTTGAATGAAGACATATTGCTCGATAGCAATGAGTAGAGAAGGATCATTCATGTGGTCGACCTAGCATGATTCTCTTTTGGTTCATGTAGCCCTACCTCATGTACTTGGGATAAAAGGTGTAATAACCCTTAATTTTCATTAGACATAAATAAATAAACATAACAATAAATATAACTTTTCACTTTCTATAACCTCCAAACATTTAATCTTCTCTAATTTCCAAACTCTTTATCTTTTGCATTATTTCAACAATAAAACTCCCATATTTAATTCTCAAAATTAAACTCTCTATTAAACTAAAACCTTTCGTATTCTAAAACCTCCAATTTGAAAGCTATATAAACCCTCATCACTAACCCATTTCAAGTATACAAATCTTCCTTTAAACTTTTCCTCTAAACTTCTCTCTTCCTCTTATCTCGCCAGAGCCGCCGAAACCACCATAGGAGCCACCACTGGAGCCGTAACTATTTCGCTGATGAAGAACACCTTCTTCCTCCTCTTTCTATATTTGGGGCTCGCATCTTTTATTAAAATACCTATGAGAAATGTGGAAAGATTATTTATAATTATTGCAAGAAAGTAGGACACATACGAAAGAAATATAAATTTGCACATCATCTATGTCTGCGTTGCGGATCTAACAAGCATCTAATGAGAAGTTGTCATAAAGACAAGCAGACTAGTAGTGACCATGAAGAAGCTTATGTTCTGACTACAAATCCATTAGGAAATTGCTTTGCTGATCGACATTGAGAAACAAAATCTAGGTGAGTTCATTTTTGGACTCAATAAACATGCTAGTTTCTTTATAAAGATATTATTTCAATTATATTGTTTAAATTATGGAAATGTTATTATAAGTGAAACTATTAATATTATTATTATTTCTTTATTCTATTAGAAGTTCAATTATTCTTGTTATGAATGATCACATGTTATTTATATAGTATAGTTAGATTTTAGAATATCGAAATATACAATATTTGATAAATCACATAAAAGTTATAATCGTGAAAAAACACTGTTTGTGATATCATTTTGTGTTGGTATCTAGAAAAGTTATCTTGTGTGCTGGTTCTCTAATTAAGAAACGTGCATCGTACAAAAGACCTCACAATATCCATACACTTGCCTAACCGATATCTCTAAAATGTCTCAAATCAGTAAATCATTGATATAACCAATTGTGATTTATTGAATGAATTATAAACTGAACGAACTCTATAAATCATATTAACAAATTAATATAATTCAATTGAAATATTATACATAATATGATCCATATACAAGATATTAGAACCAGAATTTAGACCTGCATGAAGTATATTAAATGATATTAGGTTAGGGATAAACTGAATGATAAAAATATATTCTGTTTCGGTTGTAATATGGTAAGTTGTACAACTAAATAATTCGCATACTATGGGTGTGTTGGTAGTGAAAATTTCTAAGTAAAATTGAGTTTTCCATAATAGAACGCGGAGCTAATAAGTTAGCTCCGCGCCTGGCTATTTTAGCCCCGCGTATGAGTAAAACGCGGAGCTAATCAATAGCTCCGCGTTCTGCTTTCTTAGCTCCGCATTTTGATGCGATTAGTTTCGCGTGAGCAGATAAATCAGAATCTTAAATTGATTGAGATTAAGATTTGGGCTTATCTAAATACCCAAATTAAGTCCAGTCAGAATTCTAAATCAAGAGATTTAAATCAAAACTAAGATATTTGATTGGAATCCTTGATGAATACAAATTCTATTTAGATAGAAACTCTCATATTATTCTAAGGCTATAAATATCCTCTTGAGGAAGGCTTAGGGGATCTTTTGGAAGTTTTCATGAAGTTCGAGTTACGCGTGAGGGTCTTGAACGAACAAGACCAGAGAAGATCATCCAAAGTTGGTCGGTATCTTTTTCATCAAGAGCAAGAAAACCATCGTCGTCAGATCGTCCAAAAGAGCTATTAGTTAGATCCCATCGCCACATAGATCCCATTCTACATTGTAAAAGAGAGATAGATTATAAATCCTCTCGTTTGTTCTTTCTTGTTCATTTTCGTTGTAATTAAGTTATTCAATAGAAGGAAAGCAAATTTCTGCTGCGAACAAACTGACGACCACAGTGGGAGACATCTCTTTCACCAAAGAAGAGATCGTGACGCAATCTGACGTCGAGAGGATCGGATCCGACGTAAACATGCTAGTCGTTGAGATCGACCAGCAGAAGTACGAGGAGTATCTCTTCTCTGAGTCAGGTAACCTGACGGAAACGCAACGCTATCGTCGCGTGCGCTCCAATACCCGTAAATCGGGTAATCGAAAATCCACCGTTAATCGGGGACCCATGGAGACCGCGGCTATAGAGCCGTCGTTTGGGCAGGAAACCCTAGCAGAGGATGATCTCTCTATGGCCGAAAAAGGCTCGAGAACTGGATTAACCAGAACCCAACTCCGAAACAGAAATCGAAGGGCTAGGCGAAAGGCCATCAAAGCCCGCATTAAACGCGAGGCTAATCAGGTAGCAGAACGCGAGGCTACAAGCTTCCCTCGCAAACTGGCTTGCGTCAATCGCAAGACCAGTCAATATCGCGATAAACGCGAAGCTGCAACTTGCGTGAATCGCAAGGACAAGCCAGCGTGTGATTCTCCATGCGAGACTATTTTATCTGAGCCTAAAACCAGATAAGCTCGCTTTAATCGCGAGGATAAACTTTCTTTAAAGCCAGCGTGTGATGTTGATTCTTCACGCGAGGCCAAAACTAAGCTTAACGATAAACGCGAAACCAGTAAGACTTGCGTTAATCGCAAGATTCCTGACACTCGCGTTAATCACGAGGATAAATTTTCTTTAAAGCCAGCGTGTGATGGTGATTCTCCATGCGAGGCTAAGACTGAGCTTAGCGATAAACGTGAAGCCAGTAAGACTTACGTTAATCGCAAAATTCCTGACACTCGCGTAATCGCAAGGATAAAATTTCTTTAAAACCAGCGTGTGATGGTGATTCTCCACGCGAGGCTAAGACTGAGCTTAGCGTAAATCGCAAAGCCAATGAAACTTGCGTTAAACGCAAAACTCCTTACCTTTGCGTAAATCGCGAAAATGATTTTTAGACTTGCATTAATTGCAAGAATCGCGTTAAACGCGAAGATATGACTTGTGTAAATCACAAGAATAAGCCAGTTTGCAAGAATTTTCTTCCACGCGAGGCTAATATTGTACAAGATAAATTTCTGCAGAAACGCCAAGCCAGCGTAAAACGCGAGGCTAGCGTATCAAAACGCGAAACTATTATGCAGCCTCGCGTAATAAAACGCGAAGCTAGTTCTCGGCTCCGCATAGCAAAACGCAAAGCTACTTCTCAGCTCCGCGTAAATCAACCTGAATACAAAATCAGGGTTGATAATCACACGATTAGACCAGAACTTGACACTAATGATTCCAAGAAGTTTCAGTGGGCCCCTAGACCCTCTCAACAGATGAGTGGACCCCACGATTCCGTGTCCAACGCCACTGACCTCAGAGAATACTTAATCAAGAAAAGCAGCATAAATTAAGTTAAGTCGAATCCTACTTATTATTGCAAGCAGCTTATGATGGCAGTATCTGCAGTGATGAATAATTGTTGCTGCAGTAAGAACAGGGTATCGATGTTCGATCGATTAACTGAGACGAACAAAAACCATGCTAAGAAGATAAGAACTACTCCCCGAGAAAAGGAATGGAGAATTGTAACCTCGAATATGGTCGGCAAAGGCAAAAAAATCTTGGAGAAGGAATATGAGTCAGATGCAGACGATGAAAAATCTCATCATTTCACCCGGCTCAAATCAGACGTTGTCGCTTCTCGAAATTATAAGAAACCTGCAAAAGTTTTTTATGATGATGGCAGTGACAATTCAGCTATAGCTTTCCCACAATCTTGTACATCTTTCCAGCCACGAAAATCAGCGTTGCACGCAGTGGACAGGTCTGATGACATTGACCAGAGGATAGAAGCCCAAGAGCAGATGATTCGAGGTCAACAAAAGGCCATTGATGACCTCAAACTAATGCTTCTAAAAGTGGTCAAAAATATCCAGAAGATAGCCGACGATAAGGCTAAAACTTCTTCGGAACCGCCACCTAAGACAAATGAAGATAATAAAGAAGAAAAGACTTATTCGGTGCATGAGGAGGATGACAAATATTTCTTTCATGATTTTCATGAAGAGAAGATAGAAAACCTACGGAAGCAACTAGATGCGTTAATGCAAAAAAAAGAGTTAAAGGAATTGGGCGTTTCAAGGCCATATCCGCTTGAGTGGGATTTCGTCCCTTATCCAGAAAAATACAAATCGCTCAAGTTGGAGCCATATGACGGGAAATGATCCCCCAGTCAGCATATCTACTACTTCTTGTCTCAAGCAGGTCATTTGATGGGTAATAACCCAGTGATGACCAAAATATTTGCAAATACCTTGCGAAGGCCTGCGTTTACATGGTTTATGCAGTTGCCCCCGAAAACCATAAATACTTGGTATGATGTCGAGAAACAGTTCTTGACACGTTTCTTTGAGAATGATACCGAAATATTGGTTCATTCCCTCCTTGCGACGAAACAAGGAGAAGAAGAAACAGTTAAGAGTTTCATTGAATGCTTTAGGGAAAAATCCGTGTATTGTCGACATGGTATGACTCAAGAAACTCTGGTGGAAAGCTGTAAGCATAACTTCAGAACTGACGTGTTGAAAAGAATGGGAGCTGTAGAGTCTAAGAATTGGAAAGACCTGTTAAAGCAGGGAAAGCAGGCGGAAGATATAATTCGCCGGATTGAGTAATCTCGTGGCACGAAAACTCTACAAATAACATGCCATATCGACAGAATCCTAAAATAAAGGAAAGGCTGTGATAGCGTCAGTTGCAGATCCGAAACCAAAACCTCAAAATCCGAGAGGTGCAGGTTAGAATAGGCCCCGCCAAGATAGAACTTATACATTCAAGACGGAGTAGATAGGTACTCTATTCCATTTTCTCCTCAGAAAGGGTATGCTGAAACTTCCGAAAAATGAAAAACCGAAAGACACTGGTAAAACCAACGACCCTAACTATTGCATGTACCATCGGACTGTTGGGCACCTAACTAAGCATTGCTATCCTCTTAAGAACCGAAATCAGGCATTGATAAAAGCCGGGATTCTCACACTTAAAGAGGAACAGAAGAAAGTTTCTGCAAATATGGCAACTTTTGTAGTAGAAACTAATGAGTTCCCTGCCAGAGCGATCCCTGTACCAGTAGGGAAGCCAATATCGACACCAAGCATGGGCAGCCCGCACAAGCAAGTTGGCCCCTTGGGTACGCTCCGAACCACAGCTGTAACAAAGTCATCCTCATTGGCTAGTAGCCGGATTTGGCTGGAGGTGCCTATAATATTGACGATGATAAATATCATGTTGCTTCCGTTACTCATGCTAGCCATTAGGATGGCTAATTGAGTGCTATAAATAAAAAATTTTGTAGCTGGGGGTTTGCTAAAAATCCCGTGGACCTGTCATGTTAAGCTCTTACCTCTGACAGTATGATTTGGATTATTCACATCTCCGTTCAAGTTACGCGTGAGAGTACTTGGACTAGGCATGTGCAATTAGGCGCCTATGCCGAAATCGATGATCCTGACCCGATCATCTTAGCGTGTGCAATTAAGCGCCTCCGCCAAAACTCTAGGCATGTGCAATTAGGCGCCTCTGCCGAAATCTGATGATCATGACCCGATCATCTTGGCGTGTGCAGTTCAAGTTACGCATGAGAGCCTTGAACCGCCTCCATCAAAGTTTCAAGCATGTGCGATGAGGCACCTCAGTCGAATTTCTTGATCTTAACCTGATCACCAAATTAAAAATCCAAAGTATTTCAAAATTTGTTAAGTTCTAAACCATTTTGAAAACTTTGGAGGGATTCTGTTGATAGTGAAAATTTCTAAGTAAAATAGAGTTTTCCACAACAGAATGCGGAGTTAATAAGTTAGCTCCGCGCCTAGCTATTTTAGCTTCGCGTATGAGTAAAACGCGGAGCTAATCAATAGCTTCGCGTTCTGGTTTCTTAACTCCGCGTTTTGATGCGATTAGCTCCGCATGAGCAGATAAATCAGAATTTTAAATTGATTGAGATTGAGATTTGGACTTATCCAAATACCCAAATTAAGTCCAATCAGAATTCTAAATCAAGAGATTTAAATCAAAACTAAGATATTTGATTGGAAACTTTGATGAATACAAATTCTATTTAGATAGAAACTCTCATATTATTCTAAGGCTATAAATACCCTCTTGAAGAAGCCTTAGGGGATCTTTTGGAAGTTTTTGTGAATTTCGAGTTACGCGTGAGAGCCTTGAACGAATCAAGACCAGAGAAGATCATCCAAAATCGGCCGGCATCTTCTTCATCAAGAGCAAGAAGACCATCATCGTCAGATCGTCCAAAAGAGCTACTAGTTAGATCCCATCGCCACATACATCCCACAATTTATTGTAAAAGAGAGTGATAGATTATAAATCCTCTCGTTTGTTTTTTTCTTGTTCACTTTCTTTGGATTATAAATCCTCTCGTTTGTTCTTTTCTTGTTCACTTTCATTGTAATTAAGTTATCTCAATGGAAGGAAAGCAAATTTCTGCTGCGAACAGGATGCATAATGATTTGCTTGATCATACCTTATTATTATTCATGTTTGCCTGATGGCAAGTCCGACTCAGCACCGGACAATCCATGTGACAATTTTTTGAGTCTGTGTAGGAGACAATCGAAACAGTAATATCCCATCACTTAGTTTTTCCAATTATATAACATCCTAAACAAAAATACATCTGTTATAAAGTTAAATTCACTAAAATGGCATTAAGATAACCAAAATCAATTGGCATCATTATTATAGATATCTTATTACATATTTTCTAAAACTTGTGTTGTTATTATATTTAGACATAGCTATTATATTTCACATTATTTCTGTGTATTTTGTTTTGGTTGCAATCTGACGACCTGGGTGTGCATGCCCAGAATTACCGATTGACATGCTGAAGAATGATGCAGAATCTAGTGTAATTTGAATAACATGTTAAAACTGAAGAGTTACCTTATTTTCTTTTATTTAATTAATTGTATATTGTTATTATTTCATTTGTATCAAAACTTCGTTCCATCAATAAAAAGCCAAACTTTTGTTAAACTTATTTATGGTAAATTCTACTGAAGGTTTTAGCATATTCAAACTGAATATTTTGCCGATACTTGCTACACGTACTCATATACCATATATCGGGAGCGGGGCGTGACCAAAGGATTAGTTGTTATTGTTTTAATAGCTACACCAATTACAATGAATACTTCAATCGAGAAGTTGTGCACATGTCAAACATTCTTCAAACACTGTGACTTATTTGATCCTCCTCATAAATGTGTTAGATGCTTCTAAACTGTGCCAATTGTATAAAATATCCTTAATTTTGGACACCTCTTCACACATACTTATAAGCATCATACTTATTAACCGGAATTTTTGTAGTTCAAAGAAACCTGAGTTCATATTCATTGGCAAAATTATTTTGGAACATTCTAGATAAATATTTGTCATCAAAAAATTCATGATGCCTACGACTAAGCTGGTTCTTCCTTCTTTTGTGTGCTCATTTTTCTTTGTGATTTGAGGGTGCCAGTGTGTGCGTGCGCGTGGGGTTGTGGGAGAGGGGTGGCTGGATTGGGTTGTGTAGGGTGAGACAGTAAGTTTTTCTTTCTTTAATTGGCAAAAAAAAAAAAAAATTGGAAGTGGCAGATAAACAGTTATTAGTCGTTCAGTTTAGTGTCTCATATTAAATGACAAGCATCGTTCATAGCAGATTACTCCACATCAACTCAGGTAAGGTAAAAAAAAAGAGTCTACTTAGCAAAAAAAAGGAGGAAGGAGGGAACTAAGGTTGATAGAATTTACAAAAGAATATGCACATTTTAGGAACTTACTAGGAATATATAGTGGAATAGCTATAATAGTTCAAAAGACCGTTACATTTAACAGGTTTTTAATGGAGATAGTTTCCTAATTTGGGAGTGTCCTACAGGCCATATAGTATTGGCTTCTGCACATATGCCCTATTTTAAATTATATTACATTGAAGTGAATTGTGTCGCTTTTCTGAAATATTTTAACCATTAGGAATGACTCCGACGTAAAAAGTTAATTTCCTGGACAGATAATCTAAAAGGAAGGCAAAACAATAAATATGTATAGCTAACAAAAATTATGAATAATGGAACTATCATATGGTCTACTTTTTGATGAAGAGCAATCTGGTGTTCTTTTTATAGCTGCTCAACATTCCATAATTGACATTCATGGTCACATCCGGGTAATTTACTTAATAGATAATTGCATGCATGAATTTGTACAAATTTCTGTAGATAATCAAAGCTTCAGAATATTACAAGATTTAAATAAACTCAAAATGACTAGCCCTTGGTTGTAATTGATTCTATTACTCTCATTCAGAAATATTGGTCTTATAAGTTATAACACACGGCAGGTTTTTGGATCTATTCTGCAGGCATAGCAGTAACTATCTTTCCGGTACAAATTCCCGAGAGGATATCCCCAAAAGACAATCTAAGATAGTCGGTAACAAACTTTTTTTGGGTCAGGAAGGCATGTACCTTTACTGCAGCTGTATGTGTAACACGCAGCATAACCGCCATCACCTGCACGAAAATCAGCCTCGGCTGCTCGTCCAATGATGCCAGCAGCTGCACTGACCCCAGCACCAAATGAAATATGTGCATTTCCACCAAAGGTCTTTATAGCATCTTTTGTTCTCAGAACAACTATAAAATCAGTAAACTCCCCGCCAGCCTGTTGGAACAATTAATTGCAAAAGAATGTCATTATGGCAGCTTTTGTTTCTGGCTTTATATTTAATAAAATTATTATCAAGTGCATTTTTTAGCAGAAAATAAGGTTGCTCACCTGTGCTCCCCATCCAAGACCAAAGGATGAAATTGCAGAGGGTGGAGACCACGAACCATCATCTCTACGAGCAACAACTAATCCAGTTCCAACATTATATGTAATCATCACCCCAACCTTAACAACAGTTAGTATTGCAAGGCCTTTTGCTTGTTTTAGAATGGCATTAGGGATGGACTTCTCAGGCTTGAATGAACCTACCTGAGTCAGAAATGCTAGTTATGACTACTGTTTTTGAGAAAAAACAATGGAGCCACTGAAGGGTAAAAAAAAGAACAAGAATTCCTAGATTTCCCCATATTGCATAGGTAAAACACAAAATTCCATGTCTGCAAGATAGCATAACATAAACTAAGAGATGTTATAATATAATAGTTAATGTTGGTTAAAAAAACACTTTACAGGGAGACTAATAGTTCTTGACTTCCCAGAACCATTCATGAATTGAATTTGTATAAACAACTTGGCATTTGCGGGGAATAAAAGTCAGGCAGGTTAGGGGCATATCTCCACAAAAAAAAAGTTTAACTGAAACAAAAATTAATGTCACGATGTACATAAAACAAAAATCAATGTCACAATGTACATCTGCCTCCTTATTATCAACGGAGGTGCAAGCAAACATGTTGAAACATTGTTAGTTGAGGAAGAGCAAATTTGGTACCCCGATGAACTTTATGCTCAATCTATGGTGCCTCAACCATCAACCAAATACGACCTCAAATGGAGTATCACAAATATAACACAAGCTCAAGTCTAAGTCAATATACAAATAAAAAAAAACTATAATTTAGTAACTGTGTCCTGATTGGATGCAAGTGCAAAGAATTAACCTTTACCTTGCTGTAACCACGGATTATATTTGCTGCCTTGTATATTTCATACTCCATTGACCGGCCCCATGGGAAGTTCAGCCAGGACCTCAAGGTGCTGAGATCAGTTAAATCATGAGTCGGTAACTGAGAAGCACGGCTTACTTGATCCATCAAGTAAGGTTGAACAGACTCCAAGCGCACACAGCATACATCACACACCCTCTGCGGGTCCACCAATCTGAATTTTGGAGGCAACAAGCTCCTTCCTCTTGAACACTGACCGCAAAAAAGCCCACCACAAAACCGACAGTGATGACGAGAACACATGATGGGGTGGAAGCGTATGTTGCAAAGCATGCATGAAGAAGCGGCACTATCGGGCAGCCATCTCGGTGGCTCCGTATCAAGGAATTCCTTTGCATTCCCAAAGTTAGCCTCTGTCAGTGTGGTAGCCATCTCTTTCCAAGCTTGTTCCAAAAGGAGTGTAGATATGAAGGACACTGAGCCCCTCTGGAACTCACCAATAGAAAGGGAGCTCGCTTTCCCTCGTGCTGCAAGAAGCATCTCGGAGAACACGTCCCACATTGTCATCTCCTTATCTTCTCCAGCGAACTCGCCCCAACTCATTTCACCCTCCGGGAAAAATGTCCCATTGCTGCAGAAACCTCTGCTCCACTCCTCGTGATCACTCTCAGACAAAGGAGGAACTGAAACAGGTATCCAAACGCCAGTCTCCTCATAGTGCGGAGACTCGTAGTAGAAGTATCTCTCTCGGGTCCTACTGATAGAAGATTCAGCCATGCTTGTCTTGCTTTCTTCGGCCCGAGAAATTTGAATGGATGAGAACTCATCATGTATAGCAGGAGAACTGATGTCCTCTTCCCTCTCTAGAGACGAGAACTCATCATATACAGGACCAGTATTGTCTTCCTTCTCTCCCTCATCCAACCCGAAATCAGCATCATTTACAGGAAAAGGGGCATCTTCACCATGGCCTTCTACATTCAAATTGAGACCAGCATCCTAAATTCAATTTTCCCAACATTACAACCATTAGATTGATTTCAAAATTATTTGGAGATTTGCTGCCGCAATTTAGAATATGTCGACTAAAAATTAAAACATTCACGAGAAATTTAGGAAATTTCAGCAAAGATTCAAACTTTGAGTCGGCTCAACTAAAAGATCAACGACCCAGAAGATGAATCCGAAGAAAATCCCAAAAAAAAAAAAAAAAGAAAGAAAATCACAATTTTTTCCTAATACGCAACTTGCAAGCAATATCATCCCCAATAGGATCAATTTTATGCTATCAAAGGTTGAAAACAAAGATGATAGAACCTGGGATGGATCACGGGCATCCTTAGCTTCGGAAACCCTAGGCGAAGCTATCACTGCGGATTCCGATGACGATTCGAGCTCGTGGGGTTCGACGACCGGGTACAGCCGGTTGCCGTCGGCCATGGCGCTTGGTTTCGACGATCGATCAGCTTCTTCTTCAATTGATTTCGCTTGTGGCGGAGTTAAAAGAGGGATTTTTAAGGGAAAGAGACAATTTTCGAAGGTTTTTATTAAGAATTTAGAGTTATGATGCAAACTAGGTTGCTACACGCAAAAGGAAAAGATACCAATTATGATTACTTAAATTAGAGATAATGTTCCTCTGAAAAATATTTTAGACCTGGCCCTTGTGCTCAAGCTTATAGTCGCATTATTTATTATTTATTGCGGTCAAATTCAGCCATTTACGTGACTCACACATGATTAATTATAAAAATTATTCCCATACTGGAAGCGTCTCATTAATACCCTTCATAAAAAAAAAAAAATTGCTGAGAAATCTTCGGGCCGTAAGTACAACAAAATTTACTGTTATTTTTTTTTTCTATATGTAATACTTCTTAAATATTACGTGAATAATTATTATAATTAATTATTTTCTCTTGCAAATTCTTATATTAAATTATGGTCTCTATGTTTGTTTTTTATAATCCAGTGGATTTGAAATCAATTTTTGTCATTCTATAAGATGATAAAAAAAATTGGTTGTAGGTGGGCCTAGAGAGTTAAAATGATAATCCAATGTAATTATTGTTTATTTTCTCAATTAGTTCATGTTCGCCGTAAAAATTGCAAATGACACTCTATTGAAGTTTTTTCAATAAAGAATTACAATCCAACGGTTTCCCATTTACAGAATATGAGGAAAATAGATTTTCTTTTTTTTTTTAAAGCTGGGTTCCTATGTAACTGTGGAGGACGATTCTGCTCTCCGTTGACACTCCGCACAATCTGTCTCAGTTGGCTGGGAAAAGAAAGTCTCTGGATTCTTAATCACAAGGGGTAACTCAAGAAGAAAATGATTGATCCCTCCGTCTCTTCGTCTCTGTCTCCCTGTTCTCTTTCGCTTCCCCGCCTTTTATAGGGGTTCTAGGGTAACGTCCCGCCTTATTTGCTCGACCGTTAGTTCCCACTACTCGAGAAGTGCCGTCATATTTGTTAGGTGGTTGCTTCATCGATCGAAATAATACCGCCGCATTCGTTTGGCAGTTAGCTCCACGATCTAAGGTGGCAATTCTCTTGTTCGGGTCGGATGACTTTGTATTAAACCCCTACCCGAAAGTTATGGGTAGTATCACGAATCTCAGTTTTAGATTCACGAACATGTTCTGTCGTCGCTGGGTCGCGAACCTCAATCTTTAAATTCGCGGATCTGTTGAGTTACAGATTTTCAACTCTAAATCCGCGGATCTGCTTTGTCTTCCAGAATTTTTCACCGACAAAATCCCCTCCAAAGTTTTTAAAACTCCCATGATCCTTTGAGGAGTTTTGGAATACTTTGAATATAATATTCTGTATTAGAATCTCCATCTGAGAGTACAATTCTGTATTAGAACTTTTCTTCAATTGAGGGTAACATGACTATGTCTCAATATCTCGAACTCTCATTTTGAAAGAAACACGACTCTGTATTAGCGCCATGAATTTGCTGTATTTGAAGGAAAATGAGATTTCATAAAGCATTTTACTGCCCTTGAAGGAGAATGTGACTCTGTATTAGTGTCACAGTTTGCTGCATACGACTTTGTGTTAGGATCGTAAACTTTTGCTTTGGAAGAAACACGACTCTGTATTAGGGTCGCGAACTTTCACTTTGTAGAAGAAAACAACTCTGTGTTAGGGTCGCAAACTGTAATTTTTGAAGGATCGCGACTCTGTATTAGGGACGCGAGCTTTCGCTTTGGAGAAGACAACGACTCTGTGTTAGGGTCGCAAACTGAAATTTCTGTTCGCGACTCTATATTAGGGACGCGAGCTTTCACTTTGGAGCAGGCAACGACTCTGTGTTAGAGTCGTAAATTGAAATTTATGAAGGATCGCGGCTCTGAATTAGGGACGCAAACTTTTACTTTTGAGAAGAAAACGACTCTGTGTTAGGGTCGCAAACTGAAACTTCTGAAGGATCGCGACTCTAAATTAGGGACGCGAACTTTTACTTTTTGGTTGCGGAAAGGCCGGAAGGCGGTTGCTTTCTACGGCGTAAGAACTAAGACATTCTCTGAGCCGTATTAAATGAAAGGTACCCACGAGATTCGGGCCAGATATCACGTCTATCCAGAGATCTCGGCCGTCAAATCATTTGCTATATAATCTCAACTTTATGAGAGAGGCTACTCTTATCTCAAGAAATTTGAAATCCGAGTTTTTCGTTAGAGTTCCTCAGACTTCTCGTCTTCAACCTCCTATAGCTTTCGATTCTCTGCATGAAGGTTTTCCTCAATTTGCGAAAGATGCTGAAGAAAGCTTCATCCTCCGATGCGGCTACCAGTGGTCATCAAGATTCTCAAGCAACCTCTAGTTTAATAGTGGTTCGGCAGGAACCCTTGATTGGAGGTAATAAAAATAACTTTCGAAAGACAGTCCCTTTCTCAGAGATTTTTTTTTATCTTGAATCTGTATGTCTCTTGCAGTCCATTATGCCTTGAATCCTTGACCTAAGGATCATTATTTCGGATACTCGGATGGCTATGATGGGCAGAAAGAATTCAGGTTTGGTCATGTCTTTCCACATTGTAAAGCATCAGATAGCCAAGAGAGAAAGGACAAAATTCTCCATCATTCTCGCTCAACATTATGAGAATTGATAACTAATGCACCTTTCGAAGGAGATGATCGGTCTCCGCAACGCAAACCCGCCTTTTTGTTTGGGGACCACATTTCGGTGCCCGATAGCGGTTTGGAAGATGGAGATTACAAGTGGCTTCGTCAAGTTGAAGCTCGCTACTTGTTTCTCCCCAATATGGAGATGTCTTATCCGTTCTTATTCTTTCAATCCCTTTCCGTGCCCAGACGAATGGACTGACACATAAACATGTTGCAAGACGGCATCTTATTAGGGGGTTTCAATGCTCAAGGTGCTTTTTCTCGTAGCACTGGAAAACACTTTCGTGGATTGCTTCCGGAACTGCTTAAACATGACCTCCCCAGAGGCGAGATTCCCATAATCGCACAGACTTTCCTGTACCTATTCACCAATGCACAAGGGGGTTTCCTGTTCAGAATTTTTGTCCCCCTGGATGGGTTCATTGTTCTTCAAAAGGAGAGTGGGCAGTCTTGACTGACTTCTTCTTGAAAACTTTCAAAGATCAGCTCCATTACGCAGGGCTACATCGTGCTATCAAGGCTGTTCAGCATGGTATTCCCGTTAGTAGATTCCATTTTTTTTGCTCTACTAGAACTGTACAATCCTGATATTTGTACAATTTTTTGCCCTCGAGACGAATTGGGTTTTGCCCTTCACGAAATGTATGAAATTTTGGGCTTACTCATGGGAGACATCCCGTATGAAGAGTATGTCCCCACTGGGGAAGAACTCTATCTGCTGAAGACCCGGGGCTCTTTGACTTATGATACTTACTGGGAGTTACTCTGTCACTACCATATTTGCACCCACATGTCCGACACCCGCAGTTTGAAGCCGAAGAAGTGGCTGCAATATCTTCTGCCCAATTTTTCTAAGGGTAATCCTAATTTTACCTGCCTTTCTCCAGTTTCTGAAAAGGAGGTTGAGAGAAGAATTGTAAGTTTCGGGACAGATACTTATGTCGCCGAATCTGATGAGGACGTTTTCAAAGTTGAGACATCCTTTGAGAGCTTTCATTATCAAGCTTTTCAACCTTTATTCGATCCCGCCTTCTTGGCAGGTTATTTGATGGTATGGTTGAAAAAGTGTGTTATTCCTTCGCAGGAAAACATACACGTTAGGGCTATATACCCAGCCGTCCTACTAGCATTAGGAAGGCGACTCAGTCTGTTGCCCGCGATGGTGTGCAGCATCCAAAGCGGACTGAGGAGATTATCTGATAAATTCTGCAACGTGAAGAAGGAGCAGAGGAAGAAAGGGGATCCGGTCATTAAGACTCCTAATCTGCGTGTAGAACTCCCTTATACTTATTTGATGGCTTGGTTAGTTTTACATTGCCCTATTTTGATGAGTCCTGCTGACTCGCAGATTGATTTAAGTGCTCCTAAAATACAGCACTACGAGAGGTCGCAATGGAGAGGGGGCTACATGACCGTGATCCGCAAAACCTCCGTCATTTCTCAACTTTTGAATTATTCAGATGTTTTCTGTACTTTCCAAATGCTGGGTACGGGGAGGAATTCGTGGATACTGCCGGTGCCGATAAATTCACTACTCTGTCCTCGGGGTGCTTCTGGTGGTTGATAAACATCCTCTCAGGATATCTGATTCTTCATTTGGGGAACCATTGCTACATAGAGCCTTACTACCTGAGCTGTTTCGCTCGACAGTTCGGGTATAATCAACTTTATATTGGTAATCCCAATAGGGAGATAAGTTTTGTTGGGAATGTTCTTGAAGGAGCTCAAGCTTGGTTTCACTTCGTCTCAGGTGGAACCCAGGCCAGATTTGATCTTCCGCTCAAGACCCCAAATTCGAGTATGAGCTTTTGTTTCTGTAAGTGGTTCGCGGATGCTAGTTCCGCTCCTCAAAATTTCAGCATAAATCATACCAGTCTGCGGGAGATCAGAGCTTGGTATGCCTAGAAAAAGAAAGCTGGCAGTATGAAAGTGGCAGGGATAGAAGATTTCAGGGGAGACAGTGCATCCAATGAATCGGAACCAGTAACTCAACAGAGAGAAGATGTCGATAATGCATCAGCTCAAACCGCCTCTCTTGGTGCTTCTCCTCTCCCGACATCGAAGAAGACTTCTCCTCAGCTACAGTCTTCTCCCAAGAAATCTTCACATAAGCGGAAGAGACAAGGTGCCTCAGTGACTTGCCTACCATTCCGCAGGGGATTGATTCGCAGCGCACCCCATCTGGAGCTGGCACTGCAACACCCAGCCTGGTTTCTGAGTCCCTCGCTGAGGAACTCAAGGAAGATGATGATGACTCATCTTTAACTCTCCGCTCCCTTAAAAGGTATCGGAGTCAAGGATCTATTCTCTGCAGTGATCCTTCTCCCGTCACTCAAGAGGGTTCTACCGCCTAACTTGTCAGGCCACTGTTGAAGTCGGTGTTTCTCCGGCCATACAAGAGGACCCTTCAGCTCCTACTGTTCAAGTTATTGCAGACGATGAAGTACAAATCATTGGGGAGACTCGTGCATCAGATCCCCCAAAAGCAGCACCTCCTTCAGGAAGTCAGGATGATTGGGGAGATGACTATAATGTCGACAGCAATGATTTTCGATCTTCAACCCCTCCATCAGACCATGGCAAGTATGTCTATTTGAGTGAAGAGCTTCGAACTGAAATATACGGGCCTGAAGCGTTTGGTCTTGAGGTGTACGGGCTTGGAAAATCCAGTGTCCAACCTTTAGGTTTGCATCTTCTTCCTTTGTCAATTATGTTATTATCAAATGATGCTGTAATATTTGACTATTAACTTTATCCTTTTGCTAGCTCCAGTTTCAACTTCAGATTTAGAGTGCATGGGCGCGAAGGTAACTTCGCTAGATGACACCATCGCGGGAACTGACACTGATGAGGCGACCGAAATTACCACTTATGTTGTTGATACTACGGAAGCAATAATTCCCGAGACTACTGTGTCTACGATTTTGGCCGCAGCTGCTCCGACCGATGTTTTGGTTCAGAATGCTGCAGTTGTTAACTCTGCTGAAGTTTTCAGAAGTCCCAGTCCTCCTGATACTAGCCTGGCTGCCCCTATACAACAGAGTACGGATCAATCCGCCTCTGCCTCAACCAGTATTACTCCCTCTCATGCGGAGATTGATATGCTTGAGATTGATTTATTGAAGGATACGGTGGAGACATTCCTTCACTTGCTTGACCGCTGTATTGATAAAATACTGAATGGGGCTTCTTTTGCTTCACTCACCAATGTTCTCAACATTTACTTAACTGGTATTGTCAGTATTGGTGGAGAGAATAAAGCTGCTCCCTTTAGACTTATGATAACTCAGCTTCAAAAGCATGCTGAATCCCTATCAAAGGCCAGAAGTGCTGATAAATCTGAGACAGTAAAAATCATATTTCAGAAGCTGAAAGAGGAACAACTTAGGTTCCAGAAAGAGACTCAGGAGAAGGCAAATGCTTGTAAAGTCTCCTTAAAAAAGGGTCAATCAGACCGTGAGTCTCTAGTTCTTCAAGTAGAGGTCGTTACTTCAATTGTCAAGGACCATGACCAGGCTATCGTTAGGACTCAAGAGACTATCACCAAAGCTCAAGCTTTCTTGGCCAAAATCACCAAGGAGCGTGATGAGTCAATGAGGAATCTCGCCAATTTATCGCGCCAGTAGGACAATACAACCAGAGATCTCCAGGCGATACAGACTGAATTTGATATGCTGGAGGCTGCTGCAGCGCAAAATGTTGTTGCTAGTGACGAAGAATTGCGTCGTCAAACTACTGTCCAAACTTATAAGTCCCTCCAACAAGATATTGATGATGAGGAGGAGAAAATAAAATCCCTCTTGAATCATTGAACTATAAAAGCTTGTATATATTTTAATTTTCTGCTCTTTTTTTTTGTAATAGTTCCCCTGTCATTTAGAGAATCTGATTTTGGCTTTCTAAGGCATGGCTTTGCAGTTGTTCTTCAAAGATTTGTAACGAAATCGCCATCTTTCGTCTGAATTTTTGCGAACCACCTAAAGTTCTGGTATCTGTGTATCTGTCACGTGACTTTCATAAGTCACGTGAAGTCTGAGACTTTGCATCTAGAGGTTCGCGGATTAACACAATCCATACTTAATTCGCGACCTTGACTCCGGAATTTTGGTTCGCAATGTTTCATTCTGGAAGTTTACGGAATAAGCCATAGACTCCTTCAGAATTTATAGAGACTTCTGCGAGCCATGGGATGAAGTTGTCGGGTGTGCAATCTCAAGCGTTACACGTCTTCATTAATGACGAGATTTCCGGGCTGTGATATCTAAACGTCCCATGCAACAGTAATAAATTTTGTTAAGATCTGAGCTGAAAATCTTGACCGAAGATTTTGCTTTTATCTTTTCTAAACTGAAGATCACGGTTACCAGCCTGTCTATATAAGGCACATGATCTCTTCAATGGTAGATCATTCAGCCGTGAGAAAATTTCTTTCCGACTTTCTTCCCTTCCTTTCTTTTGCAGTCGATCTATTAGTGCAACCATTTTTCCTTCTTCATCCGCAGTGATGGATAGAAATTGGCATGTTACAAGACCTCCATACTGCATCAATTCAGTGGGGTGTTCCACCGAAAAGGTCATTCTGACCGTAATCATTTTTCTTAATTAAGCTAAACTTCTTCTTCTGATTAATATCCTCCTCTTCCTTCTTTTTCTTCCTTTTTAACATGGTTTTGACTTGGTTGCAGGAGATAACCGTAGTCATTCTTCTTAACAATGACCCAGACCCGATGGGCTCATAGTTGCTTCCAATACCTCGAGGGTCTTGGAAGGTCTCATGAATTTTTCATGAGAGAAAAGATTTCGGGTCTGTGGCATTGTTTTTCTTCTTTCCTAGTACTCCACAAGATTGGGGTACTAATGACCAGGACTTTGAACTTGTGCAACCCCTCATGTTGTACATCTAGGGTGTGCACTTGGTATGTCAGTTTGAACTAATCAAGTCACTGGCATCATCACTGGGGGAACGAGGTCCCTGATTGTGGTCGGAAAGAAGAAACAAGATTATACTCTTGAGCCATCCTTTAAGAGGAGGCTACAAGAGTAAATTGGAAGTGGGAGTTTTTGGAGCAAACTTTTTGATCCGAGCCATGCTGAAAGAGAAGGTTACAGAAGCAAGTTTGTCATTCCAGAAGAAGATTTTGCAGGGACAAACTTTTTGGTCCGAGCCATGCTAAAGAGATGGCTACAGAAGCAAGTTTGTCACTCCAGAAGAGTCTGTAAGAGCAGACTACTGCTTTTAAGCCACCCTTGAGAGAGGAGGCTACAGAAGCAAACTTTTTCCTTTTTTTCCAGTGATTTGTATTCACTCTTATTGACTGTGTAATACCGGAGAATTCTCTGTACTATTGATCTGATAATGAATAAAAAGCTCTTTTTTTTACATAACTAAGAATATCTGATGGATGATTCTGATGTTGATTACCAAGGGTAACTGTTAACTTGATAATCTTGAAATCAATCAAAATCTTCCAAGTACCCAAAGTTACTGCGAATGAAAGAATTTCTTGTTGACAAATTTGATTTGCCAGGGGTATTTTTAATTTGGCGAGAAGGAAAAATGTGATTTGCCAGAGGTATTTTTAACTTTGCGAGTTTGGAAGAAGGAAAAATGTGATTCGCCAGAGGTATTTTTAACTTGGCGAGTTTGGAAGAAGGAAAAATGTGATTCGCGCCAGAGGTATTTTTAACTTGGCGAGTTTGGAAAAAGGACAATTTGTGATTCGCCAGAGGTATTTTTAACTTGGCGAGTTTGGAAAAAGGAAAAATGTGATTCGCCAGAGGTATTTTTAACTTGGTGAGTTTGGAAAAAGGAAAAATGTGATTCGCCAAAGGTATTTTTAATTTGGCGAGTTTGCAAAAAGGACAATTTGTGATTCGCGAGCTAAAGATTTTTAGTTCAGAATCGAGAATCTTCATTGATTACAGAGAAGCTTTTTGTTCATAATTTGCATCGAACTACCTAGATCGCATTACAACTGGTATTCTACAATTTCACTAAGAATAATACTTCTTCAGGAATTTGGCGTTAATCGACATCATAATCTTATCACCATTCGGTTTCGCCAACCGATATGCGCCGTTAGAATAGACAGTATTAATGACAAAAAGTCCCTCCCACTTTGACTGGAACTTTACCTAGGCTTTTTGTTAGTTATGATAGGTCTTCTGACTGACAGGACCAGATCACTTTTCTTGAAAGTTCTTCATTTAGTCTTTCTGTTAAAGATTCTGGAGATCCGCGCCTGGTATAGTTCAATACTCTATTGAGCTTCCAAGTGCTTATCATACAAGCCTTCTAATTCTTGAAGCCTTTGTTGATGCCTTTCATTTTCCGTCATCCTAGTTGTTAACGCGACTTGCAACGATGGAATTTGGATTTCCAAACGCAAAACTGCTTTTGACCCGAATACCAAGGAGAAGGGTGTGGCATTGGTGGGGGTTCGAACTGTAGTGCGATATACTCACAGACATTCTCCTAGTTTTTCATCCCAGTTCCTCTGATTGGACGTTACGAACTTTTTAAGAAGTTTTACAATGGTCTTATTAAAAGCTTCTGCTAGACCATTGGCTGCAGGGTAATATGGTGATGAAGCTACATCTTTGATCCGGTACTTGTTGCAGAATCTGGAATACACTTGGCTCACAAACTGGGGCCCGTTGTCATGAATTATTCTTCTGGGCACCCCGAAGCGAAAAAGCACATGGTGCTTGATGAATTTGATAACATCTGATGACTTTACTTCGGTTAAATAAATGACCTCAGTCCATTTCGAAAAGTAATCCGTTAGACCTAAAATAAACTAGTGTCCCCCTATTGATGGCGGAGAAATTGGCCCTACAATGTCCATACCCCATTGCTCAAATGGCCACGACGTAACCGTTTGGTGGAGATACTCCGGAGCTTGATATATAAAATCCGCATGTAGTTGGCAGGCCCTACACTTCTTGGCGTAGTTAACCGCTTCTGTCATCATCTTAGACCAATAATAACCCATCCTTTTGATTCTGTCATAAAGTTTTGGCTCTGGCTAGTGCGCTCTGCAGATGCCAGCATGAGCTTCTTCGAGTACTTTTTGAGCTTCGCGGCAGGAGAGACAGCGGAGGAAGATTTTCTATACAACGTCTGGAGCTCCGCGTTGTAGTAGAACCGGACAACTCTTCTCTGAATTGCCCTGGCTTCTTTTTAATCTTCAGGTAATATACCGTAAATGACATACTCTATATAAGGAAAACGCCAATCCCTTGGTTCTAGGCTTGATTCGAAAACATCAGTTTCGTCTTCCTGTGGTTTCTGCATTTCCTCTTTAAGTTCGTCTTTTGAACAAAATAATTTTTTGCTCCCTACTGTAATTTGCTTTCTAGTATGCTTGGGCAAAGCTAACGTGGCAGCTAAGGAAGCTAGTGAATCTGCATAACTATTTCGGTGACGCTTTACATGGCTGATATAGAAACCTTCAAAACCATTGGCGATCTTGATCACTGCACGATAATATCGTAGGAGGTCTTCATGTTTGACCTCGTACTCTCCTTTTACTTGATTTACAACGAGTTGAGAGTCCCTATATGCCTCTAAATATTTGACCCACAGTTGCTTAGCTATTTTTAAGCCGATTAGGAGGGCATTATACTCCGCGATATTGTTGGAGCACGGGCTTATTAATGAGTAAGCTCGAGGAATGATGTGATTGGGGAGATGAAAACAGACCCCCGCTGTCATCTTTCCTTCGGATCCCATTCGGGAGGCACCATCGAAGAAAAGTTACCATACACCTTCCGAGACTGTATTTACCTCGGGAGGCTTTCGTGAGTCATCTTTTTCTAGAATCGGGTTCCATTCTTCTAACTCCTCGGGAATTTGCTCGTATAACTTTGACGATGTCGGGATTGGATGTTCGGGTAGGAAGTCGGCCACGACCTGTCCTTTAACAGACTTTTGCGGGACAAAGCGCATATCATACTGTGATAGTAAAATAGCCGAATTGGATAGTCTTGAATTTAACGATCCGAGTTTAGTCATTAGTATTCTCAGGGAGTTAACTCTCGATACAACGTGGATGGTTTGTCCAACTAAGTAGTGCTGCATTTTCTGTATTGCGAACACTAAAACTAGACATTCCTTTTCCACTAGATTATACCGGTGTTTTGCCCCGATCATCATTCTGCTGAGGTAATAAATAGCTTGTTCGCGACTTGACTCATTCTTCTGTGCTAACAATGCTCCCAAAGAATGGTCCATCGCCCTTACATATAGCAAGAAAGGTATTCCCGAGACTGGGATACAAGCACTGGTGGCTTCATGAGATATTGTTTGATTTCTTCAAAAGCCTTTTGGCACGCGTCATCCCAAACAAATGACACTCCTTTCCTCATTAATCTGGTGAAAGGTTGACATTTATCAAATAAATTTGATATAAACCTGCAGATGTACGCCAGCCTACCTTACAATCCCCTCAACTCTTTGAGGTTACAGGAAAGTGGCATGTCTTGGATAGCCTTAACCTTATCTGGATCAAGGTAGATTCCTATCGATGTTACAACTAAGTTGAGGAACTTTTCGCTGGAAACCCCCAGGAAAGACTTGGTTGAATTCATCTTGAGCTGGTGTTTTCTCATAAGATTGAACACCGTCTTCAAATCCTTCAAGTGGTCATCCTTGTTTCTACTTTTAATTGCTAGGTCGTTTACGTAACATTCCACTGTTTTCCGGAGATACTCTTGGAATATTACGTTCATGGCACGTTGATATGTAGCACCTGCGTTTTTCAAGCCGAAAAGCATGAGTGTATAGCAATACACCCCGAACGGTGTTCTGAAGGACGTATGCTTCTCATCATCAAGATACATCTTTATTTGATTATATCCCGAGAACCCATCCATGAACGTCATACGTTCATACCCACAAGTATTATCTATCATAACATCTGTGATGGGTAGCGGGAATTCGTCCTTAGGGCAGGTCTCGTTCAGATCCCCAAAGTCTATACATATTCGGATCTTTCTATTTTTCTTGGTTACGAGAACTATATTCGCGACCCAATCAGGGTGCTGTTCCTTGCGAATAAAACCTGACTCAATCAACTTCTTGATTTCAGTTTCAATAGCTTCCATAATTTCTGGGCGGAATCTTCGTTGCTATTATTTTACTGGCTTAGCATCTGGCGGGATATTTAATTTGTGAACTACTACACTGGGGTCTAATCCTGGCATCTCCTCATAACTTCAGGCGAAAATATCGATGTATTCGCAAATGAGCGATATTAAATCCTCCCTTTCCTTCGAGGATAGGTTCTCACTTATGAATATGGGTTTAGAATTCCTTTCATCTCCCATATTTATTTGAATCACTTTATCCTCGGTAGGAGGCTCGCATTGTTCAAACTGGATTTCCCACTTCACATTAAGGTGCTTGGCCTAGGAGTCATCTTTTATTGGCGAGGCTTCCTCTAAATCTTCACTTTCTTGGATCGCGGAAGCCATATTCGCGGACACTTCGTGGAAAATCATACATATATTGACATCTGAGTCCCAGCAGGATGATTCTGACGAATAATCGCACTGTTTTTTTTCGGTTTCTCTACTTGAAGAATCCTCGGGAGTGGTGACGTATCCTAACCCCTTGTCGATTTTCTGGTAATGATCTGGCATTTTCCCTTCTGGGACGAAGAGTTGAAGGATTGTCCTTCTACCTTTTCCGAAATTCAACCCCCTGCTTTCGGCCAGATTATATCCCATTTTCTTTATTAATCTATGAGAGTTTTGACTATAATGGAAGAACTTGGGACTTCTCTGTTCTTCCTCAGAATTTAAACATTTCTTTTTGTTCCGGTGACTTGCCCTTCCAAATATTATGGCTTTTTGGGTTTCGTCCTTGGGAGGAACCTCAAAAATGACCTTGTTAGCACTCTCAACATCATTACTTAATTCGTGTAAGGATGACCGAATAGGTGTTTGGAAGGAAGTCAGAGAATATATCTCATTCACATAGTCACTGAATGCATCTGTGCTAGTACTTGAGGGCTCAGAATCAATACTAGAAGAATAAACAAACTCTAAATTCTCATTTATCACCCATTCACCATCAGAGTGAGCGGTGTTATTTACATCAAGATCTTAAAGGCTTATCACAATGGGCTCACCGTCCCAAGTTACGTCTTCGGATTCCAATCTTCGGATCCTGATTCTGTATCAGCTTCTTCGTCACTATCAGAGTCATTTGGAACAGGCTGATCTGAAATACTGACGCATCTTGATACAGCATCGTATCAGTAAAGTAGTTTTCAACTCCTTTAAAGGGCTGCTTCTCTGCGATCAGCGTTCTCACGTTCCTATCTTCGTCCACATACTTCATGCATTGGTGTAACGTGGAGGGCACAATGAAATTGTTATGGATCCAAGGCCTTCCCAATAGCAGATTGTATGATGTGTCCGCGTCTATCACGTAGCACGTGGCTTCCGTTTTCAAGTCGCCGATCTGACACTTAAGCTTTATTTTTCCCAACGGTTTGCTACCGTTAGCATTGAATCCGAAAATGGTAGTATTAGTCGCTGCTAATATATTCATCGGGACCCCAAGGTATCGTAGCATCCTCCGTGGCATGATGCTTAAAGTTGAGCCTGAATCAACTTGAATACGATCAATCTCCGCAGAGCCTATGTACCCCTTATAATACAAGGGACGGTGATGCTTATTGCTCTTGACTTGCATATCTTTCGGGGAGAAAGTGATGCAAGGGACGTTCTTACTAAAGACCTGGTGACTCGTCACTCAAGGGGATTCCTCCTCCTCAATTATTTCTAGTATCTGTGCTAGGAATATCTCCGAATCTTGCAGAGTTTCTCTTAAAGTTTCTCTAGTAGGTTTAGAGAGCTTTAGAAGTTCGTACAAGGTTATCCATGCAGGAATATTGGCTAGCTGCGTCAGGATGTCGAACTGAAATGACTTCCGTAAATCCTCAGCAGACTCTTTTCCTTTCTTCCTTAGCATCTTATTGAACTTGAGTTCTTTTTGTTTGGCTTTCTCTGGAGGCGGTCGGGAATCCGTTGCCTGGCCGTAGTTCTTCAAGTAATCTTTTCCTGAACGGGTCCCCGCGGGAGGAGGATCCGCGTCAGCCACCAAAAAGTTTTCGATTTCTTCTTCCGAATCGGTTAGAGCAGGAATGACTCCGTCGTCTTCGGGAATCACGGAGACGACATTGGAGGTGAAGGTCCTCCCTCTTCGCTTCCTTTCAGATGAACTGGAAATCCATTGTTCATCACTTCGGAGATCTGGATGCACCCATAGGATCTCCCCCCTATCAGTTTCTAAGGGGAACAGTCCTTTCTTCTGCTGTTGGTGCGGATCAAAATTTACGACCTGCATCGTGCCTCTAGGAATGTGTTGCACTCCATCTTGAACTGTTGACTCTATCTAGTTGGGCGCTTTGCCGAACCTGACAGTTACCATATTCGCGGTCACCTTCTTCTGGTGCTCTTGAAGCTTAATGACGTTAGCATCCACTAAGACTTGAATCTTATCTTTAAGGATGTAACAATTTTGTGTAGGGTGGTTAATGATCCTATAGTAGACACAGAAATTAGGATCATTAATTTTCCCTGCTTCTTCTGGGCATTTAGACTCTGGCAGTTTTAATATCTTCTTACTCATGAGGAGGTTGAAGATAGTTTTCGTATGCTCATTCTTGAAGGAGTATTACTTTTGCAGCATACGTGTCTGAGGAGGGAGCTTTTGAGAAGGTTTTACGGGTTGCGGGGCATCCGTTACCATTGTCTCCTTCCCCTTATATCCCCGAGATCGGAGCTTATGGTTGTTATCGCCACTTCGCTTCTGTTTTTCCTCGCCTCCTTCTTCTTCGAGCCTTTGTGCGATCTCCTCAGCCTCCTCAGTTTGTAGGGTAAGATCCTTCCAAGTCGAGGATTTCACTACTCCCATCCTAGCCAGAACTTTAGTCGATAAATTGTGTCGACAGGTTTCTACCAGGGTCTTTTCTGGCATCCCATGTGGGCATCTGAGAGAATCATTTCAGAATCTTTTGATGAAGTCCCGAGCTGACTCTCCTTTTCTTTGTTTAGTAGTTAGAAGCACCGGCATTGACACCTCCATATCATCTTCATAGAATCTGGTCAGAAAGGGTTTCTCCATGACGCTCCATGAATTGATGGTTCCCGGCTCTAGTCTCCGGAGCCATTCAAAAGCTAGTCCCGTTAAGGTACTAATGAATACCCGCATAATAATGGGGTCATTTCTGGCTAAATGTTCGATCTGCGATTTAAAATAGTAGAGGTGCTGGTTTGGCGATCCTTTACCATCAAAAGATTTGAGCTTCAATAGTTTATAACTTTCCGGGAATGGCACACTGGGATATGGTCTTACCACGCCTAGCTCTTGTAAATCTCTCTTATGCATGAGAGCGTTCAGTTTATTTTGGAAGCGCTCCATCCAAACAGCGTTTGCATTTCCTTCCTGATGCACGGAACGGTCGCCGTCATCCTCATGATGTTCTGATTCTTTTTCGTTATTGTGAAGACCTTCTTCTTCTGTCTTCTTTCCCTTATCAGTCTTTGAGTGCGAAGACGTATCGTTCAATCTAGTCTTCTCCAATTCCATCAGAACATGTAGCATATCTTTAAGCTCGCTGATAGCATTCTGCTGTTGCTGGATATGCTTATCTTGTTCATCCATTCTCCGCATGAACTCCTCTGAGATGTTATTTTGAGTCATATATGCGCAGATGGAGTCCTTTAGGAGTGAGTCGGATGTTCGCGACTCAGCCATAACAGATTTGATCCTATTTTCTTCATCGGAAGAGATTCCCGCCATTTGCCTATAATTCATGGGGGCTGTCGTCCCACTTTTGAGTCGAGTGTTTTGAAAAATTCCTCGCTCTTCATTGAGTAGATCCATTGAACCCGAAGAGAGCTCTGGATCAGAAACATCTCCTTCGGAGACTTTCTTCGCCTTCTTTTTCTTCTTCTTCTCCCCGATACTTATCATATTGGATGATACTTCGGGGTATTCAGGCTCAGAAAACTCAAGCCCGTTTTGTCGCCTCCTCTTCGCCAGTTGGGGTGAAGATGTTGATGGAGTCGACAATCAATGGAACACCGTGGGTCTAGTATGGGCTGAACAATGACAGTGAGACAGTACTGCATTGATCAATCGTTCACAGTGGCAGTGAGATGCATGGAATTCTTCCCTTTTTCTGTTTAGAAGTTCCCTAAGATCTCTTGCATTGGGATTCTTTGTGACGGATAGCTTCGGGAGCGGCACAGTCTTATCCTTAAAGATAGGCGTGCGTCTTCTGCAAATTTGAGGTTCGCAGGTTTCGCGAGCTTCTTCAGTCACGTGATCATACTTCCTCCCTGGACACGAGGGACGCAGATGTATGCTCCGCATTCGTAATTATAGATAACTTTGGTGGACTTACCCCACTTCCTATAGGAAACGCCAGTAAATTTCTCCGCGTCTCGACCATCCTTGCCTTTCGGCCTCCATACTTGTACAGTAGGTCTTTGCAGTGATGAGTTGACGGTTTCCTTTTGCTGCGTAGTCTTGCAGAAGGCACGAGCTTTACTTCTTTTTAGGTTCCTTTTCGTTGTACGAGTGAGAGGAACCACCTTCTCTGCGTCATAGCCTTGTGGAGTAGGCAGTGATTACTTCCCCTTACTGAAGTGGGGACCTTGGTCTACTTTGTTTGCAAGATCAGGAGTCTCAATCGAAACTGGTTTAGAGCCCAATGTTGGTGAAGAAGAGGGTTTCAGACCAGTTTGGTCACCGACTTCTCCATCTAAATTATTGCTATGGGAGCCTCCTTGAAGATTGACCTCTTAGAGACTTTACGGCACCCTGTAGGGAAGTAGGGCTTTTAGAGCCTGAAGAAAGAAATTCTTCGTATTTTTTCTGATCAACCTGAACGGTGAGCGAATTGATCATACTGCTAACTGGAATGTTGTCGGATTGAGCTACCACCAGATCACCAGAGGTAATGGCAGTCCCCAGCGGAGTCGCCAATCTTCTGTTCGCCATAAAAATTGCAAATGACACTCTATTGAAGGTTTTTCAATAAAGAATTACAATCCAACGGTTTCCCGTTTATAGAAGATGAGGAAAATGGATTTCCTTTTTGTTTAAAGCTAGGTTCCTATATAGCTGTGGAGGACGATCCTGCTCTCCGTTGACACTCTGCACAATCTCTCTAAGTTAGCTAGGAAAAGAAAGGCTCTGCACTCTAATCACAAGGGGTAACTTAAGAAGAAGATGATTGATCCCTCTGTCTTTTCGTCTCTGTCTCCCTGTTCTCTTTCGCTTCTTCGCCTTTTATAGGGGTTCTAAGGTAACGTCCCGCCTTATTTGCTCGACCGTTAGTTCCCACTACTCGAGAAGTGTCGTCATATTTGTTAGGTGGTTGCTCCCACGATCGAAGTAATGTCGCTGCATTCGTTTGGCAATTAACTCCACGATCTGAGGTGACAATTCTCTTGTTCGGGTCGGGTGACTATGTATTAAATTCCAACCCGAAAGTTATGGGTAGTATCGCGAATCTCAGTTTTAGATTTGCGAATCTGTTCTGTCGTCGCTGGGTCGCGAATCTCAATTTTTAAGTTCGCGGATGTGCTGAGTTGCGGATTTCCAACTCTAAATCCGCGGATCTGCTTTGTCTTCCAGAATTTTTCGCCGATAGCTCACAACTAACAAATTTTTTACGATAATTCACCTATATATAAGAGAATAATAGAAATAAATTAGAATCTAATATAGTTTACTTGTACTACATTTTATCCAATAAAATAAAATAAAATAATGTAATTATTGAGTATTTTTTGAGATTATGATATCAATATCTTAGACTGGATTGTAATTTTGATTATGTTTTCTTTCAATTAAACACATAATTATTATTTTTAATTGAATACAATATTTTATATAGCTAGATAAGAAAACAAATGAATTCCAAAACTCATAAAATTTGGGCATAAAATAAACTAAGAAGGTACAGATCACGGTCCTACAAAAGTTGAAAAATAATAATAAAAAATATTTTCGCTAGATAGCGTATCATAATTTCAAATTAAGTAATAGCCGGAAAATAACATCTATGTAAAATTAAAGGTAAACTTATCTAACACATACGAAATAGCATAATTATAATAATAATAAACTAGAAAAGTATGCGCTCATCTATATATTATTATTAGGCGAGGAAAGTGTCTCGATTTAGTTGCCGGCGTTAGGGGGAAATTCTATTCACGTACACTAATTTATTTTTGAGACACATATTACTCTATACACCTACCATTAAGTTCAAATCATCTATGTTTACTCAATTTTGACCCTCCCCCTCTCTCTCTCTTCTATCAAAAGCAATCTCGACCTCCAATCTCCTCTCTCTCGTCTCCACTTCCCGTTGGTCCTCGATTTTGTTGCCCCCGTCGTCCGTCGCTCTCCCTCCATTGCCCCACCACCTTCGATGTCATTTTCTCTCCGCCACAAACATTGAAAATCAAAATCGAAACATCTCACATAGATAACTTTAACAATGAATAAAATGTTTATGTATAATTCTTTACCAACTCAAATTCTAAAATATTATGCAGAGGAATGAAGCAATTTATTTACTAAGGCAAGCCTTACATTTGTGCTACATACAGACTTATTTTGCTGTTGCGAAATTATCTCAGAAAAAAATCATGAAGGGAATCCATAGAGCAAAGGGAGAACTAAAAAGATTGATCAAACTAGTATTTTTGAAACAGAAACAAAAACATTATTTTGTCTGTTGAATTAGGATGACATGATACATGTTTCATATTTATAAAAAGACTTTAGATGATCATATGACCGTTGTAGGTGGTGGGATCGTACTCGTTGAAATCGTCTGCATTGTTGTCATCCCTGTTGCGTCAGCCTCCTCAGTAATACAACATGGCTGCTGGTTTCAGGTCTTGTTGGATTCTAGATTCGAGATTGTATGGATTGGAAAAAGTGAAGAGATTGGAATTTGAAACGGCAATTTAGTCAAAAAAAAATGGAGAAAGTGAAGAGATTAGAATTTGAAACTGGCAATTTAGTCCAAAAAAAAAAAAAAAAAAAAAGAAGATGGCAATTGCAAGTTTGTGTGTCAAGAGTGAATTGGTGTGCGTGAATAGAACTCCCGGCATTCTTGAACGTTCCTCAATTTGCATGGTTTTGGAATTCCGACACGATTTTACCAAATTTTCCACCCAATCAAGGAGGGAAATTCTAAATGCGCACCATATTTTAATATTGAGCACCATTTTCTCCTATGTTGTAAATCACTTTACTGTATAGTATGTGCTCCTCACTACTTAAATGTGGTGCGCATTTAGAATTTCCCATTCAGGGATAAGGTGTTTCCACACAAAACGATCCCCTCACCTCCGAGGTCAACATACTCCACTGCGAGTGTGCTAGATATTTCAATTTTCAACCGTAATCCCCAAATCGCACCCGATCCCAAAACCCTAGAAAAACTTTCCCCTTCGATGTCCGTCGAGCGATCCTTCGAGGCTTGGGAGGAGATCCACCGGCAGGGCCAGGACCTCGCGGATCGCCTCGCCCAGGGCTTCACCGGCCTCATCGCCCACCCGCCGCCCTTCACGTGGCCTACGGCGGCGCCGCCCAAGAAGAACCCCTTCGAGCTAGACCTTAACCTCAATTCCTCCGATGGCGTTAACGCCATCCTCGACATCGGGAGCAGGATTGGTCAGGTGGGGGCCGAGTTCGGCGCTGGAATCAACGGGATGGTGGAGCAGTTCTTCCGGCAGCTACCGGTGCCTTTCCGGCAGGGGGAGGTGAGGGTGTCGCCAGCGGCGATCAAGACGGAGCTGGAGAGCAGGAGGAAAGATGACGCCTTTGAGAGGGGCGGCGGTGAATTGGGGAGTTTTGGGAGTGGGCTTGGGATCCAAGGGTTGACGGCAGTGGGGGCGGTGGCTGAGGGGAGCTCTGATGAGTTGGAGGATGAGGACGGATTTGATTCCGATGTGAGAGCTACTGGGCGGTTCAAGAAACCGAAGGTAAGTTATTATTATTATTATTATTATTTTTTTCTCTTTTTGTTTGTTTAAAGATTATATTCCATGGAGACCCAATAACTACTTCTAATATAAATAACTAACCTAAAAAACCCTTGTTCTTTATCCGAGTACTAAGTTGTAACACTATTTCTGGTTATGAGATGAATCTCTAGCTATGATACTCCTGAAGTAATTTCATATGAGAGAGGGCTCTTGGATAATCTATGTGATGGCGGACGGAAGCGATTTAGGGTTTGTGGTGGGAAATTGGGGAAGAATTTAGAGTTTTGGGAGATAAATTAGGGTTTGGACTTTACGTCCAGGCAAATCACACGTTTACTCTCTTACGAATCACTTCAGAAAAGATTTGATAAAGCAAATCACATGCTCTCAAAAGAAATCATATTTCACTCTTTATTTTAAATTAGGGTTTTACAAGTCATATATATAGAGAATTCTAAAACAACAAAATAATATCAAATCTATCCAAATTTTCAATTAAATCTAATTAAATTTTAATGCAACAAGATAATACCAAATCTAATCAAATCCTAATCAAATCTCTATCAATTCTCCCCTGCTTGGAAACATTCACCATCGGTGAATGGCGACTGGAAGAAGATCAAGCACATCGGATGAAGGCGAATGTCAAGATCTTCAGGGTTCTTGCCGAAGAGGGTGTTTCTGGTGTTAACCATGGCTGCTGCTTCGATGGGTTCTTTGGGTGAGAGAGGAAAAATTTGAAGCAATTGAGAAGAAAGAGAAGAGAGAGAGAGAGCAAGACAGAGAGACAGAGAGATAGATAGATAGAATTTGAGCAAAGAATTTGAGAAATATTATTCAGATAGAATTCTTATAAAATTCTCTGCAATTTATACAGGTAACAGGTTTAATTTCCAAAAAATTACATGAATGCCATCAAGACAGTTATAACTGTCTTGAAAATTGGGTCGGGTCGGTTCTTAAATGAAAAATCCATCCGCCCGCAACTAATCTCTCTTCATTTCTTCGGGTCGGGTCGGACTTTTCAAATGAAACCCATTCATACCCAGAATTAATCCTTCTCCTTCTTCAGCTCATCCCGATCCTTCCGCTGAATCCATTTAAGCTTGAGGTCAAAACTATCCAGTTCTTGACAAATCTTCCTCCATCTGAGCAACTTCGTCCCCGAAGTTGTTTTTCAAGGAATAGTAATCTTCCCAAGTTGCCTCTGAGACATCCAAGCCTCTCCACTTGACTAGAATATGAGTCACAGCTTTGTTCCCTTGTTTAACTATTCTTCTCTGTAAGATTTTTTCAGGTCTCTTTTCTTCTTCAACCCAAAATGTTGGCAGATGATTGGTAGATGTTGGAGGAATACCTGAATATTTCTTTAATAAAGACACATGGAAGGTACTGTGCACTTTGGATTCTGGAGGTAATTGAAGCTTATATGCTGCATTTCCAACTTTAGCTATTACAGGATAAGGCCCATAATATCTGGCAGTTAACTTTTGATGAACATTCCCTCTGATTGAACTCTGTCTATAAGGATGAATTTTCAGTAAGACTAAGTTCCCAACTTCAAAACTTCGTTCAGATCTCCTTTTGTCAGCAACCATTTTCATGTTTTCTTGAGCCTGCAGGTAATGGTCCTTCAGTAACCTCAGAATTTGATCTCTATCCAGAAGCAATTCTTCTACTCCCTGTACTCTACCTGTCTTCGGAATATACTATAGATGGCTAGGAGGTGCTCGACCCAATACTATTTCATAAGGTGTGCAACCGTAGAAGTCTTCCAGCTTGTATTATGCCAGTACATACCCAAACCAACCAATCACTCCATTCCTTCTCCTTTGTACTGCAAAAACACTTCAAGTAGTTTTCTAAATACTGAATCACTCTTTCCGATTGTCCATCGGTTTGAGGATGATATACAGTGCTCATAAGTAGTTTGGTACCATGAATGGAAAACAATTCCTTCCAAAAAGAACTGATGAAGATCTTATCTCTATCACTAACAATGGATTTTGGAATGCCAAACCATTTAACAAACTCCTTAAGGAATATGTGAGCCAATTGTACTGCTGTAAAAGGATGTTTCAGAGGTATTAAAACAGTAAACTTTGAGAATCTATCAACTATTACCCAAATGGTATTATACCTATGTTATGAGGAAGCCCTTCAATAAAATCCATTGAAATTTCTTCCAAAGTTTGTTCAGGCATCTGCAGGGGTTGAAGGAGACCAGGGAAAGCAACTGTTTCAAGTTTATTCTTCTGACAAACATCACAATTTTGAATGGCTCTTTTAATGGCTGACCTCATTCCTTCCCACCAAAAATTTTGCTTAATCCTTCTTAATGTTACATTATACCCAGAATGGCCTCCTGCAGGTGTATTATGATGATCAAAGATCACTTCTTCACATATCTCATGCTCAGGATCTAATACAATCCTTTATAATACCAAAGATCTCCATGATACTGAAATGAATCTCTGTTCAGTATCAAAATTTTTGTTCTTCAGCTTCTGATAGTATTCAGAGTTTTGGATTGAATGTCTAATTCTGGATATCCATGCAGGCTGGACAATAGATATGGCTGCACATTGCAATTGAGAGTCTTCTACTTCAGTGAATTCTCTTCTAGACAAAGCATCAGCTGCAACATTCTCCTTTACCTTTTTGTATTCTACTAAGAAATCAAACTCAGTCAACTTTTGTAACCATGGATGTTGAGATTCATGAGTTAATCTCTGATCCAACAGGAACTTCAAGCTTCTCTGATCAGTTTTAATGAAAAACCTTCTACCAAGTAAATATTGCCTCCATTTCTTTATAGCCACTAATATAGCCATCATCTCTTTTTCATATGTAGATAACTGTAGAGCCTTCCCCTTGAGCCTTAAGTAAGCAATTGGATGCCCATTTTGCATTAATACAGCCCCTAAACCAACTCCTGAAGCATCACACTCAATCACAAAATCTTCATCAAAATTTGGCATGCACAGAATTGGTGGTGATAATAAGGCTTCTTTCAATTTGCTAAATGCCTCTCTAGCCTTATCATACCAACAAAAAGCTCCTTTTTTGAGCAAATCAGTCAGAGGTGCTGCAATTAATGCATAGCCTCTGATAAATTTCCTACAGTAGCCAGTGATTCCCAAGAATCCCCTGAGAGCCTTAACTGAACCTGGTTCAAGCCATGAAGAAATAGCTTCAATCTTCTTTGAGTCCACTGCAATTCCATTTTCAGATATAGTATGTCCCAAATAATCAACCTGTGTGCACCCAAATTTGCATTTGCTCATCTTTGCAAATAACTGGTTTTCTTTGAGGATGATGAGAACCTGCTTAAGATGATCCATATGGCTCTGCCAATTTCTGCTATAAACCAGAATATCATCAAAGAAAACTAACACAAACTTCCTTAGATGGCTTCTGAAAATATCATTCATGAGGTTTTGAAAAGTGGATGGTGCATTAGTCAAACCAAATGATATTACTAAAAACTCATAATGTCCATTGTGAGTCTTGAAAGCAGTTTTGTATATATCTTTTTCATAGACTCTAATTTGATGATAACCTGCGCTTAAATCCAGTTTTGAGAAATATTTTGCACCAAATAGCTCATCTAACAAATCATCTATCAAAGGAATTGGAAACTTATCTTTAATGGTGTTTGAATTCAAGGACCTGTAATCCACACAATGCCTCCAGCTACCATCAGATTTCCTAATCAACACAACTGGGGGAAGCAAATGGGCTTGAGCTAGCTTTTATCACTCCAGAATTAAGCATTTCCAGGATCTGCTTCTCTATTTCATTTTTCTGAAAATATGGATATCTATATGGCCTAGCTGATACAGTCTTATCAGGTTGAATCAAAGGGATATGATGATCACAAGACCTATTTGGTGGTAGAGTCTTAGGAGTTTCAAACACTTCTCCAAACTGCTGCAACAATTGTTGTAGTTCCACTGGCCATATATCAGCAATATCAAAATTGTCTTATGCAGAATTCACCTGAACCGCATATGCTAAGCCTTTAACCTGTAACATCTTTTCACATTGACTTCTATCAATAACCTCTACTTTTGTAGGCATTATTCCCCTCAATATAATAGGTCTTCCTTACTTTCAAAACTTCAATGTGTGTTTATTGAAATCCCAAAGTGTTGGGTCCAATTTTTGCAGCCAAACTGTTCCCAAAATGATTTGGGTGTCACACAGGGGTGCAATCAGTATATCAGTCATGGTCTCAGTCCCTTGAATGAAGACTCTGACATTCTTGCAACAACTTATTCCCGAAAACTTTTTACCACCTGCAACCTTGATCTTGAATTCTTTAACTTCACTTGCTAGGTTCAATCTTTCTGCAGTTACGGGATCCACAAAGTTATGGGTTGCTCCAGTGTCAATTAAGAATCCAACTTCCTTGCCACTAACCTTGCCAACTAATCTGATAGAACTAATGCCAGTAACTCCTGCAATTGTATCAAGAGATAAGGTTATTTGATTATTCTCCAACTGCTCTTCTTCTTGGAATTCAGGAATATCAGATTCTTCTTCAGCTATGATTTGCAGATGCATCAATTTCTGATTCTTACATTTATGGCCAGGAATAAACTTTTCATCACAATAGAAGCATAAACCCTTCTCCCTTCTTTCCTTGTACTCTTGATTGCTTAATTTTTTAACAAAAACTCCATTAGCAGAAGTATCTGGTTTTGCTGCTATTCCTGGTGCAGAACCTGGTGCAGAACCAGATTTCACTGTTGCAGTTGAGAATGAACCCTGATTCCTCATGAATTTCCCATTCTTCTTGATAGCACAATTCTTGTCTTCTTCCAATTGAGCTAGTCTCATTGCTTCCTCTACAGTTCTTGGTTTTTAGCCATCAGCTCAAACTTAATAGAATCATTTAACCCACTAATGAAGCATTCAACTAGGAATTCTTCTGATAGTCCATGCACCTGATGAGAAAGTCTGATGAACTCCATCATATAATCTTGATAAACACCTTCTTGATGAAGTTTAGTCAGATCACCAACATAACTTCTTGTCTTATTGCGATCATATATGGATAAGAGACCTTTCTCGAATTCTTCCCAAGATAAGGCTTTACCCTTCTTCCTCACTGTCCATCTATACCAATTGAGAGGGCCATCATCCAAATAAAGAGCCGCCATCCTTACCCTAGCCTCTTCATTAATTTCAAAGAAATCCAATAGTTGTTCTACACGATATAACCAACTTTGTACTTCTTTGCCTTTAAAGAGAGGAAAATAAGGTCGAGGTCTAGAAAATTGAATTCCCTCTATAATTTTTCCAGATTCTTGAAAATCTGAAACTAAATGCAAGGAATTCCTTACTTGATGAGGTGGAGTAGGTAGCAAAGGTTTATCTCTATCATCATTTAGTCTAGGAGGAGGTGTAGGCAAAAGTGGCTTCTTTCTGTTTTCAGAAGGATTTGAGAAATTTACCTCATTGGTCTTTGATCTCGATTGTAAATCAAGAATCAAGTTCTTCAGCTCCTCCTTGTCTAGAGATTTGTCAGCATCCATCTTCTTCATTAACATCTTCAATTCCCCCAATTCTTGAGACTGCTCCGCAACTACCCCTTTCAAGAAACTAACCTCTTCACTGATTGAAATTGATTCCTGATTCCTTTATTCAACTATGTCTTCTGCATCGAACCGCGCTCTGATACCTTTGTCAAGATCTTTAGGGTTCTTGCCGGAGAGGGTGTTTCTGGTGTTAACCATGGCCGCTGCTCCGATGGGTTCATTGGGTGAGAGAGGAAAAACTTGAAGCAATTGAGAAGAAAGAGGAGAAAGAGAGAGAGCAAGACAGAGAGACAGAGAGATAGAGAGAGAATTTGATGAATATTATTCAGATAGAATTCTTACAAAATTCTCTGCAATTTATACAGGTAACAGGTTCAATTTCCAAAAAATTACATGAATGCCATCAAGACATTTATAACTGTCTTGAAAATTGGGTCGGGTCGGTTCTTAAATGAAAAACCCATCCGCCCGCAACTAATCTCTTCATTTCTTCGGGTCGGGTCGGACTTTTCAAATGAAACCCATTCATATCCAGAATTAATCCTTCTCCTTCTTCAGCTCATCCCGATCCTTCCGCTGAACCCATTTAAGCTTGAGGTCAAAACTATCCAGTTCTTGACAACGAACAAACGTTCCGATATCCGAAAAATCTTTCTACCATACCAAATATGTATAAATCACACATATCCGAAACTAAATATCAACTTCCGTGCTTTTCCATAGCGGTGGAACTCGTGGATGTGGATGAAGTGGAGCGAGCTGAAAATATGATATTGTGAAGAATGTCGGACATAAAGCAGAAGCTCGATGATCATCTGGAGTAGAGCACCAAGGCACACATGAAACAATCATGATCGAGTGAATATCAGGGGCTGGTGGAATATCCGACTTCACAGAAAGCATAATAAACTTCCACAAAAACCTAAAAGGGTTCGTACATTGGGTGTGAAAAGTATCTACTTTCCCAAAAGGGAACCTCGTAGGTGGAACCCTAATCAGTACGAATCTAGTTAGAAATACCTTCACTATATCAAGTATATCTGCAATCAAGTATATTTGCAATAAACTTGTAAGTATCATTGCTAAATATAATTTGCCTATGGAGATTCACACAAACAATGCAAAAGTCGTGCAAGTGAATCTATAGGTGGATAAGACTTGTCAAGAGATATGGATCTAGACTCGATAGGCTCATGATTCTTATGCACAAAATGGAATAATTTATTACTTCGAGTTAGTGTTATTAACCTATTTTTTATTTTTAGATGGACTTTTGGGTGGAGGAGTCAACACAATTTTCTTTCCATTACACACAAATGCATAGGTGTTGGAATTTCCATAATTCTTAATATCTAGGTCAAATAATCAGGGTCTACTGAGCAAAATATGTGTAGCATCCATGTGTAAAATATCACACCAAATATGATTACTATAACTCAAAAATTGAATAGGCATAAGACAATACTGAATAACAGCATAAAAACTCTTATCAAGCCATGTGACATTGTACGGTTGAGAGTGATTCAAGTTTGAAGTTTGATTAGGGTTTGATTAGGATTTGGACTCTAATACTTGAAAATACGGATCTTGAGTTCTGATATCTGAAAATGCAGATTTTGAGCTCTGATACCAATTTGACGGCGGACGGAAGCGATTTAGGGTTTGTGGTGGGAAATTGGAGAACTTAGGGTTTTGGGGGATAAATTAGGGTTTGGACTTCACGCCCAAGCGAATCACATGCTCACTCTCTCACGAATCACTCGAGAAAAGATTTGATAAAGCAAATTTCATGCTTTCAAAAGAAATCATATTTCACTCTCTATTTTAAATTAGGGTTTTACAAGCCATATATATAGAGAATTTTAAAACAACAAAATAATACCAAATCTACCCAAATCTCTAATCATATCTAATCAAATCCTAATGCAACAAGATAATACCAAATCTAATCAAATCCTAATCAAATCCTAATTAGATCTCTATCACTATGACTGTACATAAGCTACTTGACAGTGAATTTTGACTTTTGGCTGAGGGACCCTCTAATGAGTTTGTTGGTGATGATGGATTTAATTTTGATTTGAGAGGTAATGGGGGATTCAAGAAAACCGAGGACATGCTCACTTTTTGCTGGAGATTAGATTCCATAGAGACCCACTAATTACTACTAATGGATGTAGCTATAATAGGTTTAGATTCCCTAGAGGCCGCCACTAATATTTACTACTGTAAGTACCCACCACTAATCTCTACTACCATAAATAAATATATCTTGAGTGAATTTATGTTCTTTTGAAACTTTTCTTATGCTTACCTTTTAAAATATTTCTACGTGTAGCAGAATCCTAAGTTATGATGGTTGCAAACATATTTCAGACTAGTTCTTGGAGTGGGGAAGTACTTCTAGAGTGATTAATGCTATGAAGTTAAAGGGGAGTAATTGTATGGATGGATGTGCCTATAGGTTATAATGATGGATTGTTTAGAATTACGAGGTCTTAGAAATTGGTGATATGTGTACTAATTTAATTAGATATAACTGTAGTTTTATTTTAATCACCAAGTTATATAACTATTATTAAGTTAAGATAGGTTCATATTATAATCTTAAAAATCCAAATAAAAATGATTCAGAGTAAAGGAAAATAGGAATTTTTTATTTATATTTAGTGAAGTATGGATGATGGATTTGGATGCAATCAAAGAACGGTGGAGGGATAATTATGAAAAATTTGCCGAAAATCTTCAATTAATAAAGGGGCTATAAGGCGGTCACAAGTGTTTTACAGAAGAGAGGAAAATGCCAAATTGGGAGTTAGGGAGAGAGCTCTAAAGTTCTCGAGTTATAAGTCATCAAAGAATCATTTCCTTGACATATCATTAGCTCTTGGAGCAATATTCATTCAAGAACATAAAAATTGCAAATTCTCAAAAAATATAAAGTTTCATGAACCTTTGCTCTCCAAAATAAATCCTATTATTAATTCCCTCATCTATACCTAATTACCCATATAAGTTCTCTTATGAAATAATTGGAGTCAATCAATATGAGTCAAGCGATACATATATTTATATTTATAATTTTATAGGTATCTCAACACCATACAAACAATCCAACATGTAATATGGGACTAAAACTAATTCTAATCTAACATTCCGCTCAAGTTGGAGTATAAATATCAATTATACCCAACTTATTACACAGATTAGAAAACATTCTCCCTCTTCAATAGTATATATTAACTTGAAGTGGATGAGCAACAACAACAATAATAGTAGTAGAAGAATCACTTGAATTATCAGAGCATAACTGTCACCCCAATGGTAGGCTTTTATCCAAACATCGAAAGTTGATAGATAGCAATACATGAACTTTTTTATGAGAAGTATTAGTAGGTAGCAGATAAACTTCTTTTTAAAAGTAGTAGTTGGCAGCATATAAACTTCTTTGTTAGGAGCAGTAATAGTAGGTAGCAAATAAACTTCTTTATTAGAAGCAGTAAGCAGTGGATAAACTTTTTTCTTAGAAGCAATATGTATGCAGCAAATAAACTTTTTTCTTAGAAACAGTAGTAGATAGCAGATAAATTTTTTTTTTAGAAGTAGTAGTAGATAACAGATAAATTTCTTTAACAGAAGTAGTAATATGCAACATATAAATTTCTTTTTTAGAAACAGTAAAAAACAGCAGATAAACTTCTTTCCTAGAAAAGTAGTAGGTAGCAGATAAAGTTCTTTTTTAGAACTAGTAGTAGGCAAAGGAAAGAGTAACAAGTTGTATCAAGTCTGGATTATACTCTTGTAGTCGATGAGGGATTGACTAGAGTCCTTGCAGTCACTTAGTAGAGAAAAAGTAGAAATTGAAACAGGTGCAGAGTCGAATTGGCGACGCGTTTGCATAGTCAGAGTCAGAATAGGAGTCAATATCAAATTAGTGATACGATTGCGGTGTCAACTTTAGAATCAGAGTCGGAATCGGAATTAGAGTCGGAAACGAAAATCGATTGGGATGGTTGAGATTCCTAAAGATAACTTTTTTCAATACTCCTCTTTTCCTGATCTGCTATTTCTTAGAAATGAATTAGAATTTTAAATCTGGAGAGGCGATGTCAATTTGGGGGTCTGAGCTTCACGGTATCCTGGAACAACAGCACATGGACCAGAACCATTTTTCATGCAAAGAACCAACTTAAGAGGATATATTGAGAGGGTGAAGACATCGGTGAGAAAGAGGCGGAGGAGGAAGACAGCAGGAAACTCCCACCATATGAAGACTTTTCCTCCATAAGAGGAGGTTGGTTGAGATTAATGACGAAGATATATTTCATAATATGCTCTGATGCCATGTTATGAAATGATCAGAGCCAATCAATTTATTTATTATGAGTAAAGAAATATATATATTTATAGATGTATCAACACCATTCAAACAATCCAACAGGCAGTATGGACTAAACTAAACTAAATCCAAATATTAATCTAACAAGTTTGACAATCCTTCATTTAATCCTCACTCCAAACTCTAATCTTAAACTCTAAATTTTTTTCCATTCTACTTTCTCTGTTTAATTTGAGTCAAGTCCAATCTCCTAAGAGCTAAGGCTAAATCCGAGCCAAACCCAACTAGGCTGAACTTGAGTTTAGCCTGAGCACTAAAGGAAGTGGGTGTGTGTGGGTTTATGTGCAGGAGATTAAAGGAGTTGGTGTTAACGGTGTTAATTAATCAACTGACTAATAAGTGAAATTGGTGAGCATCTTATTATTTTTATTCTTTTAGAAGAACAAAGCTTTCTTGGTGATTTATTTTTGAATCAAAACTAATTTCATTAATAAATAATAAATTCATGTAGCCACAACCCCCTTCCCCCCACCCCCAAAAAAAAAAAAAAGGAAAAAGAAAAAAAAAACATACTACATCATGACACTTGACACCATCGCCCTTCATCCCCTTGCTAACAGTGTGCCACTCTACCTATCACAAACCCCATTTAAGAGGTACATATCTCCCTCACACTGCATCTGATGCAGGATGGAAGTGATTTGAGTTTTTTGTTGGAATTTGAAGACTTGAGATGCATAGAGATTTTGAAATTTAAGAATTTGAAGATGAATTAGGAATTTAAAAGAGGAGTTAAACTATCTTATCTAAACTACTAATTTAGTGGCCATCATGTCACTTTGCATGAAGCAATTTTCATCCATTCATCAACTCTAATTTTATTGATCAACTTTGATGCCTTTAAATAGGCTATTAAAAATAAAAGTTTCCCATAATAACTAATGTGGGGTTAAACAAAAACAATAAAACCTTAAATCTCAAATAAAATCTAACAATATCTAGTAAAATAAAATCTAATAAAATTTTGGCGTAATCCTTACAGTTTGATGTCTTTGTCATTCTCCTCCTTTTTAAAGCATTCATCTTCGGAGAATGTGGTGATAATAACCGTCAACTATATGTTGATTGAACCGAATAGCCTCCTCGTATGAAATATCACAATCGGACTGTGATAGTGGTTACAAAATAAACACATGATCTTCTACTTTGAGTCAAGGTGGCAAAGGTGGAATTGGCTTCCGTAATGAATTAGCTAGAGTAAATGGTAATTAAGAAACAACACGTGCATAAAATGTTAGAGCTTTCAATTGAAAATTAGACTAATACTTGGATCCCAAATAGTCATAGATGATGGAAGTAATTTTTTCTTGAGCTCTATTGAAGTGTAATACCCAATCATAAAGTTGATATTGTTGAATTGGTTGTTGTACAATAGAAATATAATATCTATCAGTTATAACAAAAAGAATTGAAAAGGATCATAGATAACATGCAATCTCATATAGAGTTCAAACCTTCATAATTGGCAAGGACGATAATATGATTACAGTTGGTTCTGTTGGAAGATATTCAGATGTCTCAAAAGATCAGTAACTTTTGTGGTCTATAAAAGTTTCTTTGAGTAATGCTCAACAACTTATGCTCTAACTCATCAATGACTTCTAATATCGGCTTAGGTTTTGTACTGTCAGGTATTGATAAAAAAATCTTTTATTTCTTGTATTAAGTCTTTTAAAGATTATAATATAAGGATCTCTTGATATAGAAGAAAGGGATGAAATCCCTTTCTGTTTAGTGCTTGGGTTTGATGTAGTGTTGGAGGCCGATGTTGTTTTCTATTGACGATCTGACCAGAAGTTAGCTTGTTGGCTCTTGAAAAAAGAGTTACTCTTTAAAATATGTTTCATAGATTTTTTTTAAGTACAAATGCTTAATAAGGGATATATCCAACCTCACTCTTAATCCAAAACATGGCTATTTATAGATGTTTGGGGATCTTAATTCTACCAGAGCTGACCAACTAAAATCCCATAATGAGAGATTGTTTCTCTTTTAAGCTGTTGTAACTCCAGGTTTAAATTTCTGAGAGATATAATTGAAATGCGGATTATGGCTGCATTTTGGTCTTCTAGATGCATAGATGGTCGCTGGTGTTCCATATTTTAAACTTGAAACAAAGATGACTTATTATGATTGGTATTTTTAATTTGAAATGCAAATGATTTATGATTTGTATTTTTAATTTGAAATGCAAATGATTTCAAATGATCTATTTTTTTGACTTGAAATGCGGATGGTTTATGATGATTCACGCTTTTTACTTGAAATGCGGATGATTTTTGGTGATATGCGATTGGCTTCTGAAAATCTGTATTTTTGACGAAATGCGGATGTATTCTAGTGATTCACTTTTTGATTGAAAAAGTAGATGTTTGATGATCCACATTTTTGGCTTGAAACGTGGATGATTATCAATTATTTGTGTTTTTCATTTGAAACACGGGTGGTTACATTGATATGCGCGATTGACTCCTTTTGATCTATGTTTTGGACTTGAAATGCATGTAGTTGTTAATAATTCATGTTTTGGATGAAATGCGGATGTCATTCTTGATGAAATGCGGATCATTCATTATGATCTACATTTGGATATTTTTGTACAAATTTTCTGGTCAACAAAATACAAAATTTTCAAAACTTCTTTGGTTCTCAAAAGTGTTTTGCAGTACTTTGGATCTCTTTTGGTGCACTCTCAACCCTTGAGGTTTTATTCCTTCTCTCATTCACATTTCAAAAGTTTCAAACACGGATTGAGGGTTCGCGTTTCCTTATTGATTGCGCGCGACTTGAAAAACCTCATTTTCTGACAAAAAATCTCTCAAGATTTGCGCCATAGATTTTGTCGGTCAAATTTTCTATTTAAAACTCAAGGTCTTTCAACAATCAAGTCATCTTGACCCTTAAGCTTCTTCTTCAATCTCTCAAGCTTTTTCTGTAAGTTTTGATAGAAAACTTTGAATACGAAGCTCCTAACTTCGAATTTTCGATTTTTAATACTTTAATCCCAAAAGAATGTCAAGGAAGACATTTTCAAACAAGACCTCTAGTGGTCCAAACACCAACCCAGCCGTATCCGATTTATTTCTGACGCTACAACATCAAGAACCTCCGATCTCCGGTAAGTTAATGAGTTTCAACTCATTTTTCCCGTTCTTGAATCGACTTAATTGAGCGATTCGTTGCTAATGATCCAAGTTTTGGATTTGGATCTCTTTTGGTGCACTCTCAACCCTTGAGGTTTTATTCCTTCTCTCATTCACATTTCAAAAGTTTCAAACACGGAGTGAGGGTTCGCGTTTCCTTATTGATTGCACGCGACTTGAAAAGCCTCATTTTCTGACAAAAAATCTCTCAAGATTTGCGCCATAGATTTTGACGGTCAAATTTTCTATTTAAAACTCAAGGTCTTTCAACAATCAAGTCATCTTGACCCTTAAGCTTCTTCTTCAATCTGAAGCTTTTTCTGTAAGTTTTAATAGAAAACTTTGAATACGAAGCTCCTAACTTCGAATTTTCGATTTTTAATACTTTAATCCCAAAAGAATGTCAAGGAAGACATTTTCAAACAAGACCTCTGGTGGTCCAAACACCAACCCAGCCGTATCCGATTTATTTCTGACGCTACAACATCAAGAACCTCCGATCTCCTGTAAGTTAATGAGTTTCAACTCATTTTTCCCGTTCTTGAATCGACTTAATTGAGCGATTCGTTGCTAATGATCAAAGTTTTGGCTTTGATAAGCAATTAATTGCTAATTATCTCTGCTCTGGCAAAATTTTTAAGATTAATTCTTCAGTTGAGGTCTTCAACCTTTCAACTTCTTTGAAGTTTAATGAGAATGTGGATCATCGGCATTTTAATTTGAATGTATAGATTGCTATCGTTTTGATATGCATTTTGAGTTTGAAACATGAATCACTAGTTGTGTTTTAATCTTGAAATGCGGATTGCATTTCTATCTGAAACAAGATGGTGGATCTGCATTCACCCTTTAAAATGCGAATAGTTAATATGCGTTTTTTACTTTAGAATGTGGATCAACCCGATTGTTCTGCTTTTAGTTTTAGGATTTAGAGATTTTTTTTTTGGTTATATCCAACCTTGTAAGCCACTTTTGGATAATAGAATGAAGATTGTAAAATATAGTTCCTTTTGAAGCTTTGGCATGTGATATGCTAATCAATTTTTTTCTTGAGTGATTCATGAGTGGACGTGTGATATGTTTAGGTATGGGGCTTGAATACTATCTAGTAATTTATTTTCTTTAATTTCTTTTGTGTTTATCTCCAAATCCACTATAAACCCTTAATTTTTCCTTCTATTTTGCTCAGTAATGTATAAGTCTGATAGTTATGTGGATGATGGACAAGTAGAGCCTTCTCATGCAATCAATAACAATGTCAACATTTTTGTTCCATTTTGGGTCCTAATTGGTTTCTTGGTTTTGAATTCAATGACAATTATAGCCTTAGAAATAAAGTGTAGGTCTATAACAATCAAGTGTAGGTCTATAACAATCATCACCAGTAGATATGCCCTTCCTTTCTAGACCTTCTCACATTCAAGCTGATATTTTGTGATTATAGAATAGTATACTAAATGCCAGGATTATAACAGATTGTCTGATAATAGGACTAGAACAACTTTCTGAACATTAAATCTATCTAACTAGAAGAATGTTTCCGAATGTTATTACTAGCATAACAGTCTCAGTAGCACAGAACCCATTCTTTCTTGGTTATTTTAAGTGTAGTTGTTTATTAATTTAGATTTTCATTAGCAAATTTTCAACTGGAGCTTAGCCCTTATCGTAGTAAAGTATGATGGTCACCTAGAATGTGAAAGCCATTTTGTAGGGACTACGATCCAGCATTTCTGGTTGCTTGTTAAGACTAATATGATAAGCTGAACAACATATTACTTCCTTTGTTGAATGTATAGATGGTTCGGATGGTGAGATATTCAAGTCGATGATATGACTCTACATCTATACTTTATCACATCTCAATATGAAAGGGCAACAACACATCTCATATGAAATGGAGTACAATACACAGGTATCTGAAATGTCAACCTCCTATTAGCTTACTTAACTTTTCATAACTTATTTAACTTTTCAAGTTATCTCAACTTTTCATAGCTTACTCAAGTTATGTCAAGGGATGGATCAATCTTTAGAAATTAGAAATCAGAAAGTGGTACAAATAGGAGAACATATAAGAGAAGGTGTCATCTATGATGCTTTCAGTATTTTAGTTTCTGCCTTATATCCATGTGTCGTTCTAGTATTTTGCCATGCTAGGGTATTCTAAAGATTGAATCCTCCTGGTTTTGTTTGAGCAGAAGGAAACCGTAGTGGTGTTTCTGCATGTTGCTTCACATAAAGCTTAGAATTGAAATGCAAGCATGAGAAATAGAAAATTTGTGAAGGTGACAATATCTGAGATGATCATTTGTCATGGTTGAAAGATTTCTTTGCATCAAGCTTGTACTTTCGGCTTGGAAGCGGGCACTTAATGTTTTACATATTGTCACCGCTAGGGCAATCTCTAGGTTTTTCTCCCTTTCGTGATACGTAACTTGCTTTGTAGGAACCATTATTCTAAATATCGGCCTTGGCCAGTATGTTGTTTTGGAGAGGTCTGGCAACTATAATACAGATGCCTAGTACTAAGTTCATATTCTTAATTATTGTCTAATATCCTGCCATCTGATATGAAAACCTTACATCCAATTTGACCAGATAGCTGATAAATAGAACCTTGGAAGGAACTCTAATTGGTTTATTACTAGCTATGGCTTATTACAAGCTGTTGTGTTCTTACTGTTATTTACTCTATGCTGATTAATTTGCTACTCTTCAATGACATTTTTAGCCAACTTGATCTGTGTAAATTATTTGAAAGTATCTCAGAGGATATTGTATTGAAAAACTAATATATTAATAAGATCCTTGGTATCGCTACCTGTTTTGTCCCTGTGGAGTTTGAATGTTTGTACATCTATGTCTCACTTTTGCCATATAACTATGTCTCACTTTTGCCATATAACATTGTAGATATTTTTTTCAAATTATGTAAAATTTATCGAACATTTGTTTGTAAAATATAGGGGAGCGTTAACATAACAACAACATATGACAGTAGAAGGCAAGGCACTGAAAGTTCTTTAGCCGCAAGGGGAGATTTCTGGAGAATAGAAACATCCACGGGTGGTTCAACATCAGGAAATGAGAATGCACCTCTTTTTCTTGTTCAGCTTGGACCTGTACTATTCGTTCGGGATACAACTCTTCTTTTGCCGGTTCATCTGTCAAAGCAACACTTGCTGTGGTACGGTTATGATCGAAAGGTAACCAGAACCTGGGATTTTCCAAAAGTCCTCCGCAATCCTTTGCCACCTGATCAATTTGTAAAAGTAGATCGACATTCTTTTGAATTTGATTTCAGAATATCTATTAGTAAATAGGTGGTATCAATGACCCCGAAGGAATTGTAGTTACATGTTTTTCATACTGCTTGTGCCTTTTCTTTTTTACTTCTTGAGTGACATTTTATAGCATTTATCTTGTTGCAGCTCTATTTGTTGGCCTATAGAAAGTGTTACTTTTATTCTTAAGTTTGAATTTTGGATCTTTTAATTATGAATAACAAGTGAAGCATTAGACAATCCAGTTTCCTGGTTGAATCTGTGGAATTTGGGTTGGGAATGTGATTTTTTTCATTTGGTTCTGAATGAGTACATAAATAAATACAATGATATCTATGCGGATAAGATCAAATAATGTCATGGTAATACAATAAGATGCAATGTTAATACTTAGAGTATCTCAATAAAATGTGGTAAGATGTAATTTCTGGTTTGTTAGGTTTTATTATCTAACAATAAAACTTAACAGAATCTATGCTATCATATCCAAAACCGTACCATCATCGTTTTTGTTAATGTTCCGAAGCAAGGATATAGTGTCTGTTCATGGTTAGCAAAGGTATAGCTTTGTGGTATCTAATAGTTGTAGGATGTATAGTGTACGTATTCATGCTCAAGTTAGTGGATCAAATAGACTAGTTTATCCAAGGTGAATTCCTTGGTCATGTGCTTTGCACTTGAATTTGCTCTTGCCATACTTTTAAATAATTGTCTTTATATATTATGTTAAAATTAGAATAATATCTAGATCTTCTTAATAAATACTTTACAGTATATTTTCTTTGGTTGCTGCCATCCTTTGGTTTAATAATATCTAGGGTGGCTTCGCGTTTGAAACTTGCTTGCTTCACTAGATTCGAGTTCTTGTTTTGAGTAACATGTATTTATAAACTAGAAAGTTCCTAGCAGAGGATTAGATCTATTGTTTACTGTTAGTCTTTGCCAGAGTCAATAAAAAATGGCTGAATTTATGGATCATCTTTCTGAAAGTAATTTTAGTTTATAGTACTCTGAAAGTGGTACCTATGAGTAATTAATTTTAAAGAAGCATGTTCTATGTGCAGAGTTTCGAGGTCATGGAAACTATGAGTTGATTCAATCAACTGAAACTATTTATTTTAGAAACTTAGTTTTCTGGTAATATTATGTCATAATTCTTGCATAGGCATTCACTGAAATGCTGATATACCATCTTGATTTGACTGCTCACATTGTGTATTTCATAATACAAAATAAAATAACACTGTCAGCTTCAGTACAGCCTTTAAAAAAAAATTCGTGTAATGGCCTTTGTGTAATGGTACTTTTACATGGCTATTGTTAATGTAATGTTTCTCATCTCTATGTCACCCAAGTACTACTCATGCCTTTTTCATTGTTGAACTTAGAAGTTTCTTTTCTACTATGATTAGTAGACACGGACACAAGTTTTATGCTCCAGTACAGACATGGCATGTCAGACCTGACACCTGTCCAAAATCCAGACATGGGTATTGCGTATTTGAATATTAATTGTAAATATGACTCAAAAATATGTATAGTGGTATTTATAAATGAAAGATCCTCATTTAGCAAAATGTTCTATAAAATGAGTAGTTTTTGTAAGAAGTAACACAGCATACTCCATATTATATATACTTTTCAAGGTAGATAGCAGTTCTACACATTGATAAAAGTCAGACAGAGACGGCCACATGTCAAGCATGCCAATTGTTTTTTATCGTCTTAGTCATGTTTATGGTGGCATTATACTGATTTCGTTTCATCGTGGAAAAAACTGATGTAAACTTTAAGTGGGGCACTGCACATATTGACCCACTAGAATTAGAAAAAAAGTGTCTTTTCTGCAGTTATTTATGTTAGCACAACACAAATGATAGAAGAAGGTTGTGCTTATGACAGACAATTTCATAGATTTGAATGGAGCAAGGTCCAAAGCAGTAATTTTGCTTCTTTTGGAATAAAGCATTTCCAGTCCCGCTAATTTATTTTCTGAGTACATTATAATGACAATTTTTTTTGTGCACCTTTCATTGTCAATTTGCATAAGCAGAATGGGCTGCACTCTCTTTGTCCGGCTTTATGGTCGAAACATAGAAGATGGCTACTGATGTCAATGATCTGCCTCAACCCGCTTGCTTGCGTAAGTTTCTCTGTTTTGTTATTTATATATTTAAGCGTTTTGAGCCTGTAAGTAAAATGTCATTGATACCTGAATGATATTCTTGTAACCTGAGGAAATATGTTTATATTTTTGAATTTTGTCTTTGATGCTTGATGTTAAAATGGTTGAGAAATTTTGTAGCAAATGAAATTGTAGAGACTCAATATTAATTGAAACCGTCTGCACATCATCTCCCACAAAACTGGCACAAGGTTTTTGCCATACACTTACAATGTTCAATACCGTCCAAAAATTTTTGAGAGTCATGAAAGCTTTCTGATTCCTGGAAATGTATCTGCACCAGTGGTGCACTAAACGAAGCCTGTTTTCAGCTTCCATCTAATTATATTTTTCCTTTTATCAATTCACTTGGATAGCAACATTGGAAGGGTTTTCTGAAACCATTGCTATGGACAGAGTTTTTTAAAAACCAGTGCTCTGAAGAGTCATGGTATACAATCTTCTGAGGAGTCTTATGTACTGTGAAGTGTAATCTTTTAGTTTTACTGCATTTTAATCTAGCTTCGCTGTTATTATCTGTAACTCTTGATTTTTTTCCTTTACCCCATTTTAAAGAAATGTAACTCATTCCAATGCAGTTTCTTGGTTAAAGCACTTTTTTTATGTGGGATTTCCAGTTTCTTATTATGGTTCTATCCCTAGCCAGATTATCTACTGGAAACAATCTGACCCCTGTTTGTTAGGTTAAACATCAAACCTGTGTTTCTTCCACAAAACTCAGCTTTAAAGAAAGTATACTGTATACTTCATGTTAAATTGTTCACTAAATGAGCTCCCCAAGTTGGATAAGAGACATTAGACGGACTCATTCTTTGGTTGGGTATTACTTGTAAGTTGTTACACCTTAAACCAGTTTGCTGATCAGTTTAGTCACTTAGGTAACATGTCATCTTTCTGATTCTTAAGGTCATAATGTGCCTGTTTTTGTTTGTTATAAATCAAATGCATTAAGCTGTGAGAATGGCACCTGCACCATGGGACATAAAAATTGACTGGTAGAGAGTCTTGCTATTCTTCTTACATATCTCAGTACACTATATTAGCAAAATAAGAATTAAAAAAAAGATCTGTTAATACTATAATTTAAAACTTCATCTTCCAAGTACACAAAAAAGTTGTGCCCCCAGATATTTGCTCATACTTGATTTTTTTTTTTTTTTTTTGGCACATAAGTATGAGAAAATAGAAATGAATGGAGAAGGACTATCAAAGTGATCGATCCGGCGTGATTCTTTTTGGTTCATGTAGCCTACCCCTAATACTTGGGATAAAAGGCTTAGTTGTTGTTTTGTTTTGCACATAAGTGTGAGAAAATAGAATCCTGATAACAGATATAGCCATGACTGACTCATGAGACAGGAGACCTGGTTTTATCAACTGAAATAAAGATTTAGAACAAACACCGTCACCCCCTTTACAGATGACAACACTTCTTGTGCCCGCACTGCTTAACAGCTAGACATACACACACATGCTCACACACTCAGGGGATTACTGTGAAAGTTAGATGTATGGGGTACTAATTTGATTTGTCAGCTGTTAAAAGTTTTGGAAATTAAGGCTATTGAACATGTGTGAACCTATAGCAATTTGGTTTTTTTAATTAAAAAAAAAATTCTAACTATGTATGGGGTGTCTCTACCATTCTTTGCATTGGCTTGGATATTATTGCCATTGTGTGAATAGATGGTCTGTTTTGTAAGCATAAACATGTTTCTTAATAATCACCAAAAGAAGAAACAAAATTTTCATATCATGTCATTACGTTGTACTTTCAATTCTTATCCTTATGATTGAATGTAGTGTATTAGGAGCAAGAAAATTCAAGCCCCCGAGTAACAAATACCTCAACCCTCAGATTGTTATGAACTTCTTCTTTCGTATCGAGAATACTACTTATAAATCCTGCCAAAGATGAATCTGTCTTTCTCATTTTGAAACTCAACAACCTGAATTTTCTTTTCTTCTTCTCAGTCATTCATGGATCTGCAGTTCCCAAATGGGCAGCTTACATATGTGGCTGGTGAAGGGCTGACGACAAGTGCCTTCCTGCCTATCTGTGGTGGCCTGCTTCAAGCTCAAGGTCGATGCCCTGGAGAAACAAAATTTAGCTTCTCTTACAAGGTTGGTGAGAAAACTTCGTTATATTACTTTTGAATCAATTCACTTAGATTATGTAGTTCCATATGAATATTTATTCATGATGTCATTCTAACCTTTTCCCCTGTTTCTTGGATGAAATTCTTTTGCATGATGTCTAGTTGAACTGTCTTTGTATCTCTGGAGTATTTTAAGCTCCTTGGAATTGAGAACAACATCATAGCATTTTAGAATTATTGAAAATGGTTATCCCTAAGATCTTTGTATAATTTGTGTATACTCGTCCATGGACTATGCTTTTCGTGATTCTTCAAAATGTGTCCTGCATCAGATCAATCAAGTTTTAATATTTGTCATATTTCCTCTGTAGAATAAACGAGGCACACGTGTTACCCCAATGGTGCAATGGCCTGATAAGTCTTTCTCACTTGGAATTGCGCATGCCATGGCTTGGAAGAGGTCTGGATTAATGATGCGACCAACTCTTCAATTAAGGTACACAAAAAATTGATTTGTTCTGGAAACAATCTCAGTTTCTGTTAATTGCTGCAAGTAATCGTCTTACAGTGGTGCGTGACCTGCCGTATCTGACACCATTCTGTTATTTAAACTACCTGTATGGGTAGGTAGGGTAGTTTGATCCAGAAAGAACAAGATATGCCTTGAGCTACTTCTAGTGTTGCTCCGCAAGAGAGGATTGCTGTTATCTGACATGACATCCAACATTTAACTCTAGATTACAATTGAGAGTTATACATTTAAGAGGTTCATGGCATCATTATTTAACCAATGATGGTAGCAATACTTACATCATTAGATTCCTCATCTATTATCTGCCCTTTGAGCAGCTTTATTTTCCAATACAAGCAGGCAGTCTATCAATATTCTATGTTTCTTAAATTTATACAAATTCAAATGTTAGTCAACTAAAGAAAATGTACTATTTCAAAGAAAACTACTTATTAAATTTTACTTGATCGTATAAGGGTACACTTTTTACGTGATATGCTCACTATGGAAATTCTTTAACAATGACATCGAACAATATGTCATTTAGCCTATGAAATAAGCTCCTGAGTGTCCCCCAAAAAAAAAAAAAATTACAATATTCAAAAATTTGTTGCAGTATATGTAGCAGGTAGATAGAATCTTGGCACTATTGATGTACTATATTTTTGTGCATGTTAAAGATAAACGTGTACTAATCTTCTTAGACAAGAGTAAGTTGCTTTTTCAGATTAATTGGAGATTTATTATTTAGTTAGGGAGACACCAGCTTTTCTTTGGGTGCGGAAAGAGGAAGTGATATAGGAGGGAGTAGATGCAAGCATTGGAATCCAGACGCAATCGTTCTCTGTTGATAATGGGGAAAAAAAATTTAGAGAGAGGAGAGAGACGCTGACAAGAAAATGAAATTGAGGCAGTTAAGGATGATGCCGATGTCGTATTTGCTGATTGGAGTAGTTGGGATTTCAAAGAGATTTTGGAGGAGGAAGGGAAGGTTACCACCATCGTAAACCGAAACCGAACCACAGCGACCAATTTGGTTCGGTCCAGTTGTTCTTTTCCAGTTCCGAACTGTTCTTACCGCTAGTGCCTCCCCCTGTTCCCATATATCATGCCTTTTTCTGTTTGCTCACATGTAATCTTATTCTTTTTGTTCGGCAGTGTATGCCCCACGTTTGGTGGAAGCAATCCTGGGGTACGAACTGAGCTTATTCATTCTATCAAGGAGGAACTTAATCTAATATATGGTTGTGCTTGTACCCAGCATCCTTCTGCATATGCCTCACTCTCTGTAAGTTGATTTCCTTTTATCTGCATACCTTTTTTTTCTTCTCCTAAACAAACCCTCGCCCTTCCGATTTTCTTAGAATTAATAAAATTTTTGTTCTAATGAGTTTGAAATATCTTATTTTGCTTCTTGGCAGATCGGAAGGTCCAAGTGGAATGGGCATGTAGGAAACTCTGGAGTAGTAGTTAAAGTGGAATGCCCTCTTAGCAATATGGGCAGGCCATATTTTTCTCTTCAGTTGAATAGCGGTTTCGAGTTTTGATACTTCCCTACACTATAGTGTCTGTATATTATCATCAAAACCTGACGATAATGACAGAGATCCCGAGGGCACCATTTGAAGCCTTCAAGTGATAACGTGCTCTCTGAGAGAGATTGAATTACGTTCACTAGGGCAACGATGATTGTACAGTAATAGGATAGAAAATAGAGATAGTAACGGGGAAATGATGGATTGTGATACATTTTATGAATGTTGGTTATGTATGTTTAGGCTTTACACCCTGCTGATTTGCATTAGCGGATAGAAAATGAATGATAAAAATTAGGCCTTATCTGTGTATTTCTTTCTCACTCTAAGATTGAGCATTTATTAGTTTCTGTTGTTTTTTTTTTAAAATTTCAAAACTGAGCTAACAAACTCAGGGATTCGTAACAAACTTTACGAGACCAATCCCGATCCCAAAGTGCAGGGAGAGCGGATAGAGAATACAATGCGAGAAGAATTCCAAATGGTGCCACTGGTGCCGGAGCGAAGCCCTTGACGATGTGCTTCAGGACTTCAGAGGCCTGGAGGCTCTCCCATCAGGTCCTCTCTTGCGGGACTTCGGAGGCCTGGAGCCTCCCCCATCAGGTCTTCTCTTGCAATTCTTCATCTTGATCTCATGAAGTTTGCTGCTTTTTGTTCTATTTAGTGCCATAGATTTGTGAAACCTGTGAACTTTGTGTACAATATTGAAAGATAATGAATTCATGTGTTTTTGCAGATTCAATTGCTGTACTGTATGTTTTTATTTCTTATTCGCATAGCTTCCTTTAGCAAAATTACACGTCATTTTTATAATATATGTGAATATTTAATAGTGTTTGTGGGTAGAGTGCACTGCTCAAAGTTACTAAAAGTAATTTTATTATTTGACAACTGATCTAGGAGAGGCCTTTGTCTCATAATTAGGTGTGTCGTTTAGAACAAACTTATCAATGTGGTTTTATATCAAGAAGTATAATACAGGTTGTTTGTTTTATATCTAGAAGTATACTAGATCTTATGTTTTAATGCGATTCCATTTGGTTTCCTAGTCTTGGCTTATGTTATGCGCCAACTGTAGGTGTGTTTCTCCATAAAAAATATTACTATCACACAAACTTCGTATTGATACGGTCTAGGGGACACTTTAATGTGCGCACTTAAATTGGATGACTAGAAGAGGATAAGGATAGTACATGCTGATTGGACATATTGGTCTGAGGACAAAACATAGTTTGTGCTTATGGCTGGCTATGAGGAATCTGCAACAAGCTTACATAGGCTGTGAAGTTAATACGCACACATGGTAAACTTTTGGTGGATCTTTCTTGGATTCAGGAAGTTAACTATAGCAAACTTTGATGGCAAAAGGCTTGCCTGCTGATGGTTATGCAAAATTGCAGCACGAAAAGTGTTAGTTTTAGTTGAAAGTTTTGTGATGCATGAAGTTGAAGCAAGGCCGATTTAGTCCTATCCATATAGTAGAGATATTTGAATGTGGGTTTTGATGGAACTATATGTTTGTTGTATCATGATTGTGGAGTATGCTGAACTGAGGGGGACGGTCTGATTTTGGGTGAACTGAGGGGGACAGTCTGATTTTGGGTGAACTGAGGGATTTTCTGTAACATGCCCATGGATAACTTGCTTTCTTTGTTTCTTATTACGATTTATATCTGAACATGGCTTTGTAAGAGAAAAACATATGCACATTTTTTAAGCCAGGAGTGCTGGCAACAACACAAGAAGTAAATGCACAATTCATATTTTATGCACTTCTTCATCGTATTCCAACCATTCTGGTCCTCTAATAAAATTAGATGTTCTAACGTGAAACGTACCTTGTGAATAAAAAATGAGAGACTGAGAAATCACAGAGGATTGGGACCAAGTTAGAAGCACCTCTGATGGTTCTGTGGATCAGCTAAGCTGGAAGAAGTTTGTCCATCGGAAGTACCATATGAGGTTATGTGATTACTGGTGCGTAATATAAAAGAATTAGAAATAAAAAAAGTTTAGCACCTAGTGGTGGGGAGAAACTATAAGTAATCTAACAAGCTGCAACTAATTTTAGGTGAGATATTGAGTTTCGACTCCAAATATCTAAATTTAATTTGAGGTGGCAAAATGTATTTTATGTTAAATAAAATAGTAAGGATCCCGCCATTACTTTGGAAGCAGGCAAAATACTTTTATGAATCTACGTAGTTAGTAACTGAATGCCGAAGGCTAGAAGTCTTGCAATGTCAGCTGGGAGACATGGTTTGCCTTATTGCTGAATGGTCTATTGCACGCTATGCAACTGAACTAAATACTGAAAGTCTGAAATAGTTAGTATTTGTTCAATGATTTTTATATCCGTACAACTTTTGTTACCTTTTCTCTCGCTGCATTTGTGTATACTATCTTTGCTTTCACGTTCAACCTGCACTTACATTTGCATCTGTACAATTTAGTGTATTCTTACAACTAATTTTTTGTTTGCACTTTTATATTTTCTCTGTTATTTCAAAAGATCAAATTTATTCTTCAAAGAACCTCTCTATACCATACAACAAGTCCTTAGAGAAAGCCTTGGCTTTCCAGAACGATGAATGATTTCCTTTTCTTAAGCTTTGCCTGATTTGACATTCCATTTTGGTTGGGCGAGGAAATGGAACTCGGAACATTTTGTTCCATTTCATTATGCTCATTTTTTTGTTCCAGAAGTATATCTCTGTTAACTTCATAAGAAAAACGAAGGAGCTCAGACAAGCAAAGCTCGCCGATATGCAACTTTGTTACTGTTTAAGGTTATCCTATTCCAGAGTGTTGTATGTGCGGGATTAGCAATTCTTGCAGGTATGTATCGTTGTAAGTATGATGGGGATAGAGTGGCCAATAAGAACAGGGGCGATGCTAAAATTTTATAAAGCAATATTATTTCTGATTCCAAGGGACTTATATTGTCTACATATGTCATGTATCATTGAGATTGGACGAATAACGGTACTAGAAATATTGAGATTTTAGAAGCGATGGCTATGTTCTTCATGCCAAGTGTTACGGTTGTATATTCCTGATGAATTGTTAGAGGTTAAAGGCCTCCCGTTATACTATCTGTTGGTTGCTGAAGTTAGGAGCCGTGCTCGGCCATAGTAATTTGGGTTCAATGAATGAACACAAACCTATACAAACCTATGCAAATTTCCTCCTGTAAAAAGTTTTTTAAGGCTTTTGTTTTTACTAAAAAAGGATATTATTTTTTTCACAAACAAAAGCTTAAACTTTCCATTTCTTTTCTAACTTAATAACTATATATTGAAGTTCTGTTAATTTTTTGCTAATGGAACATGAAGGACATTAGTATATCGTTTTACTTAAAAAAAAAAATACAAAAGCTTAAACTAAAGCGTTCAAGTTTTTAACAGCTAGGTTGTTATACCCTGAGCCAAAATAACAACCTTTAGCTCAAGTGCTCACCGATTCATATAGCTCTAGGACTTGCGTTTATAACTGATAAGCTTGTGAACCCCCATGAGAAGGTTTGCTATGGTTGTGCATTAATGCGAGATACAAGAGTAAATTTATTTTGATGCTTAAAATAATATTCAATATTTGGTGCTAGTGTAAATAGTTATTAGAAAGTAATAAATACTGATGACAACAAAAATACCTCTACTATAAAAATGTTGTGTTTGAATGCACTATATGGTTGATCATGTCATTCTTCTTTTTTTGGAAATTTCCTATGATGTGAAACATTGGACTTTACGCTATTTTTTTTCTTTTAATAAAATTCTACCTTACGCTATTATTTTTTTTTTTTTTATGAAATTCGCCCTTGTGCTATTAATCTTTTTCTTTTTATGAACTACAACCTCAGCATGTGGCTTGTTTCATCTTCTTTGTACGTAATCAGTTATGCACCTGTCCTTAGTGTGGCTTGTTACAATCTTCTTGTTCAGAATCAGTTTGACATCTGAAAGGATGCACCTTTGGCTGTTGTTGGGTCGAAAAAAGAGTTGAGAGTTAATAATAATATTGGATGAATGCAATTTTGACCCGACATTGGTAGATATTTAAAATATTCCTATGCAAGTTTCGCAAAATGTTTGTTCCAATGCTTTGTACTCTCTTCATTTAATTTGATATGTCGTCCAAGCTTATTGCACATTCTTGAAGAAGGACAATTTCGCTAAAGTTAAATCTAACGGCCTTTCCACTATACTCCTAGTTAAGAATACAAATATTGAAAAACATTAAAAATGACAAATAAAGTGAAACAGAAGGGGTATTACTGTTGTTGGATTGGAGATCGACCCCTGTTTACATTGCCATCTATGCCTCTGCTTACTCGTAGCTGATGATTTCCATTATCAATCAATGCTTATAGCAAAGATGAGGTGTTGGTATTCATTTGTTTTTTCTTGGACATGATCTACGCAGGACGGAAGCAATTTAGAATTTGTGGTGGGGGAATTGAAATAGAACTTAGGATTTTGGGAGATAAATTAGGGTTCGGACCTCATGCCTAAACGGACCTCACGCCCACTCTCTCACGAATTACTCCAGGGAAGGATTTGATAAAAATGCAAATCATATGATCTCATAAAACATATCTCACTTTATATTCTCCAATTAGGATGGAAGCACCGTATTGGTCAACCCGATAAAAACTAAACAGTCTAATTTTTATATGTAATTAAATTAAAATTGAAATACAACAAATCCAAGGGCTTATATGCAAAAAGTTCTCCCCTCTAAACAACCTCGCAATTTCTACATACAGATTCTCTATCTCCAATTCCTAAATGCCACCAAGCACCACTCATCAGGGGCTGGAGCTTCAAGATATATGACAACCCAATCTCTCAATCTCTCTTCTCATTTATGGCCTTCATCCCTTCTCTTTTGCTCTCAATGTTTGCCATAGAGATCACCCTTTTTTCCTATAATCCCCAATTTAAACATTGCTTGCATCATCCAGTGATGACGAGCAATCAACAATCAGTCTTTTTCGGAAAGGCTACAGATTTATTAAGCCAAGCTCAAAAAGGCTACAAATTTGTCATCATCACCATCACCATTTCCAACCTTCGCAACCACAAAGTTGCCACCTTTGCTAGCAAATCGAACAACTTCACCCTTCTTCCTCATAATTAAACAAACACTAGACAAATTGGGTCGAATCTTGCAATAGGGTCTGCTCTGAATGATCAAAGAACAATTATTATCACTACAAAACGGTGGCTCAACAAGGGAGGAGAGCGATCCAAGCGATACTGCCGTTGTCTCAAAATTAAGAATTTTTAATGTCGGTTCAATTTTGGGGGAGATATATAAAAGGCACGATCAAAATGCAACCTTTCTTCTGTTGGTGCCAGTGGGGCGGCTGGGCGATGGGATTTGATAAGAATCATAAGAGAGAGCCACGAAGGCAGATTGCAAAGTTGTTTAGAGGGAAAACTTTTTGCATAAAAGCCCTTGGATTTGTTGTATTTCAATTTTAATTTAATTACATATAAAAATTAGACTGTTTAGTTTTTATCGGGTTGACCAATACGGTGCTTCCATGTGGCAGCAGCTTAGGTATCTACCTAAGTTGTCAGCCCTCCTCCACTTTTCCCATATATATATATATATATATATATATATATATAGAAAATCCTAATGCAAAAAGATAATAACAAATCTAACTAAATTCCTAATATAATCTAATTAAATCTAACTAAATAATTAATTTTATCTCTATCAATTTTTCCGCACTTGGAAATATTCACCAGTTGGTGAAATCTTTCCGAGATCTGGCAAAACTTCCCACCAAACTAAGTAAGAAAATTGAACAAGTCTGTAGCCAAATATATACTGCCTTATATTTCAATAGTGACGACAGTAACAATTGTGGAAGGTCTTGAAAGAAGTCGAAATCTGTTGCTTCTGTAGAAAATGCAGAATTTAGAATGTGAGCTGGAGAGTCAATAAAATCATGATCTTCATGAACAAGGCTATTGAATGTTTCTGTAGTTGGATCTGATAGAAAAATCAGATCAACAACTTCTAGACCTGTGATGGGCTCTATGGTGGCTTTGTTCTCAATTATAACATAATCACATAAATTCTTGGAAGCTGATGTGTCGATATTTGGACTCTTCGAATGCACTGATATTCATAATGTCAAAATTCTCTACATATCGAATATTTGATGGAAGGACACTGATAAGTCGAGTGTCTGTATCCTTTACATTTAGAGTACCGTTTAAAGATAAGATGCGGAGCATACCGTCCACGAAGAAAAAACTGCAAACTATTCCAAATTGGACGAGATTTATAGTTGTTGAGCTACCAATCAGAACCTTCTCCAACCAACTTCAATTTAGCATATTTGTATTCCTGCTATGAAGTCAAAGAAAAGTAACGAAAAAATTGCTTTAAATTGGTCTCTCAATTTTTACAACTATTATGATCATTATAACCATGAAAATAGGGGATTACATCATATATATTGCACTCCACTTACATGAAATCAGCATCAGTGTTGATATATTTTCTACAAAATATGAATCCAATAATTCCAAAATTTTTAAAGTAAATTCAGAAAATATCAGAATTGGAATGTGTCGATTATACCTTGAATATGATGCGAACCGGGATTCAAAACGGCTTCAAAATCACTCTCAAATCCTTAACGGGTCTGTTTGGCCTTAACGAGTCTGCTAAATTTAGTTCGGATTGGATTGCTTGAAACCCGATTTGTTTGGACTGACCCTAGTTCTTGGGGAGCTTCCAAAGGAGCACACCATTTTTCCTAGTGAGCCCAGATTTCCTAGTGAGCCCACATAAAATTTTTTAAAGGGAGAATTTTCCTAGTAAGCACACTACAAATTCTAAAATTACTCTTCACCCCCTATTTATCATCCTCCTCTCCCTCTCCTCTCCCATTTCTTCTCTAACCCCCTAAACCCAAAAAAAAAACCCTAATCCTAACTTCATTTTCCCCTCCCACTTCCCCTAATCCTCTCTTTTCCTTTCTCTACCTCCTTCTCCTTCCAAATCTCCCTCTCTCTCTCGTTCCTGGAGGCGGGGCAATCGCCGCCACCGCCGCCGCCTTCTCGCCATTATTAGATGGGATTTCCTAATCTAGTAATTTTTTTTTAAATTTAGATTTTTTATTTTTGATCAAACAACTCTTCAATATTAGGGTTTGGTGATTTTGTTGGGTTGGAGAGGAGGAAGAGGGGAAGAGATAACAAATTTGATTGTAGCATTTTTTTATTAACTTTTTTTAATATTTAGATTATAATTATTAAAAAAAATTAATTTTTTTATTTTTTTTGTTGCAACCTTGAAAAGTTCAAAACTTTTCATTTTAGCTGTTTGATTGTGATGGAATCTAGGTGTAATTTTAGTTGCAATGATGTGAATGAAGGAAAAAATGAAAACTTTTCTTCACCTCTTTCAAATTTGAGGGAGAAAATTGAATGAGGAGAAGGAGTAATTTTATTTTCTAAAATCAGAATTGATGAGATATCTAGAGATACATTGTCAATTTGCATTGAATTGATCATATATTAGTTCCATCTTAGGTAAGCTTAAAAGTATGCACTTTTATATTATGATTATGAGTATGATTATGATTATAATTATGATTATTGTTGTTGTTGTTGATGATGATGATGTTGTTGTTATTAAGATTATGATTATTATGATCATAATCATCCTGTTTTATCCTGATAGTATAGTATTTTAAGGAGAGAATATGATAAGCCATTGAAAAGAATTGATTAGTTTAAAGAAGATATTAGTAGCACGAGTATGGTCGTGACATATTGATACATTGCAAATTCTAAAAGAAGTACAAATGAAGTAACAATGACATACAAAAAAAAGTTGTGTCGACACATAAGGTTTCACAATAGAAGTTTCTTTCCTTCCTATGTTTTAAACTTGAATTGCTTTAAGCATCATAATATAAAAGAATAGCAACAACAATTTGTTCTTCAAAATTTCATCTCATCTGGGTGAAATAGTTCAATAAAAATATGTGTAGTGTTAAATTCTGATTCAAATCGCAAAAGAGCCAATCCCTTTCCCCATTTGTTTTTTGCTATGATTCATGTGTATTAATATGAATTTTATTTTGTGTTGGCAGAATAGATGTCAGAGTGGTTGAAATAAGTGTCTTTCCAACCATACCCCATGCACCCAGAAGCACGCCAACTAATCTTAATATGGCCAGAAGTATATCAATACAGCTATCAAGTTTGCATGCACATAGAAGAATCTAGAGCACAACTTCAGAACATAGAGAAAGGCATGGCCTATTTCTACTAAACTTTGTATATATTTTTTATGTAATATTGTTTCTAATTATGGGCTGATTTATTCATAATTATCATTGTGTAAATTCACATTATTGTTTGAATTTGAATTTCGTATTTATGTGTTATTGATGAAATCTGTAGTTGGAAAGAACTAAACTTTGTGTATAAATTTGAGAGATGAATGAATTTTTTGTGTTTGTTCCATAGAATGAACTAAAATTTGTGTTTTTTTTTGTTTTCTGCAATGGGTTACAAGTATTTAATTCTATTTTCCTTGTTGTTAATGGAAATAACACGGATTTTAGAAGGGTACATAAAAAGGAAAGGGAAAATTTGTTTATAAAGTAAAAGAGTTTATTTTGTACGTGAAAAGAGTAATAGCAAAATTAGTCATCAAAGAAGGACTTGAATTAAATTTACCACTATTTGAAAAAATAGATAAAAATCTAAGGATAAAAATTTGTTTTAATTACATTCAGACCCCCTGGTCCAGGGGGTCTAAGTGAGAGTTTTAAACTTCAGGCGTCTAAGTGTTACATGCCCCATACTACAGGGGGTCTGAGTGTAATTAATCCAAAATCTAAAACAAACGTTGTTGCCAGGCCAAGACCATCTGCGTAATAGGCGAGAATACTCACCAATATGCTACAATAACTTTGTGGATAATGGGCGAAAAAAAAACTTATTTATCCCCTGTCTGTCCGGACTGCAGACCTGAACAGGGTCTCCCTGTCCGGACTGCAAGTCCGGACCGTGATTTCCTGTCCGGACTGCCAGTCCGGACCAGAAATATCTATCTGGACTCGCAGTCCGAACCAGAGTTTTTTTATCTCTCTTTTCTTCTCTTCCAAAAAAATCATCTCTTACCCAAATATCCAACTACTCCTTTCTCTTCCTCTTCTCTTATCTAACCTCAACATTATCAAATCTTTCTTCTCATTCTTTTGCCCGTTGTCGCCGCCTTCGCTGCGGAATTTAGGAATTTTTTTTTTTGTGGGTTAACTGAACTTAGGAAAAAGAAGAAAGAAGATAAGAACAATTTGGTCAAAAAAATTCGATGGCAAGATTGTAATATTATAGAAGTTTTTATGTGGGCTCACTAGGAAAAATGGTGTGCCCATCTAGAAGTTCCCTAGTTGGATTTGAATTTGCTTCCGGATCGATTGCAGGCCCAAAATCACGTCCTTCTGTTTCAATCCTTAACAAAGGGGAACTTCTAAAGGGGCACAAGTTTTTTCCTAGTGAGCCCAGATTTCCTAGTGAGCCCAGTGTCATTTTAGTAAAGAGGAGAATTTCTTAGTGAGCACAATTTTATTCCTAAGATACCCTTCGTATATTTCCTCATCTCCACAGCCTCAAAACCCAAACTCCGCCGCTCTCCTTCCTCTTCTCTCTTCCCCCCCCCCACCCCCCCCACTTCTGCTCATTTTCTCAAGCCGCCGCAGCTCATCTTCTCAAGCCGTCGCCGAAGCCTCCGCCTCAAACCCGCCGCCGCAGCTTTTCCTTCCGCCTCAAAACCCAAACCCCTCAAAATTATTAACAAATTAAAAAAACTCAAGCTCCTTCTCCTTCCAAACCGCCACCGCCGAGCCACACCCCGCCGCCGAGCCACACTCCGCCGTCGAAGCCTCCGCCGCCGAGCCACACCCCGCCGCTGAGCCACACCCCACCGTCGAAGCCTCCACTGTAAGTCTCCTTTAATTTAATTTTAATTTTGTTTTATTTAGTTTATTCTTGTTTGGTCTGTGACTGTCCTAAAAACTGAGAACTTTTTGTTTGGTCTGATAATATTTAAGAATCGAAAAATTCTAAATGAGTACATTTTTTGTTAATTTTGATTTTTAATATTTAGATTATAATTATGAAGAAAATATAATATTGTAATCGTAGTTGTACAATATGCAAAAATTTAGTTATTTTTCTAATTATAGATGTTAATATTAAAATTTATTAGTTAACTTAAAAGTTTAATGGTATTGTCCTAATAGTTGATTAAGTAATAAATGATGGTTTCAGTATATTTAAATTTTAATATTACACTATCTTGTATTTAAAAAATAAATAGATAAAATATGATATTTGTAGCAAATTATACTTTGTTACTACTTACTTACACATAGAAAATTTACTGTTTTGATAAAAAACATCTATGAATGAAATATCTTTGTATTGCATAGATAGATCCGGCAGAATCTTTTTGCGTTCGACCAACTGCCTCGTTAAGGAGGAAGAAAGCAACATCTCGACCACAAATCCAACGCCTGATACGAGAGAGAGAAATCGAAGTGGCCGTAGATACTGAATTAAATGTAGAAACTCCTAATCTGATCAGATATGATAGTGTAAGACTAGAAGAAGGGAATACTGATGCAGGAGGCTCTCAAGATGATCTTCATGAGTCAAATTACAGAGGTCCAGTTGATTTATCAGTACTGAAGAGTTTCAAGACGCACGTTACTTTCTTCGTTTTAAAAGATGAGGTAATTATTTTCCGTTAAAAATCATAAACCACTCTATTGTGTGTGTGCATATGTTATGACTATAGTATATATACAGAAACGAGATCCACTTCGATGTATTAGTCATTGTATCAGTAGTTGTATCGTTGTTTTATTGTAACGGTGTATCTATGTATCACTGTATCATTATATCGGTGTATCAGGAGTATCATTGTATTTGTGTATCTGGAGTATCATTGTATTTGTGTATCTGGAGTATCATTGTATCGGTGTATCATTGTGTATCGGTGTATCATTGTATCGCAATAAACGATGTATCAGTGTATCAATGTGTTGCTACAGAAGATGTTATTGAGTTGCAATGTAATTTTGCTCTTCGCAGAGGAGTTCCATTTTGGTGTAATTTTGTTCTATATAACTTGTGACCAATATTTTGTATATCTCTTGTATCTTCGGTTGTGTCGGTCTTATCCGGATATGATAGTTTGGTCAAAACACAATAACTATGAGATGTAGCGGTGTATCAGTGTGTCAGTGAATTATTGTATATTTTTTTCTTTATAAACTATATTTTGTGAAAGATTGTATAATTAGTTGTTAATATAAATCCTAAAACTGACGTTAAATTTGGTTAACTAATGATAAATCAATTTTCATAAGTAAATAGAGTGGATGAGGCAGTGGCCGAGGTCAAGCTCCTGTTCGGACTGTCAGTCCGAACAGGTTGGATCCGTTCGGACTGACAGTCCGAACGGATCCAAACTGTTCGGACTGACAGTCCAAACAAGGCCTCCCTGTTCGGACTGAGAGTCCGAACGGGCCAGTCCCGTTCGGACTCTCAGTCCGAACAGGGGAGCCCCGTTCGGACTGACAGTCCGAACGGGAAAGGAGTGGGAGCGGGAGCCTGGAACGGGAGAAGGGGGAAGGGCAAAATGGAAATTTTTTTTAGAGGGTAAACTTGATATTTTTGGAAGTTATTAACTGGGCTCACTAGGAAAAAAGTTGTGCCCCTTTAGAAGTTCCCTTAACAAAGACCAACTCTTTGTTCTTCTTCGATGGCTGGAAATGTAATAATTAACACCTGGTGAAGCTCAATCTTGATGGCTGACGGCGATGGGAGAGGAGAATCAGTTCGAAGTTGGGTGTTGGGACTACAGAGAGAAAGGAACGGTGGTGTTGTTGCCCAAGTCGAAAGGGGCGTTGAGGGGGGGAGGGGTGGGGGTGGTGCTGCAAGTGTGGCTTTGTTGTTGTTGTTGAGTTTGTTGTTGTTGTTGTTGGAGGAGTTGAGGACTGCCGTGGGTCCTAATGATAAGGAAGATGATCGGTGACATTGATGGAATTGTAGCTGTTTGTTGAGGAAGAAAGGGAATAGGAGTGGCTGCTCGATGAGAGAAGGGGAAAGTTGTGTGTGCGCCCTTTTTTCTTTGTTCTTCTCTTCTCTGCTACTTCTAACTTCTCTGTTCTTTTCCTTTCTTTTCTTTTTCTTTTGTTTTTTTTCGTCTTGTTCTCTCTGTTTTTTTTTTCGCTCAGTTTTTGTTTTTCTGATTTTTCTTTTTTGATTTTTTCCCCTCAAATCCAAAACACAATAATAATAATAATAATAATAATAAAGATGGAAGAAGAAGATGGTAGAATTGGACTCTGATACCTAAATATATAGAACTTTAGCTCTGATACCAATTTGACGCAGGACGAATATAGAACTTTAACTCTGATACCAATTTGACGCAGGACGAAAGCGATTTAGGGTTTTTCGTGGAGGAATTGGGATAGCGATTTAGGATTTCTCGTGGAGGAATTGGTATATAACTTAGGGTTTTGGGAGATAAACTAGGATTCGGACTTTATGACCAGGCGAATCACACGTCCACTCTCTCACGAATCACTCGAGAGAAAGATTTGATAAAAAAGCAAATCACATGATCTCATAAAATATATCTCACTCTATATTCTCCAATTAGGATTTTACAAACCATATATATAGAAAATTCTAATACAAAAAGATAATAACAAATCTAACTAAATCGCTAATCCAATCTAATCAAATCTAACTAAATAACTAATTTTATCTCTACCACATGATACCGTATCTTGCTTTTATATACAAATTTGTTTAGTTTTGTTCTTTAAAAAAGCTTAACTATGAATGCTATTATATTTCGATGTTGATATGCTCTGAAACTGCATTACTATTGGTGTTAGATTTTTCTTCTTCTTTTTTTTTTGGCTAAAATATTGGTTTTAGGTATTCTGGGGAGGAATACTTGCAAAAGTTGTAGCTATTAGTATTAGCTTATTTAAGCTTGTTTTTTAATACTCGTTTAACTTGAGTCCTAATTATCGAATACCTTTGAGTAGCATAATAAAAAAAGAAAAATATAGGACTAGAAAGGAATAAAACAATCATGTAAATAGTTTATGTACAAAAACCTTTTGTTTGTTGAATTTGGTAAAAATAAAATCACTCAAATCGCAATCTGAGATTCAAACTATTATGTCATAATAATTTTGGACTTCTACGTCTTGAGCTAAAAGTTGGATGCAATGTTTAAAATAGCGATACGATAACGTACGTTTTATCTTTGTTAGATTATGTTGCATATAGCGTAACACATAATCGTAAGTTATGCAATTTTCTATTTATTTAATTAAAAATAAATATAAAACTATTTAATTTTTTTAATAAATTTAAAAATAAATTTAAAATATCTAAAAAAAGAATTTTCACATAATCTATTCTAATTTTATATTAAGTTTTACAATAATTTTCACATTTATCTCTATAAATTATATTAAGTCTCCAACCGTAATTTCCGTCATCATTTAAACAAGATAACAAGATTTCAATTCCAGTTATTATTATTATTGTAATTTATATTTTTGTAATATTTAATTTATCTTAGTTATAATTGTTGATTTCAGTTCAGTTAAAAATTCAATAAAATCAACAAGTAAGATATTTCATCAATCGGAGAGAAATTATAACAAGCGAATAAGAAAACAATCACAAATTAAAACATTAGAAATTCCACAAGCAATCAAATAAGCCAACAACTAATAAAAAATTACAGCAATTCGCTAATAAATAAAATAATAATCAATAACAATATAGAAATTACTAAAAAAAATAATTGTAAATAACGTAACATAATGTAAGTTAACATAACGTTATATAATATAACGTAAAATAACATAAAAAAACGTACTGTTACGGTGTACTGAGTTATTTTCTGTTGTTACATAGTGCTGGAATCCCGCTGGGTTACATAACACAATATAACGGGTTTCATAACGTGTTATTTTCAACAATGGTTGGATGCTAGATTTCTAGAGATGTTTGATGTGAGTGGAGAATTACAAAACTATATTGATCAATCACCTCATATATATGTTAGTTTTATATGATGCAAATTAACAAAAAGGTTTACAAACTGAAGGAATTTTTTTTTGAACTGTTGGTTTGAAGCTTTAGCTACAATTTAATGGCTTATTTATTGAAAAATATAATTATACAAAGGATTTTAATTAGCCCCAGCAGCAAAGTGGTGACACCTGAGATTTTCGACCTCATCTCAGTATGACTATTAAGCATGAGCAGAGACGATCATACTAACTGAGGAAGGTGGAAGTATCTTTCTCTTCATCGGTATTAGCAGTAACGGAGGAATCCACACTTGGCCCATCCATCGATATGCCTTGCTTTCCATTTTCATCCAGCATCTTCTCAAAGGCTTTGAATCTCAATGTCTCACCCTCTGCAATGGCCTGCTTTGCTGATGGAACTTGTGCGGGGGTGCGGCCTTCGAGCATACTCACCACACTGGACATTGTTGGCCGAAGAGTTGGAGATGGGTTGGTGCAGAGGAGAGACAAGTTGAGCATCTGTATTGCCTCTTTCGTGGAGTAGTCGGAACCTAGGGTTGGATCGACAAGTTCAAGAAGTCTTCCATGCTCTTGTAGGACATAAGCCTGCAGTATATTCAGAAGAAAAGAGCTACAAGCTTAGAACACGAGATATCAAACACAGAATCTGTTGACGCAACAAGAAAGATAAACTGTGAATAGGATTATTGAATTAGATAAAACTGGAATTTGGATGATAAATACCATTTATTTTTTGAAAAAAGGCAGGTCCAAAATTTTGGGTGATAAATCACCATTCATTTTGTATTGGTGCGCACACACGGTAACGTATGTGCATGGATGTTTGCATCTCCTTGTAATGTGCTAAACTAAAAAAATGGTTAACCTCCATCTATTAGGCGGATAAAGCTCTTTCCCTAAGCACAGAAGAATTTTCTCTACATCATGTTGGTCATGCTTTAAACTGTAACAGCCACTAATCTATAAAAGCACGTGTTCTACCAACTGTGCAAGTTCCTACTATTACCTTTCAAACATATTTATGCTAATGTGGGACTATGCAGAAATGACACAGACTAATTATATGGAATTTTTAAGTTGATTCATTCTCAATATTAAGGAGACCGCTTGACAAAACAAGATGAGTAGAGCAGTCTTGATATAAAAAGAATTTGAAGAAGTGTTGTAATTATGTAAGATCTCATTTCTCATTGGTGAGACACAAAATGTATGTTATGGGGTTTTTATATATGCATCAAATTCTCGTGATAACACCAACGAGAAACAAGGTCTTGCCTTTCTTCCTTTTCAAACCAATTTCTCAGATGTTACTTCTGTGTCAACACACACACACATATATGAGAAAACAGGAAATTCATCGGCGTTAAAGGGAGTTCCTTTACCGCTGCTTAGGTGGCCCAAAAAAATTATTACACGTGACGCCATTCAAGGTAACAAATAAAAAAATTTCCTTAACCACCCTCTGAGTGGCGCCACGTGTAATAATTTTATTGGGCCACCTAAACGGCAGTGAAAGAACTCCCTTTACCGCTGGTGAATTTCCCATTTAATATATATATATATATATATATATATATATATATATATATATATATATATATATATATATATATATATATGAGTTTGCTAATTTATAGTTTTTGATATCTACAAATATCATTCATCTTTGTACATTTTAACACATTGTTAAATGTTTATTCTTAGTGCTTCTCCCAGTACACATTTAAAAATAATAATAATAATAAACATAGCCTTGAAGTAAAGTTGAATATTGCTGATGAATCTGGAAGAAAGACTTCTAGCAGATTGAGGCATTAATATTGCTGCGTAAAGAAGATTTTTGGTTCTGAAAATTTGGGTTGTATGATTAAATTCAGTAACTTTTCGTCATGGATGAATATCACCTCTGAAAAGAAGAAAAGGGATAAAAATAAGGAATCTTTGGTACTCACCCAATCAAGAAGATACATGCATTCTTCCTTTGGCCTGAAATTTGTGTTGCTCTTCCCGCTAACAATCTCTAGAGTGACAACCCCAAAGCTGTAAACATCTGCTTTATCTGTCAAGTAACCCCTCATTGCATATTCTGGTGCCATATACCCACTGCAAAATCAAAATAATTTTATAGAGCAAGAATGCATCAAAAGAAGGCTACAGATCCGAAGTACCACAAAAAATGTAAACATGGTATCCAGAAATAACACTATCTTGAGTTTTTAATCCTTGAATTATAACCCATGAACTATAATGTATAATGCAGAGTGATTGTGAGATGATAAGGTAGTATTATCTCCCTTCATATGCTACAAGAACAACAAATTAAAGCATAGCTTTTGTTTAGAAGGGGCATGACGTGAGGGATTCCATTTTCCAGGCAATTTTGGCTTCACCACTGCAGATCGTGCAGAATAGGGGATCAATTTTATCTTAAACAATGAAATCATATTCAGTAATAATAATTCATCTGAAAACAGATAAGCACAATTTCTATAATAACCAGAATAATAAAAATTTGTCTTTTGGGTATTTTATTTGAAAAATCAGCAATGAAAAAACTTCAGCCCATATATGACCAAGACCCAGTTAGGGTTAACTCATTGTCAGGAGAGAGTAGGCAATACCACCAAATAGTAGAAGACAGGCTTGGAGAAAGCTATGCTTTGTAGACACGAACATAGGAGTCATGTTCCAACATTGACACGCAGTGTCAAGACACAGTATCTCTCCAACATCTAGAGATGAGAATACTACTGTGTATGTTTTTCTTTAGCAAACTATGTCCACATTTAACTTAATTTACATCTAATAATTTACATCTAATAAGTTGTTAATTCTCATGTAGAAAAAGCTTAAATAGTAAAATGATCAATATAGCATTTAGTTTAGGTCAAAAGGGTGGCATAAAATAGTTCATTTTGCACATAGTTTTCACATGAATAATGATGAACACACTCATAAGAGTCAAACACAATGAAAACCGGATAGGTTTCTGTATCCTTCCAGTTTCGAGTATCTTCTTGGATAGTTATAGCGGCCCATAGGTGCGAGATGAACCTTGTGGGGGGCGGCGGTCTAGCCTCGGTTTAATCTTGCTGATTCCATCTAGACATGGCTCACTAAAAGGGGTGACGATCGATGTGTTCTCAAAACAAACAAAACTCTCAGTACACTTCGAAGCATCGTCTTCTGTTAGGTCCTTTACGGATGACGAAAGCCTCATCGGCTATACTGTCTGCTAGAGATAGTTCTTTCCTTTTGACTCGGCAGAGTTGAGCTAAGTTCCACAGCACTCTGTAGGAAATGCACATGAAGTCCACGTAACAAACCAAGCCCTGCATGAGCCGTACCGTCGACGGATAATAATATCATGCGTACATCCTTCCTTTTCCTTAAGGCATTTGAGGTAGACTTTTCCCACTAAATCAAATGTCAGGATTTTATCCTACGTGGAATGCCGGAAAGCAGCTCTAGCTCTTACTCTTCTGTCTCTCCTCTAACGGGTTATGGAAAAGTCCCTTCTATTTTCGACTTCACATTTTTATATTTGGAAGATAAGGGTTCAAATTCTCCAGTAAGATAATTGCAAGGAACTGTCATAAATAGCTTTTTTCGAGAAACAGATGTGGCACTTTAGAAAGGATTCGACGGAAGTGAAGTAGGCGAAACTATCATGTATGACAAAGACGGACATACCAATTTTTGTGTTGGGGACGTGTCTTACATTATCACAAGCAGAAAGTAATATTATTTGGCAAGTTCTTCACTATGACTTAATGAGGTCATTCATAGGCTAGTTTGGTTTTCATCCAAGTGATACTGAGAGGATAGTACTATTAGTGTATGACTGAAAAACAAAAGTTTTATTAGCTTCTTATAATCTAATTAGCATAAATATCTAGTTAGTTTAATTAGAATATTTCATGAAATAGTAACTAAGGGCTTACAGGTAAAATAATATAAACGACACTTGAAAGATAACTTGAATGTTTTAAAAATACGCAAGTTTTTAAATTGATATTTTTATTATAAAATTTGGACAAGAAATGTGCAAGGTCGCAATTTATTATAAGTGTCTAAAAACCTCACAAGTCCATGATGGAGCAGAAAGTGATTGAGCCTGTCATATGGTATAGAGTGTACTGATAAGTGGGTAACCTATCACAAGTTAGGTACATTCTGTCCCCGGGTGACTTATAATGATCAATGTGCATCATTCAAATGCTACTGGGCCACAATATGAAGCCTCAGTGTGACAAATCAGGAAGGTTTTGATATATCACAATATTATTGATTTCTGGTCTTGCATTATAAGATTTGTGATATAGAAGTGACACCATAATATGATTGTCTAGTTACATTTTTTTGTGATAGAATGTTTTGTATAATCTCTCCACTTATCTATTTGATATTCTTTACTTATGAGATTATTGTTATTGTACTAATAAACTTGTTCCATTCCACTGGTAAGATAAGATATACTCAATGAGGTTTAGCTCACCTAGTTGGTTTAAATTTTTACAGATAGAGAGTAGCATCACAATAGTTTAAATCGAGGAGTTTGATAGTTTGAGGACTTGCTAAGCATGGAATGTCCTAAGGTTTTGGAGTATTACCTACCCCTATTAATTTGATGTATTAAAGAAAAAAAAAATTCTTAATGATATTTACTAACATGAAGTATGACTTGTACTGGATATTGCTCTGAAACTTCTAACAAAGCTGTTCAAGTAATTGTGTTTTTGTGATGTTATGGAAGTGCACAATAGGTTTGACACGAGTAGGAGATACGTCTAATATATATGTTCCTGCTGTAATGTGCCTCAGCGTATGTTATGCGGTTTTGTGGTCATGACTACATGTTTATTTGTCTCTCACAGGAATTCAGTAAATTTCAGTAAAGGAGCTGCTAATTTACCAATTAGCTACTAACAATAGGAATAAACAGTTGTTAGTCAGCTCACATTGTCCCAGCAATGCGAGTGCTGATATGGGTGTCTTCTTCATCGTCAAGTTTGGCCAAGCCAAAGTCAGAAATTTTGGCTGTGAGATCTTTATCTAGCAGAATGTTGGTTGCCTTGATGTCTCTATGGACAATCTTCAACCTCGACTCTTCATGGAGATAAGCCAAACCCCTTGCTATTCCGAGACAAATCTTGCACCTTGTTTCCCAGTCCAACGCCAACCGACTTCTTTCTGGACCTGCCATGGATTTGGAAATATCAATGTTATACACATGTATCAGCAACACTAAAGGCAGAGATAGAGTATTGAAGTCCGAACACAAACCAAATAGGGCACGAGCAAGGCTATTGTTTTCCATGTATTCATATACAACCAACAATTGGCTTTCTTCAATACAGCACCCATAGAGCTTCACAAGATTTGGATGTTGTAAAGCAGATATCATCCCTATTTCGTTTAAAAATTCACGGTTCCCTTGCTTTGATTTGGAAGAAAGCTGTTTGACAGCGATAACGGAACCATCTGGCAGCACACCCTGAGACATGAATGGCACTCAGGTATCAAATGCCTACTAAAAGGAAAAGATAAGTAAATCTTGTTAAGTAATATATTTTGCCACAGGGAGCCATATAAAAATAGACGTACAATACCCTTTACATCCTGTATGTTGTTTTTACCTTTCAAGAAAATAAAAAATAAAAAAAAAGACATTTTAGGGATTGAGGGACCTACACAAAGAGACCATAACATACCTTGTAAACTGGCCCAAATCCACCTTCACCAATCTTATTTACAGGATCAAAGTTACTGGTTGCAGCCTTGATTTGTCTTAAACTGAAGTAACCAGTCTGCAACTCTAGGGCTCTGAACTCTGCAAAGAAAGGAACTTCATGTTAAAGATGACACTCTATGATAAATGCAATATGAAAAATATAGGCTTCTGAGTATTCCGTGAGAAACAATATAGAATACGCTCAGGGCATATTTAGTTTCAAAAGTCAACTAGGAAATGCCAGGGAATGTGCTTCATCCTTGAAGGTCCCCAGTTCATTTCAGTGACAATGTGCAATGTCTTATGCCTTACTTGAATCTGATTGCAATTTGTTTTTCATGAAAAAATTCATCATGCAACGAAAATCTCAGAAATAAACTCAAATTTTCTATCTCAACCCTCATCTAATTAGTGTCAATCTCCTGCCCGAAAACTATGGACAAGAAAGGGATCTGTCATAGTTCAAAATGGGGTTGGCATCCACCACATTCTCGTAGACTTGAGAAAATATCTAGAAGAACATAAAAGGATGATAATTTAGTTACAGGAAATCACTTTTGACTCCAGAGCATACAAAAAGCCAAGAGTAAAAATAAAATGCATTTCATTAACTATGAACCTAAAAATAAGAATAAGAAAAGAAAAGCCAGTAAACGCACCATAGGAGTGCACAAGTTGTTCCAACAACCTGTGAACTAGTATAATCATGCTACATCAATCCTCTAGAACAACCTAAGACAAGAAATATTGCTAAAAATCTAATTTTATCTATTGAAAGGTGAACCTCAACTTCCGCTTGAGATGGCCCCAAAAGGTTAATAAAGATAATATAAAGTTAGATTGTAACAGTTTCTGGGTAACGTTGTTTTAATTTCATGTAAGTGTAAAAGTATCACGATCTGCCTGTTTCCTAAGATACTTTTACGCCTGCCAGTTGCAGTACTGCACAGTTGGGGCTTTGTTTATTGTTAGCTAAAAAGTTGTGGAAGTATGGGTTTATTCTTTTATTTGCTTTACTCAAGAGTGCAGGATCTTATAAGTTTCAGTTAGAATAACTGGAAGTTGTCCAAATCCCCTTTCTTTACTATCTCTTACATTATCTAATTATGTAAAGATGTAACATAGATGGATCATTCACTTGAAGAAATTTTACTAGTCTATACAAAAAACTTTGTGGTTGGAAAAGTGATGTTCAATTGATGAATAACTACAATATTGTAGATTTATGTGGTTCCACCCTGTAATAATCCATCTGCACAACTTCAAACCTTGGAATTTTAAGTAAGCACAATGCTGAATCGTTTTTTTTCATCTTCTATGGATTACAAAATCAGCTAAAGTTATTGAAATGGTTGTATTGCAATAAATCATTTTTTTACATGAAAAATAATAACATGTCAATATCACTTACAGCAGAAACCTTTTAAAGCCACAACAAAAAAAAGGTAGAGCTGCAATACTTTGTGTCTGTGTTCACGGAAAGAGTTTTTCACTGATAAAGAAAATATTTCAGTATCTTACCTTGGCTTTTTCGCTTTTTTTTGGTCCAGCAAATCCAAATGAAGGTCAAAACAAAAGCAACCACTGCTACACAAGCAACAGCTATACCAATGATAGAGCCCACCGATAACTTATGTTCTCCAATGTCAGGCTTAAAATCTACACGGAAAAACAACGAGTCTCAGAATATGGACAATGATTTACCAGAGAAAAGACCACATAGACAGGGCATACTTGGTGTAACTGAGATAGCTGATACAAGAGGCCCATATACACCTACATCAGGAATTACATTTGTCCCCTTCCCTGTCCAATGGAAGTGCATTTCCAATGTGCTGCTGCCAACAATAGTAGTAAATGTCTTGATGATCTCTCTTCCAGTTCCATTTGCTTCTTTAGCAATATTGAAATCCTGTAAAACTTTTTGACCCTGCAAAAAAAAAAAAAAAATTATATATATATATATATATATATATATATATATATATATATATATATATATATATATATATATGGTGTGTATCCAATTAAACAAAAAGGTAAGGGGGACAATGGTGAGGAAACACATGCACAACCAACTTAAAAAGATGGCCAGGACATGTGTTGAGAACATTCGATATTTGTTCCAGGCCAACAAAATTTTATTTAGTTTTTCTGGATAGTACTAGTTTGGAAGGGAAAAAGGAATCTAACGGTCTTTTACCAACAATACTGCCACCTATAAACTTGACATAAATATGGTCATGCTATATAGATGAACTGTACAAGAAACAACAATGATTTTTAACTCTTATTAATGAAATGTGGGGGGCTTTTCACCCACCACCATTAGTCTCAGAAGGGAAAATTACTTATTTTGAGACAAGATCACTGAGAATACTCATACATTTTTTTTTTTTGAGAATAAGAGTATACTTGTACATTAAGCATGCTTAGAGTTGCTAAACATCTTACGCTCCATAGTGAAATGGACGGGGAAAGATAATGATATTATTACCATGAAATTCTGATAGAACCACAACCTTACCTGGATATATACATCAAATATGCGGACGCCATTATCTGTATATGTTTTATTTTCGGTAAACATTATCTCCGCAAAGTGCAGTTTCACTGTGTAATTTCCATTCTGTAGGCAGAGCCCGAAATACTTGAGGGAGAGGGGAGTGAGACGAGCTGTCATGTATAACTCTGAATTGGTCATGTTCAGAACTGATACATTTGTAGTTATATATTTTGGATTGACATTGCCAATGAAATCTCCTGTACTGCTATAAGCCCATTTTCCACTTGCAGAAGTTCCAAACATTGATGATCCTTGTTGTGATGTGTCCTCTTCATATTCATCACTACCAACTGTCACCCTATTGCCTCCACAGTTTATAAACAAGTTATAATCTGCATAAAACATTGAATGCATATCATATAAAATTAACTGGTTTAACAAAAGGATTTAGAACTCATATTTTCTAATTAAATGAGTGAGAAACAACCAGACGAAGGTTTCTGCACTCACTTTTTGCATCCCCAGAACAGCTGAGGTTCCTCTTAAAGCATGCTGATATTCTAAAGAAGGATACGGGAGAAATTTAAGAAAGATTAAGATTCTGAAACTAATTAAATAAATAATATAATTTAAGTTGCAGACTGTTTAATTTACGGATACATAATAATAATCATAAGGCACTCACGGGTCACTATATGTGGGCGAATAACTCGCAGCCAAATTCCTGCAAGTTCAACAAAGTATTATCTACAGAAAAAGAAGCAAATAAGATGATGACAAACAAATACACCACCAATTGAACACAACAAAACATAAGACTTACACGTTTGCTTGCTGACAACTAGTTGGCCATGAAGGTCCCGAGAAGTTGTTAAAAGATATATCACTGCAAGATTTGACCTCTGAAATGATGTATGCATATTTATTAATTGGAGACAAATAACTCTCTTATTAGCATATACGTACAAGTTTTGACTGCTTTTCAAAATCCATGTTGGTATGGAACCGCTAAGAAAGTTGTTAGTAAAGTACCTTCATAGCAAACACCATGACATTAAATAGATAAAATAGTTATGGAATAATCATCAAATGTGACTATTGTATTCAGTAGAATATATGCTTACATAAACGTTAGACGTTGGAGATTTCCCAAGGAGCTTGGAATTTCACCTGACAAGTTGTTAAAGCTAAGATCTCTGCAAGAAGAAACAATTCTATCATTACCAGGAAAAGATAATAACTTCCACAATGATGAGAAAGCTTCTAGCACAGCCCCTGGTAAGAAACTATAGAATTGTTAAGATGATAACATTAGTGAAAAAGTTTTGATGATAATAAAACTTGAGTGGCAAAAAAAAAAGGCTAGTAAGACAATGCAAACAAAAATAAACCTAAAATGGGTCCAAACCGTAGAATCCTACCTAATGTCAAGGTCAATAACTCACTGCATCACAAATAGGTTTGATTCTTTCATTCTAATATTCCAATTAACCTTGGGTTTAAGTTTGAATTCCATTATTGCTTAGGCAGTTTATATTTGGAACTTCTATAAATTATTAACCTCATAACCAGGAAATTTTCTATTCGAAGTAATCGATGCCTCCTCCTTTCTGTGTCTCCTGCCAAGATGCTGGGTGTTTCTTTTAGTGGGATTTATGAAACAAGGCTTGTGGTTATGGAAAAATGTTAAAACTCATGGGCATAATCTGATATATGTAACCCAGCTGAAACTCTCTTCAATTATCCACTTAATTTGACAAACTCTTTCAAATATTTTCACCAATACCTTAGGAAGAAAAGAATTCCATAAGTAATCATGTGATTCCTGAAACAGCATGTAAACCAAGGGATTCAATCATCGGGCTTGATAGTCATCCAATAGAAACAGATACACTCTTAAGTCACTAAATGGGGGATTTCTATATATGCTAAACACAAGAATGTGGCTGTAAATTGGGGAGACAACACTTGAAGCTCGTCATAAGTTCATAGATGGGAGGGGAAGAAGAAATTGTAAGGCACCACAGATCCATGGCAAAATCTCTAGGATACTAAAAGATATAATGGTGTTTAGCATATAATTCTCTTCATCTTGCTCCCTTCCCCTGACATGATAATCAAATAAGTATATGCTGTAGTGAGGCAAGTAAACATGCTTTGGGAGAATCCTGTGAACACTTACAGAGTTCTAAGGTCCGTCATATCTCCAATATAATATGGGATTTGGCCGGTCAATGACAAGTTCCTTAAGACCCTGCATACCACCAATTTCTGCGATAAGTGATGAGGCAGGATAACTGGCATCTTTTGTATGAAAAATCTCTGACTAATATAAGATCATATAAACTCACAGTCTTTGCAACTTTATCATATTTTTCAGTGGGGGAAATCTCCCTTCTCCTCCTTTGAGGTCACTCACTCTCCTGCAACGCAGAACAAACTATGTCAACAAGGAAATCTCAATGACTTAATTAGACAGAAGTCAAATTTGGAATATTTCTTGTACAGTTCTATTAAAGTCTCAAGTGTAGAAAAGTTCGGAGGAAATGGCCCCTCCAAAGACGTTCCTTGCAAGTCCCTGCAAATCATTCATATTCAAATATCATTTCACATTAGGAGCTGAAACTGGTAATGAAGCACGGACCTAGTCAGAAATAAAGTTACTCACAGCCTTTGGAGTATTGTCCAGTTGGCAAAAAAATTAGGAATCTTTCCAGCAATAGGATTCCCATCAATCCTACTGCAAAATGAAATGAAATATAAGCTTTTTAGTTATAAGGTGCTTCCCCAACAATTGAAAAAGAGCTAATTCAAAGATGAAGCGAGAAATATAAATCGGTTGCAAGTTAACTCTTTATGGGAGACAAAGGAATAGAAAATAACTTCAGGAACAAATGTCAAACGTTGCTCTATGTTTATGCTAAAAGCTCATCCGAATGAAACTGTTTACAATTTCATTTGAATGTATATTATGTCAAATTCAGATTTCGCATATTCTGCCAATTTAGTATCTTCTATTAACCAACTGTATCCTCAGAAATGGGTCTCCTACAGGTCTTATTAAGTATAAACGTCGCATCAGACAAGGGATCCCCTTAAGCTACAATCTTTCTTTATGGTGCAAAGAATGCCTCCTGACAGCAACTTCCAATGGCTAAAGAAGTCTTATTTTTCTTGGTATGGTCCTCGGGCTTATGGAGAGAGGAGAACCCTTTGAATTTTTTTTTTTTTTTGGAGAAAAACCTATAGGCGAATTGCAGTTAAATGGGGTACAAAAAGAAAAATATTTATAAAAAACAAGACGTATGTGGATTCAATGTTAACATAAGAAATAATCTTGCAATCTGGCAATAGACGCATCTACAACATTCCTGCATTCTCACAATACACCTAAATAATCTGCTGACTTACAAGTCTGTCAAATTTCTAAGATTGCCGAGCGTATCTGGCAACTGACCAGTGAAATTGTTCGCAGCAAGAACACTGCAATTAATCAGTAAGGATGAGGAAAAAAAAAAAAGAAGTTAAAAAGGTTAGAAGTAATGAAGATATGGATTTAAAAAGTAAAGGAGAGACTCACAGTCGATCCAAATTGACCAAGTTGCCAAGAGATCTAGGCAATGGGCCTTCCAGCTGATTATCTTCCAATACTCTGTATGAAAAGGAAGCAGAAATGTGATTATGATGCAATGGATCACAATTAACTAAAGATGGGAGAAAATACATACAGTGCTTTAAAAGTGGTTATCCTTCCAAACTCCTTAGGAATACTTCCAGAGATCCGATTTCCAATAAGGCTCCTAAGGAGAGGTAATTAATTACATTGTGAACTGTAATAAAAACAATAGCTGGTTTTGCAAATAAAAATTAAGTTCCTGACTGAGAGGGTAGTTGAATTACAAGTTGGTGAGAGGCAGTGAAGCCCAAGCTACAGGGATGGATCCATAGAGATAGTTCCATGTAAGGTCTCTGCGTAGACCGTTAAGTCACAGTTAAAGTAATGCTTTCCTATTGACTTCAGTTAGTTATGGTGCTATCACAAAAAGAAAGTCACTTACATTACTTTTAGGGAGGTCAGGTTGGCAAATTCTTCTGGGAGAGCACCCCGCAGGTTTAGACCCTTCAGCTGGCTGAAGTTTCAAATAAATACATGCACAGTTATTAGCAAAAGATGAATTTCAAAAATATATGTTTCTGATGACCTTTAGAAAGTGCCCTTGTGGAAAAAGGAAATAAGGAACAACTATTACGATTGAAAAATGCAAAAACCAGTGTCGAAAAGGTCATATTTTGTAGTATATGGTTTCAAAATTGACCACGAGGTAAATCGATTCCTAAGAAACAATACCTCCTGAAAAAGAAAAGACTTCGGTCCTTCTCAGGTCCAAATATTTTTTATTAAAGAGAGAGTGATGTCATCAGCTGTTTCTCATGTAACTTTCCAGAAAATGTTATCTGGTTCAAGGAAACATTGAAACTTATTATAAATATAAGACATTTATGCCATACATGCTTATTATATGGCATATCGGGGTAGAAGTGCAATCGCATGTGACATTTCTCGCTAAGGGGCTTGTCATGGGTACCACCCATCCTTGATCACCACTGCATGGGTCAACACTGAAGTCCCAATTCACTCCCAGACTTGTTGAAATCTTTTGCAGTGCTTGAACTGTACAGCATAAGGAGGTAGAATGAGTTTGCCAATGCCTACACAATAGTAATAATAATAAACAAATTCTAATCAATAAATATTCAGATAAACTGTTTGGATCTCTCAAGAAGTTGCATATATTGTTCGTAATATAATCCCAAAACAACAGAACATATAGCTTAAATATTATGCAAGAAGAGATGAATGTGAACAATTCCCAAAATCCATCATGAAGACTGATAGACTAAAACACAATCAAAAGGAGAAGTATTATCAAAATGGTGAAGAGGAACTTCATTTTTATCTCATGAAAACAACACCCACTTATCCTTCAACCTTTCATCACTATTATGATTGGAAGCAAGTTCTCAGAGGGATGAAAATTCTCATCAAAATTCCTATCTCAATTTTCTTGGATCTCACGCTCATAAACCAGTGAAGAATTTAAATTACCATAGTAGATTTCTCCAAGTACGCATGCTTATTTCTTTAACCAATTTCCTCAGGTTATACTTGGCACAATTTTTGGGGAGTACTCTACACATAAGATATGCATGATGCAACAAAAATTTGCATGTGGCATATGTACATGACCTTTTATAGCACATGGATCATTGGATGAGCTAGCTTGCATGTGACATACACTCCCATGGCACATGGATCACTGGACAGAGACTTGCATGAACCATGTGGAGAAGATAGCTTTTTGTAGCATCCTCTCATTTTTCCAAGTATAGGATTATATATAAGGATATGAAGCATGGCCCTCCTGGGTAGTGGCAGTGGCGAATGCATAAGAATGGGCTAGAACTTCCATGGTTACTACCGGTAGGAATGACAATGAACAGATCTAAGGGCCAATCCTTGGCCCACTCTATTAAAAAAAAAAAAAAATTAAAAATAAAAATTTAAATTTTCTAATTCAAATTTTTGAATTGGACAGGCCAAGGGTTGGCCCTTGGAAACCACACTCCCCCAACCAAAAGAAAAAAAAACAAAAAAAACAAAAAACAAAACACACACCCAATTCTCATCCTTAACTGCTGCCAAAGACGTGGTCTGGGAATAAGACTTCCCAAGAATAAAAAAGCATGTTTGGCCACTAGAAAGTGTTGTGGAAAGTCATGGATTCTCCTTTAATTTCTTCAAGCATCAGCAGCCATCAGGTGACAAATGGTACAAACATCTGTTTTAGGGAAGGAATGTTGATATGGGAATTCCTCACTTTGATATCAATTCCCATCTCTCCTCTAGCAGGTGAGGGAATAAGAGGAAGAGGCAGCAAATGAAATCCAAGAAGTGGTTCTAGGATTTCTGGAGACACCCATAGAGAAAAGCATAAACTTATCAAATTATCATTATCCTTTACAAAACCTCCCTAACTTAGGATATGAACGGGAGGAGACATAAAAAAGTAGCCTGATAAAGGGTTTTTGGTTTCAACTTTTTATTCTTTTTCCCCCTTCAATATGAAATACAATTTACCGTATTGGGTAAACCTTTGTGGAAGGTATGAGATCCACTTCAAGTGAAAGTGTTGATATGAGAAAGTAAGAAGCTGTACTTAGGAGGATTAGCCTTTTAAGTGGAAATGGCAGCGACCCCAACTGTTGTGTCCTATGCAATAACAGGATAGAGCCAACACCTCTTAATCTGCTATTATATTGGTGAACTATGGCCTTCAGCTCCAAAACTAACAACATTCGGCAACCAGAGTCAATCATGTCCTCATAGTCCAATTGAAAGGGTATCAGGACGACTCCTGGTGCATGCCCAATCTGGGATATTCGTGCAGCAGCCATATGCTGGAAACTATGGGAAGATGAAAATAGAAATTTTTGAAGTAATTAACAGCAGGTACAGGACTAAAGATAACTATTGCTAGGACAGGTACTGTTGAAGGAAATCTACACGTTCGGGTGAAGTAACTCCTGACCAACAGTGATGATGGAATATTCTTTGATGAGGCATTCATGTGTAGACGAATTAACAAGCGGAAGTCATGAAGGCTTGAATGGTGACAAGCACAACTCAGAGAGCTAAGAACAGTGCTTCACACAGTTTGCCTCAAAATTTTGGATAATGGCTTTCTCTTGTTGCTATGCAGCTTAAATTCTATGAGTTATGTTGAATATTCATAGTAAAATTTAGATAAACTTATTATTTATTTTTTTTGAGTAAAAGCAGCGGGAGTTATCCCTCCATGTTCTATTAATGATATATTATAGAACTAGTACATAACAGAAAGCAAAAGAAGCAACATAATCCTGGGCTTATGCCCGTATAATACAGCAGTCTTAGTCATACATAATAAAAGAAAAAGCACATCATTGGCAATATGGTTTTCATCTCACATAAATTTCTTGGCACTTCTACCCCGTCCTCCTCTTCTAAGTGTCCATCCGCTCCTGTGCTGGGCTGGCGTCCTGGATATAATCACCCTCCTCCTCATCTATGATGCAAACTCTCTTTCTGTTGGATAACTGATATGTCCAAAGTGATGTATCAGAGTAAGTTTTGCATATGCAAACATCAACTATGAGTGCAAAATTATTAAATATCTTATTGTTCCTTTCTTTCCACAGGTTCCAGCACGCTGTTGCGACTACTATGTTTCTTAGGTGTTTGTTGTGAGAGTCATTTCTAATCCGTGCTAAATCTCCTCTCTAGAATTTGTGTACAATTCTAGGCCAGTCCAGTTAGCACATCCTGTCCAAACTTGGGAAGAAAAGGGGCATGTAACCAGTAGATATTTTATGTCCTTCCCGTTACTCCTACATAGGGTGAAAATACTCGGTCCTTGCCATTCTTTTCTCTGCAGATTCCCCCAAGTCAAGATGGCCTTCTTCTCTACCAACTATACGAAGATACATTCAACGGGATTTTTGATATCCAGATATCCTTACAGTTGGCCAAGCGACTGCCCCCGTCAATCAGATGGTTATATGTTGACTTAACAGAGAAGACTGCATCAGCAGACCATCTCCAAAATGCTTCATCCCGGGCCTAATGTCTAGATGAGACAGTCATAAGTGTTGAGTGTAGAGAGTTTAATTCGACTATTTGAACCAGAGACCTTTCAAACAATGGTCTCCATCTTCCTCTGTTACAGTAATCCCCAACTATGATCTCTTTGTTAGCGATGCTTCAAAAATATTCGGGTACAGAATGTGAAGCGGGCTTTCTATGCACCACCTATCTAACCAGAAGGCGTTTTGCTGAGCTCTCCCAATTTTGTATCTTACCCCGTGACTAAATATTGGGTACACCGACTTGACATCTCTCCAAAATGCGGATAAGTTGCAATTGTTTCTTTGCTTATTAGCCCATGACCCCCGACGAGGCCCGTATTTGGCCCAAATTAATTTTGGGAGCATCCCTTCAGGGTGTGTCAGTAAATTCCACCACCACTTGGATATTAGAGTAATATTCATTGTTTTTAGGTCCTTTACCCCCATACCCCCTACTCTTTCGGCTTACATACCTGGCCCCAAAAAATGAGGTGGTATCCCTTGTAAGAGTGGGATAACCCCTTCCACAAAAATCTCTTCCAAACTCTGTCTATTCTATCCCGAACCCAAGAAGGCGGGATAAATATTGACATGGTATATGTAGGTAGTGCTGATAGAACACTATTGAGGAGGACCAATGACGCAGGACGGAGGCGAAATTAGGGTTAGGGTTTTGAAATTAGGGTTTTTTCTAGAGGGATTGGGGAAGAAATGATAAATTGGGAAAAACTTTTGGGATTTGGGAATCCACCCAGGCCCACGCCCACTCTCCACGAATCCACGAGGAAAGATTTTTACTCAGCTAATTCTGAGTCAGAGATTTCTCAAGAAAATTTCTCAAAATATTATTCATCTTTTCAATACTTCATACAACCCCTATATATAGGGAAACCCTAACAAACAGAATCTTAATAAAATCCAAACTCTTAATCAAATCAAATATCTAGCACAATCCAAATCCTAATCAAATCAAATCAAATCAAATCAAATCTAATCTTGATCTCCATCAATTCTCCCCGGTTTCAAAGCATTCATCCCCGATGAATGTGGAGATAAGTAATGATAGACACGTCCGGGTTGAACTGATCGGCATCTACGAAGTATCCCAATTAGGCCATGGTGGTGGTCGAGAAACCATAGCTCGTGCATCACATCTGAATAAAAGTGGTGGAGGGAGAACTGACTTCGTTAGTGAACTTGTATCGAACCACGGTAGATCTGGAAAGACACATGAATGTGAAACGTATAATTTCTTCATAATTTCTGGAAGTAACCTCTCAGGGAAAACCAAAACTTTCACTTCATTATCAAGTACAAATTCCTGCAAAATATTATGTGGATATACAACAAATTTGTACTCATCATTGCAAATTGCTATCTGTCTAGAGATCTCATCATACATAACATGCATATCAGGCAAATGCAATGCAACAGACTCAAATGGTACAACTCCAAAAAATAGATATGTTGGTTCCCTAAGATGACATACATCAATCACCGCAAATGATATAACATCACTACACTGTGTAGGAATTTGATGAATCTCGAAAGGAAACTCCAAACGATCTCTGAAAAATAATATATTAGGATTAACCTGCCAAAATATGAGAATGATGCTCAAAGACTTACCGATATCAATATTAGTATCAACTATTTCATACTCGGTCTCTTCATCTACATTTGACTCTAAAATTGAACACCTAGTATTAGGTGAGGGTGCACTAGACTCTACTAAAATATTATGAGTATCAGTAGTATTAGTAGTACTCTTTACAGTAGCATGGATTTCAATAGGAACATGAATCTCAGTTGGTGCATGTGTATTAGACTCTTGTACCTCATTACTAATATCATCATCAACCATAAAAGGAATGGTAGTATCGGCAATAAGAATAGACATATTCGATTCCAATTGCGATTCAACTACAGTACTTTCCTTAGAAACATGAACTTCAATAACTTCTGAATCGTCAACATGATTAGGAGGCATGATATCTATGGGTACACTCTTGAGGGGACACTCATAATCGTAATACCAAGATATGTGACACTGAGAACACCTTGGTCATGGTACAATGAAAGGCAGAGTGTCCATATTTGTCGTATTTAGGGCACTGTGTTCTAACTTTTAGAGTGAATCTATTTTTCAATTTATCTAAAAGACGAGTCCTATAATACGTAGGAAGATACTCCTCAATAAGAATATCTTTCATCTCTTCCCACGAGTTTATAGGATTCCTATAACGTTCCTCACGATCTATCTCTACTAAAATCCAAAAATTTTTCGCTTGTCCCACTATTCGTCTCCTAACAAATTGAAATTTACGTTTGCTAGACATTTTATAACAGTCAAAGTAACATTCCATATTCACTAACCAATCAATAAAGTCGCGAGTGGAGGAAAAACCATCAAATACAGGATCTTTATACCAGAATTTTTCATCTATTATTTCTCTAGCAGCATGCAGATCATAAATATAATGAGACTTATTTGATTCCGAATGGCGACTAGATTGTGTTGTAAAATGAGACATGCTTAATATACAAAATGGATCATGCAATGCAAATTAGTCAAGTATACAGATGATAGTGCAAAAACTCAGACGACCCAAATGCATGCATTAAATTAATTTCTTCCAATAAATCAATTGCTCAATGCAAATGAATATGAGATCACTAGAGAGAAACAATTAACAATAAATCACAAATTATTGCAATCCAATAATATTTGTAAAGAATTTAGTAGTTAAAACTCAGTTCAAGTTAAGTATCACATGGAGGGATGAGTAGTTCACGTCCAAATGAACTTCGAATCACCACTTTTTTCCTTAACGGGTCTGCACTGTAAACGGATCTGCACTGCTGTACTGAACTGCACCTAGAGTGGAATGGATCTGGATCTGCGGGTCAGATATAAAATTTGCGGGTCGGACTCAAAATAACTCCAACCTTCTAATCTTTTAGATATGGGTCTGAATAAGTGGATCAGAACCAAATCAACCCAATAACAAACAAACCCAAAACCCAATAGTTTTCTTCTCCTTTCTCTCTTGCTGGGCCTGAATAAGTGGAGGTGGTCGCTGCTCGGTGATAGAAGGAGAACCGGGTGGGCAGAGCGACGGTGGGGATCTGCACCGGCGAGGAGGCAAAGGAGGGCGCTGGTGGAGAGAGAGGGGCGGGATGTGCTGCTGTTGAGGCGAAGGAGAACGGGGCGGCGGGTGAGGATGAAGGCGGCAGTGGCGGACGAGGCGTCGCTAGCGGAGGATGAAGGCGGATGAGATCTGAGTTGGGGAAGAGGGAGCTCCGGTGGGTTATGGGGGAAGCAACGAGGGCGCGATCTGTTGATGGGTTGCCGACGAGGATGCAACGAGCGGTGTTAGAGAGGGCGAAAGTAGTGGAGAGGGCGGTGGAGATGGAGGCGACGTGGCGGCGAGCTGTCGGGGGCGGCGGGCGAACCTGGATGGGGTGATTTGGTTCGAATCTGACGGCAGGCGGGCAGGGTTGCTGGTGGAGGCGACGGAAGAGGCGGAGGCGGCAGGCGGAGGTGAAAGTGGAGGCGGGGCCGAGGATGGCGGAGATGGGGTTGGGCGATGTCGGCAGTGGGCGGCTGGCGGCGATCGGAGGAGGCGGCGGCGCCGTCGCTGGTTCGGTCGGATCTAGTGGAGAGGGCGGGCGGCGATGGGGGGTTTGGGCGGCGTCGGGTGGAATTGAAGGGGAGGGGTTTTGGTGGAGTTGAGTTGGGGAGTTTTGGGGCTTTTTTTTTTTGGGGGAGCTGCTTCGGGTAGAAACGAAGGAGAGAAGAAAATTTGGTTTTTTTTTATTTTTTTTCCTGATCTGTGAGAGTTTTTTTTTTTTTTTGGTTGATGGAGGGTGAGGGTGGCTTGGTCAGGTGGAGGAGAAAATTTAGGCTCTGATACCAATTTGACGTAGGACAGAGGCGAAATTAGGGTTAGGGTTTTGAAATTAGGGTTTTTTCTAGAGGGATTGGGGAAGAAATGATAAATTGGGGAAAACTTTTGGGATTTAGAAATTCACCCAGGCCCACGCCCACTCTCCACGAATCCACGAGGAAAGATTTTTACTCAGCGAATTCTACGCCAGAGATTTCTCAAAATATTATTCATCTTTTCAATACTTCATACAACCCCTATATATAGGCAAACCCTAACAAACAGAATTTTAATAAAATCCAAACTCCTAATCAAATCAAATATCTAGTACAATCCAAATCCTAATCTAATCTAATCTAATCTTGATCTCCATCAACCAATTTCCCTCCTAGGGACAGGCTTCTGGATTTCTATCCATCTAGTCTCTTTTCTACTTTATCAATCAGTGTGAATCAGTCCTTCCTTCTTATCTTCCCATATTCGACCAGTAATCCCAAGTAGGACATTGGTAGGGACTCCTTACACCCTATGATAGCTAGGATAAACTCTGATGTCAAGCTACTATCTGATAGCATTATCATGGAGCTTTTGTGATAATTGATTCGCAGCCCAGATCAAAGTTCAAAACACTTTAAGACCCCTTTTAGTATTATTGCCTGACTTATATCACAATTTCCAAATATCAACATGTCATCCGCATATTGTAAGTTGGTGTAACTCACAGTACTACTGTCAGGGAGGCCCACAATCTTCCCTTGTATTCTTGCATTTGAAAGCATCCTGTTTGACCATCTGCTACCAATACGAAGAGGAGTGACGAGAGAGGGTCCCCTATCGTAGTCCTCTTCTACATATAATTTCCTTACCCCCCCCCCCCCCCCCTTTCTCCATCAAGGAGGACTTGCAGTTTAGATGAAGTCAACCAATTATGTATCCACTTAATCCACCTCTCCCCAAATCCTCTTAATTTTAAGCACTCTAACAAGCATTCCCAGTTCACCGTATCATATACTTGTTCGAAATCTAATTTTAGGAGATACCGGTGACGTTTTGTCCGTTTGCATTGGTGAATCACTTCTCTGGTAATGGCAATGCCTTTCAGGATACTTCTTTCTTTAATGAAACCTGTTTGGTATCCTCCAACCAACCTGTCTCTATAGGATGAAAGTCTATTTGTGAGCATCTTCGAAATAATTTTTAGAGAGCTATTCAGGAATGCAATAGGTATGTAATCCTTAACCTCCTTAGGGCCGTCTTTCTTAGGGATGAGTACTATCTTGGAGTAATTGATTCTCTCTAGCCTAGCCTGTCCTACATGCATTTCCCAAAGGAGGTCTATGTATCCTCCTTCACCACTGTCCAGAAGGTCTTGAAGAAAAGTATTGGATATCCATCCAGTCTGGGTGCTTTTTCAAAACCTAAGTTCCCCACTGCTCTTTTGATTTCCTCCTCAGAAAAATCACTCTCCATACTATTTAGTTCAAGGGGGTCCCCCCACGGATGATCAGTGAATGTCAGCCTCTATGATCGATCTTTCCCAAAGACCCCTTTGAAGTGACCATCAATGCATGTCCTGATCTCTTCTTTATTGCTGACCTGTTTGTCTCCTATTAACAAATAATCAATTGAGTTCATCTGTTTCCTCATGTTGGCGACTTTATGGAAAAACGCAGTGTTGGCGTCACCCTCTCTGAGCCAGGTTACCCTTGATTGTTGTCGCCACTTAATCTCCTGTCTCCTGTAAAGCTCTCGTAGTTGATCTCTCCGAAGTTTTAGGAGCTCCATTTGGGTGTTTGTTAGAGTGGTTTCTTCTTGGATTTTCTCTAGGGCATCGACTTCCTCCATTAGCTCCTTCTTCGTCTGACTTTATTGGAAAAAATATCTTCTTTCCCATCTAGTCAGTAATTTTCTCAATCTCCGCAGTTTAGAGCCGACCCTCTTCGCCGCATCTACGGGTGGGATGTATTCGCCCCAACTTTGCTTAACTAACTGATGTACCTCCTCGTATTCCAACTACCATTTTTCAAACCTGAAGAGTTTCCTCATCCTATTCGTGCTCTCTCTCCCGAGCTAAGGCTATCAACACATGGTCCAAAGTTGGTCTATGTAATGACTTGACATAGCAGAGTGCAAATTTGTCCTCCCAATCGACGGAGATCAAGACTCTGTCAAGCTTCGCGAGACTGGGATCCAACCGCATGTTTGACCAAGTGAACCTTGTGTCCCATAATGGTATCTCGATATGGTCCAAATCACCGATCAAACAATTAAATTCCTGCCTACTTCTAAGGTTACAATCCCTACCCTTCCTTTCATCCGCAAAACGGACCACATTGAAGTCGCCCCCTAGGACCTACGGTACCTACCTCCAGTTTATGATTTTTCTTAATTCTTCCCATAAGGTTATTCGTTCTTCAGCAACATTTGGACTGTAGACTGTTGTAACCATCTGCGTCCACTGATCCGATCTTCTCCTTACGACAACCGACAGGGCGAACCTATCAACGCGAGACTCAACTAGGTCGAAAGAATATTTATTAATCTCTATGAGGATACCACCTGACGCTCCCCTAGCCTCTCAGCTTACAAATTCAAAATATCTGGTTTATACCAACTGCGACAGTTGTGTATCACTCGGCGCGGACAATTTGGTCTCTTCTAGGCAAATTATCTCCGCTCCACTCCTCCTACATGACTCTGACACCATTCTTCGCTTGGATGGTTCCCCCAAGCCCCTAACATTCCAGAATAAGATATTCATAACTAGAGACCTAGATAAACTTATTTATGTTTGTTTACACCCCTAATATTTGTGGTATACAACTCTATAAACAATTAAAAGGGTTTACAACTTTATCTACAATTTAAGATAAATGTCAGTATTTGTACTGAGCAAGCATGTCATAACCATGATCTTTATATTTCAACTTACAAAGCACACATTTCACTGTGTGTGCCACAACCAACAAATACAATTTCGTCCCTAAAGTCCTCATAACCAATGTTACCTAGACAATTCAAATTGTTGGTCTGTTGACATTCAAGAACTCAGGACGCTGAAAATAATAAAACTATAGTCATATTTCAGTTCTGCAATCACAGAGCTTTTGTATGCAAGGTCCTAATACTAGATTGTTTCAGATAAGTGTAGCTGTATCGGTTATTTTGTTGAAATCTGACCCAGTTGCTTAGGTGACTACTCATAAAGTACATCATGTTTTACACATTTGCATGCACATCTACAAAAATTATAGGTATCACTCTCTATCAGAATTTTGGAAGGTTCTAGCATTAGACACTTCCCGACATAAAGAAAACAGCAATCTGTGTCCGAATGTCTGTGTACTCTGTAATAGAGATGGAGAATCCACCTCTCATCTACTATTGAACTGTTACTTTACTAGGGATCTATGGACTAGCTGTGCCAAAAAAATTCGGGTTATCATTAACACAGACATCTGCATCAACTTGAGAAGTAAAATTGATGTTAATGGCAAGCCGACACAGTTAGCTAGGACACTATTAGCGGCTCTGTGCTGGAATGTATGGAGAGAAAGAAATAATAGAATATTTAATTTTACAGCATGTTCTCCACTTACTTGTATTCGTATGATTACTCATGATGTTATTCTTTGGACAGAAATATTTTCGGATGAGGAGCACGTTCAAATTTCAGGAGGGACATCAGGAGAAGACTCGGAAGATCCTCTTCCATCCCCGGACCAGACCTGATAAGAAGCTACTACTTGGGGATATCATTGTTGCTTTCGTTGTTTTTGTGAGGAGGACTTTGTCCATTATGTACTCTTTGTTTTAGTTTTTATTTGTTGTTTCACTTATATACTTCTTCTATATGAGGGTCCACCTGACCCAAACCTTATTTTGCTAATGGAACACAGGGCCTTTTTCACCCTCCGTTTTGGTCAAAAAAAACTGACCCTAATTTCTAATATATTACTAAAGTTCACAATATGCTGAAAACGGGTGAGGGTGTAAATAGATAGAGTAGAATCTAAAAGTCGTCCTATGAATCTGTCATCTTTAGGATTTCATAAATTACCTTTACAGATTTGATATTCTTATATTCCCTAATGTCGTTTTGTAGTGTTCAGAAGTAACCAACCCTGACCTTTTAACTTCTGTCATTGACATAACAGGAGAACTGGGATTTGTTGATGTGGATGGCAAATGAATATCAAACTCCTCATCAAACCTGCATAGCATATGCTCTTTCTTTTGCGTATCGGCAGCAATAACTTGAGACGAGACATGAATGCAAGTTAGGCAGGCTACCCACCAAAAATTATTGAAAAGCAAAGAAATTTTTGCACATAAATCCTCCACAAGGTTTCTTTTTACATAAAATTTTTTAAAAAAATAGTAACAATGCCCATTGATTAGCTACCCTTCTTCAAACCCCAATTTCTATATATTGCAACCTAGCTCCAAAATAACCTACAAACGTACATCTAAAATCATTTATCAATTATACACAATAAACTGACTGCAAGAAATAAATAAGCATGACATGCTGCCATTGCAAAGGCATTGAAGAGGAAAAATAATTCAAAGAAATACAGATAAATAATTACATTAAATACCTCAAATTGAAGCCCTGGAAATGAGTTCTAGATGCTGCTCGCCCAAAAAGGATTCAACCGTAATGGCCCCAATTTGGGTTTGGGTCAGTACAATGAAGCCTGAACCCGATCCACATTCAAATCCACAATGAATCTATGAAGAATGTTAGGATACATGGCGAAGAGCAGTAGAGGGAAAAATTGGGAAAGCTTTTCTCCAACTCCATTGTTGAAGGAGAAAGCCCAAACAAACAATACTCGAGTAATTAGGATATGGTACCTGGCGGTAAGCATACCCCCAAACTAACAACTTCACAAACTCATGATGGGTCATAAAGTTGGTGTGAACTAACTCATAACAACATTCATAACAACATGATCAAATCAAGGAAAGAAAGCAAAATCGAGCTATCTAAGCAACGCTTCCATCAAAATAAATTTAAAACAAATTTAAAAAAAAAAAAGATTTTTATGATAAAAAAGAAATCTCTTACTCTCGGTATCGGGCAGCCGAGTGAGGTTCGATCCATACGCAGCGAAGCATAAGAGAGCGAAGCTCAAACTGATGAGAAGTACGCAGCGAAGCATAAGAGAGCGAAGCTCAAACTGATGAGAAGTTGAGATGGCGAAATCCTCTTCATTTTCTTCAGAGAGACAGCGAGAGAGGTGTCCCAATGAACGACTATACGCAGAACAGCGATGCATTCCCCAGACTTAATGCTGCTTGCCGACTAAGCTCTCTTGGCTTTACATAGCTTTATGTCCCGCTTGCCAATTATTTTATGAGGCTAACCAGTAGGCTCTGCACATTCTATTAATCAGTAGGAGTACCTTAAATCTTTATAAATTATAATTTAGTCTCAAAATATTCATATTTAAAATTTACTCTCCAAATTCTCTAAGTTACTACAATTTAGTCTCCTTTCTAACTTCCGTTAGTCGGAAAATTCTATTTGCATACGGCATTTTACTCTTGGCGCCCTACTTCCTCTTTACACCAAACTCGTATTTTGAAATATTATCATTTTACTTTCTGCGCCCAATTTTTTTCCAAAAATACCCCTCCTATTTTTCTCTAACTCCTCACCCATCCAATTCCATTTAGGGAAAAAATATTTTGGTCGGGTTTTAATACCCGACCAAGAAACATGCTGGTCGGGTATTAATATCCGACCAGCAAGCGAAATCTCAAAAAAAAAACTAATTAACGATAAATTTCAAATAAATACATATAAAACCTTAAAAAAAATTTTAAATGTACCTTAGATTTGTTCTCTGACATCAATTGTATGTTGGGATTTTCTATTTGTATAAGAAAACTCAAATGAAAACTCAAATTTCACTTATCACGGTGAAATCGAAGAATTTAAAATTCTTCTAATCTATTCAAGAATATTAATGTAAAAAATTTTAAGGGGTCAAGAAATCAAATAGATGATTTTGTAGGAAATGCGTTTTTATTAAATACCAAAAAAAATCATTTAGGGTTTTAGAAAGAAAATAGAGGAGGAAGATGAGTCGTAGTTCCAAATTTTAAAAAGTCTTAGTTTGCAATTTATAAGGGTAATTTAGTCCAAAAAAATAATGACAAACTTGTAATTATTTATAAGTTTTAAAACCGTGCGTCAAGAGTAAAATGCCATGTGCAAATAGAATTTCCCCCGTTAGTCTAATTTATTTTTTAACTTGATTTTCCTATTTTACTCCTTCTTTACTTTTCCTCCTCTCCTCCTTTCTCTTTCTCTTTTCTTCTCATTTTCTTCGTTCTTCTTCCTCTTTTCTCCTTCCTTCCTCCTCCTCTCTTCTCCTTCTCTCCTCCACCTCTCTTCTCCTTTTCTCCTCCTCTCTTCTCCTTCTCTCTTCCTCCTCTCTTCTCCTTTTTTTCATTGGGTTCATTAGCTTCCCTCTTCTTCTTCTCTTTTATCTTTATTCTTCACTCCCTTTTTCTTCATAGGGGTATTTAAATCATTTCATTATTAAAAAAATAAAAATTAAATTCTACCGTTTATTTGGACGAAAAAACTAACGGAGAGACTAAATTGTAGTAATTTAGAGGATTTGGAGAACTAAGTCCTAAATATGAAGATTTGGGGGACTAAATCATAATTTATAAAGATTTAAGAGACAAACCTGTAAGTACCCCTAATTAGTAATTATACATGATATCGGGAGTTTCCAAATGAGCACACCATTTTTCCTAATGAGCCCACTTTTTAAGGATTGTCCAGACTAAAAATATACTATATAGTAGGTTCACTAGGAAAATTGGTGTGCTCCTTTAGAAACTCCCATGATATCTATCTCGGAAAGACCTTACTTATTCCAGCCAGCTTCAAAACGAATATGGCTGCCCGTTTGGGGATTGTGTCTGTTTCGACAAACATGAGTATTGAAAATCTTAAAAATCCATAGTTTCTCAATTTTAAAGGAATGCATCCCCTACAATCCTCTAGTGTAAGGAAATGATTTGACCATCGATAGAAGCTTGCCGGCCAATCTCTTACCGTTAGTCCATCCCTTCTTCACTCAGTTATTACTAATATCGGATACTACTCTATATTCCCGAAAGGATGAATAGGGCAGCAGCAAGAGGGGAAGTTGCAAGAATCTGATTCCAAACTTTGTTTCTTGGCAATTCAAATAATTCTCGGCAAAAAAAATAAGGCATTAGCAGTTGATAAACAAGTTGCGGATATAGAGCTAGTCACATATAAAAGAAGTAGGGATGAATAATAATGCACCGATAGTCATTCTATACCATAAATATTCGGATAAGAGAGCCACTTGCATTGGTCAAATACAAGCAACCATCAACTACACGTCCTTTTTATTGAGCTTGACATTATACAACTGCAAGCATCAATCTACAGTTGGGATTGAAATTGCAAAGACGAATGAAGCCATCATTTTTGACATTACCTATATACTAAGCATGCTCTATTGACCTCTCAAGTCCTCTTCTATTGACCTCTCAAGTTCTCGGTTGACCTCTCAAGTCCCTCTCCATTAGGGATGGTAATAAATGAATCTATAGTACAATTTTTGATCCTTTTTATATAAAATTTTGAATTAGAAAAAATAAAAATTTCAGTTTTAGTTTAAAATTTTATATAGAGCGAATCAAAAATTAACATATAAACGCTTTGATTACTATCCCTACTCTCTAGATAATTTTGCTTCGTCAATGCTCAAGTTGGTGCACAAGTTGGTGCAGAAAGAACCATCGTTCACATGGCCAAGCCAGGGGGACCATCCTTCTCTTTTTAAAATTGTATATATTATTAATTTATTGTAGTATTTTCCCGTAAACTGATTTGTATAAATACACATTAATATCTTATCATGTATGAACGGACTCCATACAAATAAATACGCTACTGCATTTCTTTCAATATTTGCAAAGGCTCACGATGTCATGCTCTGCTATTGTATTTAGTATTAGTAAAAATAATAATAATATAACAATGCAACAACTAACGGGATATAATAGTTAACTGAAGAGAAAAATAGCAGAGACAGTAAACACGCAGATTTAACGTAGTTCGACAATGTGCCTACATCCACGGGAACACAATCAAAAACTTACACTATATCAAAGAAAGAATTACAACTTTCTTCCTCGCAATCACAAAATCACAAAATCACAAAAGAGAAATCAATGAGATCACTCAAAATACAATATCAAACTCTCACCTTAAAAGAAATACAATAATTTTATACATGTACAACAGCCCCGTCCTTCTCTTTTGCTTCAGCCTTAAAAGAAATCACAAAGGAAGTCGCCCTTTTCTTCTTTTTCTTCGGCCAAACCCTTCAGCCTTTGCTTCAGCCGCCGAACACCAAAGAAGCATGGTAGTTTCTAGAGGGGCACACTTTTTTTAGTGAGCACACTTTTCTTAGTGAGCCCACCATCTTTTTTGAAAAAAAAGGACTTTTCCTAGTGAGCATACCAAAAAAATCTAAAATTGTCCTCACTTCCACTATAGTGGATCCGAGATAGATCCGGACTGTTTAGTCCAAATCAATATTTGAAGTTTGTAGTGAAAAACGAGCACACCTTTGATCAATGTTTGGAGGTTACGGTGAAGCTTTTGATCTTACCGTCGGAAGAGAGCAGAGGCGGCGGAAGAGTAATGGTGGTAGAGAAGATGAGAGAGAGAATAGAGAGATTGAAAATAAGGACACTTTTGTCCTAAAATTTAAATGGAAAAATAATAAATAAAAGCAAACTTTTAAGTGAATTCACTGAAGAAGAAGAAAAAAAAGAGGTGCGCTCCTTTGGAAATTCCCAAGAAGCACCCACCTCCTTTTTTTTTTTTTCTTTTTTATTCAACCAAACCCATCAGCCTTCTGCTCAAAATAAATAGCGGCCGCCCACACCTTTATATTTATTTCCTCCGGCCAAAAAAAAACCAATTTTTTATTAGCAGCCACCACCCCTTAAAATTGAGATTAGGATGCGTTGCTGCCTGATTGATTTCAGCTGACCCGGCGCTGTGCATGGATCGCGCCTCTTGTTTACGAGGTCAAAACTCTAAATTATCGAGCCTTAGTTCTCATATTCAGTTAACACTTCATTTAAAACAATAACAACTGGAAGTATATACGATGGTCAACCCTGGATGAAAGAAATGATAGCTGGACAATAACTCAAGAAACCCATGTGAATTACTCGTGATAATTTTTGCATCGTTATGGATAACCAAATAGTTAAGATTCTTTAATCAGAATGCTAATATTCCAAGTTACAAACATATCTCAATCCTAATCAGTATTCAAAATTTTCGCATTTGAGCACAATGCAGGTTCACTTGTTTATGACCGCATATTTCCCAAAGAAATGTCAGATTTGCTGGGAAATTCTATTTACACACGGAAATTTACTCTTCACGCTCAGTTTTAAAACTTGTAAATAATTATAAGTTTACTATTTATTTTTTTAACTAAGATACCCTTTTAAATCACAAATTAAGACTTTTTAAAATTTAGAACTACAACTCATCGTCTTCATCCTTTATTTTTTTTCTCTAGAACCTTTAAAAATATTTTTTAATAGAATTTAATTTAAAATATATATACATCTCTCACAGACCCATTGATTTGATTTCTTAACCTCTTAAATTTTTTAAATTCATGTTCCTAAAAAAATATGGAGAAACTTTAAATTCTTCGAATTTACTATAACAAGTAAAATTAGGGTTTGAAATTTTAGTTTGAGTTTTTTTTTTTTATTCAAATGAAAAATTTCAATATGCAATTGGTGTTGGAAGACAAATCTAAGTTACAATTTAAATTTATTCATAGTTTTTTATGTGTATTTGTTTGCAATTTATTATTACGTATTATTTTTTTTAGAGAGACGTCGGCTGCTAGTCGGGTTTTAACACCCGACCAAGCTATTTTTTGGTCGGACATTAATACCCGACCAACATATTTTTAGTTTGGAAATTAACATCTGACTCGAAAAATTTAGGTCGAAAAATTTAGGATCAGACCACATAAGAAAATAGAGAGAAGGAGGAGAGTTAAATTTGAAAAAAAAAATTGGGTTGATAGAGTAAATTGGTGACATTTCAAAATGGAAGTTTGGCGTTAAAAACACTCATGACGTCAAAAGTAAATTGCAGTGTGTAAATAGAATTTCCCAGATTTGCTAATCACCATGCACATTCTTGTGGGAAATTCTAAATGCGCACCTCATTTTACTAGTGAGCACACATACTATATAGTAAAGTGATTTACAACATAGGGGAAAATGGTGTTCACTAGTAAAATATGGTGCGCATTTAGAATTTCCCATTCTTGTACTTGTGAATCAAACTCTGTAGAAGGGGAGAGGCTCTTTTGAGTGGGCATAAACTCTATAACATAATTACAACCTGCAGCATTTGTTAAGATCTAATTACCCACCGTTATTTCTCAAAAAAAGAAAAAAATAAAACATGCAGCAAGAAATCTAAAAATTGTTTCACATGAATATTTTCCTAATATGTTTGCCGATAAAAATTAGAAGATTTGCATCTGCTTGTCCGTTCCAGCACCGTTATTTCTGATTGTTGACTTGTTCCTACATGTTCAAAGCAACCGATGTTAGCAATACTAATAGGAGTCAATATAATGGGATCAAATCCAATCAACAAGATTGCAATTTAAATGAACTAGTTTACGTTGTTTTTTTATTTTATTTTGTTCTCGAAAAAGGATGGGCCAAAGCCCAAGCCAAAATTTATGTTTAATGTTGACAAGAATTTTCATGTCCGCTAGTGTATAGATAATGAGTGTTATATACATTTTTAACATATTTTGTCAATTGGGGATAATTAAGAAAAGTCAACTACAATAAAGAATAGTAAAATGCTCATCTTCTAAATAAAAAATCAATGGAAAAAATAGAATTTTCATTAAAAAGTCTACCGTAAGTGGAAGAACTCATAGAAAAGTTTCCTTGAGTGGCTACAAGCTCATAGTAGAATGTCTGTAGAGTAATCTCTAGAGCAATGAATGAAAATTGTAACAGGTTTCGTAGACGCCCGATAAGTAGTATCGCATTAGCAAAATATAGTGGGTTCTAACGGCGAAGCATGCATTGCTGTTTGCTAACAATGTAGACATATTCCTTTGGGACTTGGCTCTACAGACAATGCATTGCTATTTGCTAACAATGTGCCCAAACTATAGGGACAGTAGAGGTGCTAGGTGTGGAGAGATTCGTGATCTGGCTCATCAGAACACTCTACCCTGGGTGATTGGAGGGGACTTTAATGTCGTTAGGTTCATGGAGGAGCGTTTGGGAGGGGTGGGGGGGGGGGGGGGGGGGGGGGGAGAAGACTTTAACGCTCAAGACAGGGATGATTTCAACGACATTATCAGCGAGACAGGGTTAATAGAGATCCCTCTCTGCGATTGTAGGTTTACCTAGTCCAATATGAGGGAAAATCCTTGCCTAGCTAAGCTGGATAGGATCCTAGTTTCGGCTGCTTGGGAAGACCGTTTTGGTCTTCCCAGAGTTTACTCAATTCCCAGACCCACGTCAGATCACGTTACGATATGTCTAGATTCGGGTGTATCGGCATCCAGGATTATCCGACCATTCCGGTTCGAGAAGTGGTGGCTAGAATTTGACGAGGTATATGATCTTATACGCACAATCTGGTCTTCCCAAATTAGGGGTAGCGATGCTGCCAAGATAATCTATGGAAAATTGAGAAGATTACGACGGGTTTTGTCTAGGTGGGACAAGAGGCATCGTGGCCTTTTAAAAATCAGAAAGAAAGAATTGATGCAACAGATTGTTGAACTCGAGAGACGGGTGAGGAGATAACAGCCTTGCGTGGCTACCGTAAAGAAATAAAGGAACTATACAGATTGGAAGAGATAAAATGGTATCAGCGGGCAAGATCCAAATGGCTGAAGGAGAGGGATGCCAATACGGCCTACTTCCACAGGATAGCAAATGTGAGACATAGAACAAACACAATCCTGTCATTATATAATCCAGTGGGTGAGATTCTAGCTGGGGAAGACCTTAGGGCTCACATTCACGACCATTTTCGGCAGATATTCGGACAATCTGAGAGCGAGAGGATCCATTTATGTAAGGAAATATGGCCACAAATCCCTAACGTCCATTCTCTGGAGGACGATTTTTCTGAAGATGAAATAAAAAGAGCAATTTGGAAGTTGGGTCAGGATAAAGCTCCGGGCCCTGATGGTTTCCCTATTCTCTTCTTCCGGACCTTTTGGCCATTGATTAAACAAGATCTTATCAACTTATTCAAGGAGCTGAATAATGGAGTTGCACGACTGGACAGCCTTAATTACTCCTTTATAGTTCTTCTCCCGAAGAAAAGTTCTCCGGGGTCTATCGACGAGTATCGCCCAATAGCGCTATTGAACAGTGTGCTCAAGATCGTATTTAAGGTGCTAGCATCGCGGCTTATGCCACTTCTCCCTGAATTGATAGGGAAAACCCAAACGGGCTTCATTAAAGGAAGGAATATCCTCGATGGTGTAGTCATTGCACAAGAAGTACTTCACCAATGTAAAAATACAAATAGTCAGGAATATTTTCTAAAATTGGATTTTGAAAAGGCATACAATAAAGTGGAGTGGGATTGTATAATTGAAGTTATGAGGAACAGAGGCTCTGGTCCGAAATGGTCCAATTGGATCCTCCTATGGCTCCAATCTGCAAAAGTCTCAATCTTAGCAAATGGGGACACGGGGAGAGAAATTGTTTGTAAGAGGGGTCTCAGACAAGGTGACCCTTTATCACCGTTAATCTTTGTCTTGGTTGCGGAGGGGCTTAACCTAATGTTTGCACGAATGAAGGAGGCAGGTAGGATTGAGGGATTACCAGCTGCAAGGCCGGCTTCATTTACAAATCTTTAGTATGCAGATGACACCCTAATCCTTGAATATTGTAATGTCTTATAAGCATGTGCGATTAAGTGGATATTAAACTGCTTCGAGGCATGGTCGAATCTGAGAATTAACTACCACAAGAGTTCACTCACTTTCACGGGTAAGGAAAGTCTTACAAATGATCTGATTGTTGAGATTTTTGGTTGCAAAGTTGGTATATTTCCAATCTCATATTTGGATATTCCAATCAGGCCGGGGAACAGTCGGAAGATAGATTGGGTTCCAATTATTGAGAGAGTAAATAAAAGGCTGGATGGCTGGCAAAGTAAAATCCTGTCTTTAGGAGGAAACTAATTCTTCTAAATGCAGTACACTCTTCAATTCCGATCTACTTTATGTCTACTTTATCACCCCATGTTGGGTTAGACGACGAATTGACACACTACGGAGTCGTTTTCTGTGGGGGAATTCCGTCGAACATGGTAGGAAATTCCACCTAGTAGCCTAGGGCCAGGTATGTAAGGCAAAACAGGAGGATGGACTCGGTGTTTTAAATATGAAGAATTTCAATATGGCACTGATAGCCAAGTGGTGGTGGCGGTTTTTAGCTCAACCAAAAGGGTTAATCCAGTAATTGCTGAGAGCAAAATATGGGCCGCGTGTCGGCACCTGGAGAGGTCCAGGGAGAAACCTGTGCAATGCATCATGCTTCTGGAAGGGTGTCATAAGTGTGAAAGAGTTATTTTGGTAAGGAATGACCTTTAAGGTAGGCAAGGGCGATAACATAGTATTTTTGGATGATATCTGGTGTAAACCCTTACCCCTCAAATGATTATTCCCTCTGGCTTACTAAGATAACCCCAAAAAGTATAGTATAGTCGCAGACTTCTGGTGTAGAGAGAAATGGCAACTTGGGAACGATACAAGGAAGGGATAGCCGGATATACGTGACAGGCTGCGTCATTTTCAGCTCAATGCTAACGAGATTGTCCGGTATGAAGATGGGATAAGTCCGGAGTTTTCTCGGTTAGATCGTTGTATGCCCTTTTCAACGATGGGGGGATTAGATCCAATCAAGCAACCAACATTTGGAATGTAAAATGTCCTCTGAAAATAAAATGTTTCTTTGGCTCTTGGATAAGAATGCAATCCTCACATGGAACAACCTACAGCGTAAAGGTTGGCAGGACCCTAGTAAATATGTGTTGTGCGGATCAGCCATTGAAACCGTGCAACACATAATGTTAGCATGCCCATACACTAGGGGAATCTGGGTGGAAGCTGCTTGTCGGCATAGCATCCAATTAAGGAGAGGTACCTTTTCGTCAGTCTAGATGAATTTTTCGGCTAGAGACAGTGCTCATAATGAACATAGGACCGTCATAGCTGCTATAGTTTGGAACCTATGATTGGAGAGAAATAAAAGAATTTTTATTAATAAGGCTCATAATTCGGACCAATGTATTTCTTGTATTACTAATGATGTGTTATTGTGGTTAACAGCCTTTAGAGGACCAAAGATGACTTTGCATACCCCTCCACCTTGTTGGCAGTGAAAATTTCTAAGTTAAAAGGATTTTCCACAAAAAAATGCGGAGCTAACTCTGCAGCCCCGCGTTTGGCTATTTTAGCCTCGCGTTTGAGCAAAACGCGGAGCTAATCCATAGCTCCGCGTTCTGATGAATTTAGCTCCGCGTTTACTCCACATGAGCAGATTTCATTAGAATCCTAAATTGATTGTGATTGAGATTTTGGCTTATCCAATACCCAAATTGAGTCCAATCAGAATTCCAAATCAAGAGATTTAAATCAATATTAAATATTTGATTAGAATCCTTGATGAATACAAAAATCTTTATTCCTATTCTTATGGATATCTTGATTCCTATTCCTATGGATATCTTGATTCCTATTCCTATGGATATCTTGATTCCTATTCCTATAGAAATTCTCATAACCACTAAAGTCTATAAATACCCTTTTTGAGGAGATTTTAGAGAGGATCAATCAATTAATAATAGATCAATCTATAGATGATCATCAAGATCTTTTCGGTCTTCTTTTCGGCAATTAAAGGTCTTCTTTTTTGGATCCTTTGACAATTCAAGTACGCGAGAGAGCCTTGAAGTCAGGGGTATTCTTCTTCTTCCTTTCGGTTCTTAGAGAATTCAAGTTACGCACAGAGCCTTGAGTTCGGGAAAGACCGGAGAAGATAGTCTACAGTCGGCCGATATCTTCAAGAGAGAAGAGTTCAACGTTCGATCGTCCAAAGGAACTACTATAGATCTCATCGCCACTGATCCCACAAATATTTTGTAAAAGAGAGCGATTGAATTATAAAATCCTCTCGTTTGTTCTTCTTTTCATCTTGTTCACTTCTATTGTAATTTAAGTTAATTCAATGGGAGGAAAGCAAAGAATTTCTGCTGCGAACAAACTGGCGACCACAGTGGGAGCCATCTCTTTCAAGAAAGAAGAGATTGTGGCGCAATCGGATGTCGATTTGATCGGATCCGACGTAGACATGCTCGTTGTTGAAATCGACCAGCAGAAGTACGAAGAGTTTCTCTCCTCTGAATCAGGTAACCTGGACGAAACACGACACTATCGTCGAGTGCACTCCAATACCCGAGCAACGGGTAAAAAGGAATCCACCGAGAAAAGGGAATCCATGGAGACCGCGGCCATAGAGCCGGTGTTCGGGCAGAAAATCCTAACAGAGGATGGCCTCCCTACTGCCGAAGAAGACCTGGAAACTAGATTGACCAGAACCCAACTCCGAAATAGGAATCGAAAAATAAGGCGAAAAGCCCTCAAAACCTGCCTTGGACGCGAGGCTATGGTCCCTCGCAAACTGGCTCGCGCTAATCGCGAGACCAGTCATTATCACGTTAAACGCGAAGTTACAATTTGCCTTAAAAGCAAGGAAAAGCCAGCATGTGATTTTCCACGCGAGGTTATTACCGAGCTTAGCGAGAAACGCGAAGCCAGTAAGATTTGCGCTAGTCGCAAAATTTCTGACACTTAAGAGTTTCTTAAAGCCAGCGTGTGATTTTCCGCGCAAGGCTATTACTGAGCCTAGCGAGAAATGCGAAGCCAGTAAGATTTGCACTAGTCGCAAAATTTCTGACACTCGCGAGAAACGCGAGTATAAAATCTCCTTAAAGCCAGCGTGTGATTTTCCGCGCGAGGCTATTACTGAGCTTAGCGAGAAACGCGAAGCCAGTAAGATTTGCGCTAGTCGCAAAATTTCTGACACTCGTGAGAAATGCGAGTATAAATTCTCCTTAAAGCCAGCGTATGATTTTCCGCGCGAGGCTATTACTGAGTTTAGCGATAAAAGCGAAGCCAGTAGCACTTGCGAGAAGCGCAAGATTTTTGATACTCGCGATAAACGCAAGGATAAAAGTTCTTTATAGCCAGCGTGTAAATATCCACGCGAGGCTAATACTGAGCTTAGCGATAAAAGCGAAGCCAGTAGTACTTGCGATAAACGCAAGGTTCCCCAGCTCCGCGTAAATCGCGAAGATGATTGGCAAATTGTCGTTAATCGTAAAAATCGCACTAGACGCGATGTTATCACTTGTGTTAATCGCAAGGATAAGCTAGCGTGTGATGTGCTTTCTCCATGCGAGGCTACTGAACTTAACTCTGAAACTGGCCAAAGTGCCAAGATTCGTGTAAAACGCGAAGATAAGCCAGCATGTGATGGACTTCCTCCACGCGAGGCTATCAGACCTAAACAAAAACTTGAGCCAAGCGTTAATCGCAAAGCCAAGGATTCTTGCGCGAATCGCAAGGCAAAGCCAGCGTGTGATTTTCCATGCAAAGCTAAGCATAAAGAAGAAGATGAATTTCTTCAGAAATGCCAAGCCAACGTAAAATGCGAGGCTAGCGTCAAACGCGAAGCTATAGCTCAACTTCGCGTAGATGATTCAGAATGCGAAGCTAACATCCAGCTCCGTGTAGAACAGACTGAATATAGAATCAAGGCTGATAATCGAGTTATTGGACAACATGTCGACACCAATGACCCTGAAAAACTTCAGTGGGTCCCTAGACCCTCTCAACAACCAGGTGGCCCCCATGATTCTTCGTTATCTGAGGTCACCAATCTCAGAAATTACTTGACAAAAATGAGAAATATGACTCAAGCTCAGCCACACTCAACATCTCATTGTGAGCAGCTCATAACAGCCATATCTGCTGTATTGAATAATTGTTGTTATACTAAGAAGAGAGTGTCTGTATTTAACAGAATAACTGAGTCTCGTCAAGATACTCCAAAGAGGAGAAAGAATGATCTGAGATACAAAATTAAAGAAAAAGAATTAAACGCAGTGACCTCAAATATGGTCAGTAAAGGTAAGAAGACTATGGAAAAAAGACACGAGTCAGATGCAGATGATGAACAACCTCGCCATCTTACTCGACTCAAATCAGGTGCTGTCGCTCCCCGGAATTATAAGAAACTTTCAAAAGGTTCTTATGATGATGACAGCGACAATTCAGCTATAACTTCCTCAAAATCTCGTGCATCTTCCCGACCACGAAAATCAGCGTCACATATGGTGGACAGGTCCGATGACATTGACTAGAGGATGGAAGCCCAAAAGCAGATGATTCGAGGTCAGCAGAAGGCCATTGATGACCTCAAACTAATACTTCTAAAATTGGTCGAAAATACCCAGAAAATAGCCGATGATAAGGCTAAAACTTCTTCGGAACCGCCACCTAAGACAAATGAAGAAACTAAAGAAGAAAAGGCTTATTCGATACATGAGAATGATGACAAATACTCTTTCCATGATCCTCATGGAGAAAAGATCGAGAAATTGCAAAGCCAACTTGATGCCTTGGTGCACAAGAAAGAATTGAAAGAATTCGGGGTTTCAAGACCATACCCGCCTGAATGGGACTTCGCCCTTATCCAAAAAAATATAAACCCCTCAAATTGGAGTCATATGATGGGAAGGGGTCCCCAAACCAGCACTTATATTACTTCTTATCGCAAGCAGGTCATCTGATGGGAAATGATCCCATAATGACCAATATATTTGCGAGCACCCTGCGAGGACCTGCCTTTACATGGTTTATGCAGTTGCCCCCGGAAACCATAAATGCTTGGTATGATGTCGAGAAACAGTTCTTGGCGCGTTTCTTTGAGGATGATACCGAAATATCGGTTCATTCCCTCATTGCAACAAAACAGGGTGAAGAAGAAACGGTTAAAAGTTTTATTGAATGATTCAGGGAAAAGTCCGTGTATCGACACGGTATGACCCAGGAAACCCTGGTGGAAACCTGTAAGTATAACTTCAGGACCGGCATACTGATAAGAATGGGAGCTGTAGAGTCCAAAAGTTAGAAAGATCTGCTGAGGCAGAGAGAGCAGGCGGAAGATATAATTCGTCGGATTGAGGAATCTCGTAGCACGAGGAACTCTACGAATAACATGCCATATCCACAGAATCCTGAAAATAAAGGGAAGGCTGTGATGACATCAGTTGCAAATCCAAAGCCAAGACCTCAGAATCCGAGAGGTGCAGGTCAAAATAGGCCCCACTAAGACAGAACTTATACATTCAAGACTGAGCAGACTGGTACTCTATTCCATCTCCTCCTCAGAAAGGGCTTGCTAAAACTTTCGAAAAATGGAAAACCGGAAGACGTTGGTAAAACCAACGACCCAAACTATTGCCTGTACCATCGGAATGTCGGGCACCCAACTAAGAATTGCTATCCTCTTAAGAACCGAATTCAGGCATTGATAGAAACTGGAGTTCTCACACTTAAAGAGGAACAGAAGAAAGTTTCTGCAAATATGACAACTTTAGTAGTAGGAACCAATGAGTTCCCTGCCAAAGCGATTCCTGTACCAGTAGGAAAGCCAATATCAACACCAAGCATGGGCAGCCCGCACTTGCAAGTTAGCCCCTTAGGTATGCTCTGAACCACAGCTGTGACAAAATCGTCCTCATTGGTTAACAGCCAGATTTGGCTGGGGGTGCCGAAAATATTGACGATGATAAACATCATGTTTCTGCTATTCTCAACAGCCATTGGAATGGCTAATTGGGTGCTATAAATAAAAATAATTTATTGCCCAATGCTGTTAAAGCAAAGGAAAGAGGAGATCAAGTTCCTCGCCAACCCCATCATACTGGGGGTAAAAGTATGAAATCAACTGCCCAATACTATTAAAGCAAAGGGAAGAGGAGATCAAGTTCCTCGCCAACCCCATCATACTGGGGGTAAAAGTATGAAATCAACTACCCAATGCTGTTAAAACAAAGGGAAGAGGAGATCAAGTTCCTCGCCAACCCTATCATACTGGGGGTAAAAGTATGAATTAACTACCCAATGCTGATTAAAGGCTAGGGGGAGAGGAAATCAATTTCTCGACAACTCACCATGCTGAGGGGAATAGCATGGCTAGCCCAACGTAAACGGCGATTGGTAAAGGCTAATCAAATCCATTGATAGCTGGGGGTTTGCTAAAAATCCCATAAAACCTGTCATGTTAAGTTTTTACCTCTGACAGTATGATTTGGATTGTTCCCATATCCGTTCAAGTTACGCGTAAGAGCACTTGGACTAGGCATGTGCAATTAGGCATCTCTGCCGAAATTAAATGATCCTTACCCGATCATCCTGGTGTGCCCAGTTCAAGTTACGCATGAGAGTCTTGAACCGCCTCCACTTGTTCAACTTACGCAGATGAGCACTTGAACTTCTTTCTTATCAGGCATGCGCAATTAAGCGCCTCTGCCAAAATTTGGTGATCTTTAGCCGATTACCTTGGTATTAATAGTCTAAATTACGCAAATGGGCCTTAAATTGTTTTACCAAAACAATGAACCATCTATTTGTTGAGCAAGCAAATTCTTGAAGCCGACAGATAGAGAGGAAAATATTTGCCTTTACTTCATAAAAGAAAAAGATTACAGAAGAAGAGGGAGTTATAGCTCTCCCAAAAGCTTCAATAATCCGACAACAAGCCTCCATGGAGTGTTGAAATTCCCTGGTTCACATGCAAAAGATCTCCTCTGCAAATGTCAACTATGATCTGTTTAAAGTCCTTAATGGATCATCTGAAGATACTGCTACAAGAATCCTAATGAAGATGCACAAGTTGGATTCGACATGCTACAAACCCTTAGACGATCATCTCCATCGCTTTGGAAAGCAACAGAGATTGTCATCTAACAGAAATGATCCTCAAGAAAACTTAATGAGCTACCGCAGAGTTCTTGTAACTCCTTCAAAAGTTTATCTTTTGGAGTCAAGGCTTGAAACCTGCAACTATGTTGTAAAGCATATGCTTCTGGCTTCCTTAGAGTTACTTTTGCTGACGAAAACTGGTAAAGCCACATGCACTCCTCTTCAAGAAGGATCTGGTCCAAGTACTTCACTGCAAAAGAAGAATCAAGAGTTAGAGAAAACTCGAAAAATCTTCTAAGTATGAAAAAGCGGAGCTAAGGATAAACTCCGCGCGCAGTTGAGAAAAATAGCCTCGCGATTTAAAATGCGACTGCTAAATCAAAATAGCCTTGCGATTTAAACGCGACTGCTAGTCAAAATAGCCTCGCGATTTAAACGCGACTGCTAGTTAAAGTAGCCCCGTGTTTTAAATGCGAGGATGACGCGATAACTTCGCGTAGAAGAAGATCAGAGTTTCTCTTCGTCTTCTCCTTTCTTCCCAAGCCTTACGGCCGGAGAACGGCGATCTCGCCGGTTCAAAATTGATTGGTCGGTTAAAACCGAGCCAAAACACTCCAAAGTTAATTTGAGGAGTTTCAAAGTTAAGAATTTCTACCTCCAATTGGTGCAGCATGGATTGGCTTGCCATTGTGTCAACTACCTCGGCCGCTGCAGCCGCTGCTAGCGCCGGCCGCCGATGGTGAGGAGGCGCGCGACGCCGTACTCTTCTTAGATGATATCCTAATGATGGAAAATCTATGGAAAGTCGAAGAAATATCAGTTGAAGATTATCCCTTCAAACTGATTCGCCTGGGTCGCCTAAGCTCTGAGCACTTGAAATTCTTCGGATGAAGTGAAGAAGAAGATGAGTCAAAGACTCTATTTAAACAGATGATCCGCCGCTTGGTATTCGGCACAGAAATTCAGGGTAATTAATGAAGCAATTACTCATTTCACTGAAAAAGTGAAGCTATTTAGCTCCGCACAAGTGAACTAAACGCGAGATAAACTTGGTATTTTAACTCCGCATTTTTTGTTTTAAGTATCCAAAGTATTTCAAAATTTGCTAAGTTCTAAGCCATTTTGAAAACTTTGGAGAGGGTTCTGTTGGCAGTGAAAATTTCTAAGTTAAAAGGATTTTCCACAACAGAACGCGGAGCTAACTCCGCAGCCCCGCGTTTGGCTATTTTAGCCTCGCGTTTGAGCAAAATGCGGAGCTAATCCATAGCTCCGCCTTCTGATGAATTTAGCTCCGCGTTTACTCCGCGTGAGCAGATTTCATTAGAATCCTAAATTGATTGTGATTGAGATTTGGGCTTATCCAATATCCAAATTGAGTCCAATCAGAATTCCAAATTAAGAGATTTAAATCAATATTAAATATTTGATTAGAATCCTTGATGAATACAAAAATCTTGATTCCTATTCCTCGGATATCTTGATTCCTATTCCTATGGATATCTTGATTCATATTCCTATGGAAACTCTCATAACCACTAAAGTCTATAAATACCCTCTTTGAGGAGACTTTAGAGAGGATCAATCAATTAATACTAGATTATTCTATAGATGGTCATCAAGATCTTTTCGGTCTTCTTTTCGGCAATTAAAAGTCTTCTTTTTTGGATCCTTTGACAATTCAAGTATGCGAGAGAGCCTTGAAGTCAGGGGTATTCTTCTTCTTCCTTTCGGTTCTTAGAGAATTCAAGTTACGCACAGAGCCTTGAGTTCGGGAAAGACCGGAGAAGATCGTCTACAGTCGGCCGATATCTTCAAGAGAGAAGAGTTCAACGTTCGATCGTCCAAAGGAACTACTATAGATCTCATCGCCACTGATCCCACAAATATTTTGTAAAAGAGAGCGATTGAATTATAAAATCCTCTCGTTTGTTCTTCTTTTCATCTTGTTCACTTCTATTGTAATTTAAGTTAATTCAGTGGGAGGAAAACAAAGAATTTCTGCTGCGAACACATCTAACATCAACGCCATGGTAAACTTGAGGCTACTCCAAGGGAACACAAGCGCAGGAGATGGCGAGGAGGATGTAGCTCGTGTGACTTCAGTGGCTCAGGAGGAGGTGGAGTAGGAACAAGTGGTCGCCCGCCGTTTGTGTTTTTCACTCTACTTATGGACTGTACTAGTCTATCTTTGCTATGTTATAGGTCCTGCTTTATGTTTTTACTCACTCTTTATTTGGGTTGAGCCATGTATTTTCTCTTATTATAGTTTGCTTACTTGTAAGTTCTGTTAAAACCTTTTTAATGGAACGCAGGGGGTGATAGCCCACCGTTTTTTTTTTCTCAAAAAAATCACCTCACGAACAAAATTAGAATAATTTTAATAAGAGTAAATTAGGTACAAAATGCCAAACCAAATTGCATATTTCTGAGGTGGGTTAATTTGTGAAAGGTTGAACTTTCAATTTATTTAATGAGGCAGATTTTCTAAAATCAATATAATGTGGTAATAACTTTTACACCGAACAAAATTTTAGCATGAAAGAATACTTCCGAAGACATGAGGTCTAGCTCAAGTAGGATGCCCGCTCTATTCAAAATTTTGAATTAATCATTTTTAATTCAAAAATTTTAATAGGACATGCCAAAAATTAACCCTTAGACCCGTCCATTCTCATCCATAAAGTGTGTTGTAGGAAGCCCCAGGGTAAAGTCCCATAATTAATATGGTTACTATTGAATTAATTCAAGATTCAATCAACATTGTTGCAATTTAAATGAATACTACTTTTTATGTTTAATGTCAATAAGATTCATGTCAGCTACCAGATTTATCCAATGTGGTCAAAAATGATGCAGAAATTATTCTGAACTTGTATTTGACAAAGCTTACAGGTAGCAGGAGAAAATATTTATATTATAGAAAGTATGGTTCCATTCTTACCTCTCAGCTGTCTGTAACTCTGTCTAATCATTAAGAAGCTTGCTCGATGGGGAATACAAATTTTCTTCTTTTCTACTTTGGGCAGATACGGATGATTCAAACCATGACCCATCTGTTGAGTAGCTCTGTGTATGGCTGCATTGGGATTCATTTTCAAAGGGCTTGAACCTAATGTCTTCATTCTTCGAAACTGCAGAGTTTCTTGATGGAGCCTGCACAGGAATTCTGCCATCAAGCATGCTCACTACCATAGACATCTGAGGCCTAAGAGTTGGGGACTGGTTGGCGCATATGAGAGACAGATTCAACAACTGCAAGGCCTCTTCCTTCGAGTAGTTTGAACCGAGATCTGGATCAACAAGTTCGAGGAGTCGTCCTTCCTCTTCTAGAACAAATGCCTGCATAATAGTTATGAAAAAGGAGTTATCAAGTTATAGTTATATATTCTTACATCAGACATAGAACAATCAAAATCAGATAAGCCGCAATAGAAGCTAATTGGGAACTCGGTACTATGTTCATTATTTAGGGTTCTAACCAGTAGTTAGACAAATGAATAGCTGATAGAGGAAAAATATAATGTTAAAAAGCATGCATGTAGATTTAAAAACAATAGGATTAAGAAAATAAAATAAAACGAGCAAAGGATATATAATCAGTGGGTTTCTTTGTTAAGCACAATAGATGACCAATAATTTCTTGTCTTTTTCTTCTTGTGCAAGGGTAAAAAAAAAAGTTTAATACACTCCTAGTCATCTATAGCCCTTGATGAAGATGGCATTTTTTAATTTTTTTTTTTCTCTAGTCTTGTGATTTTCCTTGCGCGTATCATCATTTCAACCATGCTCGAATTTAACTTTCTCAATGCAGAAATATCACTGTCCGCGACACCACCTTGATACACTTTCGGTTTTTGCTAATTACTTCGTATAAATATATAATTCTATACACATTATATTAAGCAAGTCCGTAAAACTCCTCAATTGTTGTTAGTCTTACCCAGTCAAGAAGATACGTAAAGTCCTCTTTAGGCCTATAGTTCGTGTTGCTTCTTCCACTAACAATCTCCAGCATTACAACTCCAAAGCTATAGACATCTGCCTTGTCTGTTAAGTAGCCTCTCATCGCATATTCTGGTGCCATATATCCTCTGCAAACATTACACACAGTATACTTCATTTAAAAAAATAAAAAAAAATACCAATACCAGCACCCACATATTAAGTTTTAAAATAGCTCCTAATTGCATACTCTGGAGTGGCTTATCCTTTACGGGCACGTTAGCATCACCGTGGAGAGTATGACGGATTAAATCAATGCAAATAGCAGAAACACAAAGATTTTGGCTCATAATCTTTATTTTAGGATATATTTTCGGTTATAAATTCTAGATCTTATAAGACTCCTTTTGTTGTAACGGATATCAGTGACTTTCTGGATCATGGCAGGTGTCCATGTGCACGCACAGTAGCATGCCATATGAAGAACATGTTTCATCAACCTGTCTCCTTTTATCAATTTGTGATGCATAATGAAATATCGTTATCCATACAAGATAAAAGCAAATTTGTAAGATATTAAAGAGCGTAGCTTGCTCAGGGCACAATGATATACTCACCTGGTTCCGGCTATCCTAGTACTGATGTGGGTGTTCTCTTCTTCATCAAGTTTAGCCAAACCAAAGTCAGATATCTTTGCATTCAGATCTTTATCAAGAAGAATATTGGTCGCCTTAATATCTCTGTGAACAATCTTAATTGTCGACTCTTCATGTAGATATGCCAAACCCCTTGCTACATCAAGGCAAATCTTATGCCTTGTTGACCAGTCAAGTTTCAGTCGACTACTTTCAGAACCTGTTGATTATCAAGTAGTAATGGAGAAAATTAAACACAAGTACAAATAGCATATTTCAAAGTGGACAATCATCAAGCAAAGGAAAGCACTAACCAAATAAAGCACGGGCAAGGCAGTTATTTTCCATATATTCATATATCAAAAGTAACTGGTTTCCTTCCGTACAACATCCGTAGAGCTTCACTAAGTTGGGATGCTGTAATGCAGATATCATACCAATCTCATTTACAAACTCACGGTTTCCTTGCTTAGACTTGGAAGACAGTTGCTTCACGGCAACCAACAAATTGTCGGACAGCACACCCTGACACAGCAAGTTTTTACTTTAGGCTCTAAGCTCACCACATGCTGTAAGGAACCGAGTTAAAGTGAAATCTATTTGGGGTAAAGGCTATGACTCACCTTGTAAACTGGACCAAAACCCCCTTCACCTATCTTATTTGAAGGATCAAAATTATTGGTTGCAGTTTTAATCTGTTTCAAACTGAAGATACTAGTATGCAAGTCTAGGCCTCTGAGTTCTGCACATAAAAAAGGAACAACAATAAAAAAAAAAAAATATCAATACAGTTTTTTTTCTTTCACCAGAACACTTTGTGATGGATAAATAAGATGGAATCGTTATTTTTACCATTATCTTCAGCATTTTTCCTTTTGCAGTAAATCCAAAGTATAACTGATATGAATAATATGACCGCACAAGCTGTGACAACAATACCCAAGATAGTCCCAACAGAGAGTTTATGGTTGCCAGTTTCAGGCAGCTTAGGCACAAAGTCTTGAAGGATAAAATGATCAAATTGTCATTGCCAGGGAAGATTATGCGAGAGAAGAAGATCAAAGAAGGATGAACTGAGAGCTTACTTGGTGTAACTGAAATAGCTGATATGAGCGGTCCGAATGTACCTTTCTGCGGAATAGAGTTTGTGCCTTTCCCAGCCCAGTAGAAATGAATCTCCAAAGTGCCATTAATGTCGGCGGTAAAGTTCTTAATTATTTTCTTACCTGTTCCTTTAGCTTCTTTTGCAATATCGAAGTCCTGCAGAACTTTTTTCCCCTGCATTAATTGAAAGCAACCAAATGGATATTTCAAATCAAAAGTATTGGAAGTCCTATTAAACCTAAATATATAATTATTGAAAAACATGGTTAATAAAAGATTTCATAGTTCAGGACAAGCGAAGTTGAAAAGGTAGACGACAATGAAATAACATATTATCACAGAGAATCAAGTTACCATATTTTCATCATTAATCATTTTCATACTTATAATAACATCTGGCTGGATCATATTCATATTCATGCTCGCGGTGTACAATCCTATAATATAATTAATATATACGCTATTGTTGGAATATTGGCTCAATTTAAGGTGGCCATGAATGGGGCACCCGCCATCAATAGCGGGAGCAAAGCCTGCACCAAAGGGTGTGCTCGATAACATTGGCCATTGATGGCAGAATCATGTCATCGATGGCATGACACAACAGATCGTGTTTTTGTGGTGTTCTGAAACTCGTAAGCTATCAAAACTAATCCTATTTGATTAGGGTTTTGTGCCTAAAACCTAAACTATATAATGGTACTAGATAGGGCTCTTATGAAAAATCTTGAGAAAGAAGAGAACTCTTTTGTATCCTTTTAAGAGTTTGTAACCATCTTCTCAATTAATTGATTTCTTTTGTAACTTTGCAATATTTGATAAACCCAAAATTTGTATTTGCAAAAATCACCAATAATGAAGTTTGATTTGGTCCGTAGACATAGATCTTGCTCCAAACCAAATAAAATCCTTGGCTTTCTCTAGCTTGATCTTCTTAATTTGTTTTCTCTCTTAAAGTTGTGATTTTGTTGATTTATCTTTGAATCTCAATAATTTTATATCTCTATTTGAAAGTCTTTCGTTTGCTTTGTGTTGCGTAACTATGATAGTTTGCAACAAGTGGTAAAAAAGCTTGTTTTCACAACAATTATTATGCTAAAACTATATTTTGATAGTATTATATGAAAGGGTTATGCAATTGACCTTCCCATTTAAACTTTTGAAATCTTATATTGGCTAATGAGAATTACAGTGAAAATCAACAATAAAGAATTATGGCTAATTTGCCAACCAAGATAAGATTAAAATCCATAGTGAAATCAGCATAATAATTGACATAAGGGAACTACTCACCTGGATGGATACATCAAATACTCGTCTTCCAACACTAGTGAATGTTTGATCATCTGTGAACATTATTTCAGCAAAGTGGAGGCTCACATTATAGTTTCCACTCTGCATGCAGAGCCCATAGTATTTGAGCGAGAGAGGACTGAGGCGAGCTCTCGTATACAACTGTGCGTTGGACATATTCAACACTGATGTATTGCTGGCAACGTATTTACCCTTATCATTGCCAATAAATTGTCCTGTGCTACTGTGAGCCCATTTTCCGCTTTTGCTTTCAAAATAGATCGCTGCTCCAAGTGGTGATGTGTCATCAGCTTCATATTTCTCCTTTCCAATGGTCACTTCAGGACCACCGCAATTAATGGACAACTTGAAGTCTGTCGACATTATGGACCCAAAACAGTTAGCATGGAATTAATTTTCCCAAAATATTTTGGAAGAACCTAAATTGAACATTAGACTTTAAATTCCTAACAGAGAGCTCTTATCATAAGTTTTAAAACCGACTTGGATTTTCTGAACAAGGCTGGTTCCTCCGTAAGCACGGTGCTATCCTGTAGGAAAGAAGAAAAGTGCAGGAAAATCAAGAATGTTCTAGAAGCAAAAGTTAACTAGGCGGTAAGATAAGAAGAAACTGACGAGCTGCTTTCGGCAGATGAATAACTTGAAACAAGATTCCTGAATGCAAAAAAGACAACAATAACTGAGCTAAGTCTCGAATGAGTCTTAATTATTTTGAAGAAAGAAACTGATGAAACTAAGAATTATTACACATTTCCGTATTGACAATTGGTTGGTGCTGGGGATCCTGTGAAATTGTTATAAGATAAATCCCTGAAAATTTGGGTCATAGTAAATGATTCAGATGCTTTTGCTAGATTAATAAAGCATATCTATAACCAAATAATTCTAAGCAAGAGCTTCTCGTAAACATAACATACAAGTTTTCTTTGCTACTCAAAATCCAACTGGGTATTGATCCTCCTAGCATATTACTAGTAAGAAACCTTCAAAAGATAGACAACTCGTGAGTTTATAATAGATAGATAACAAAGTAATTAGCATCAGGGTAAATGTTATTGTGCAAGTCATGCAATAGGGTGTACTTACATGTATCTAATATCAGTTGGCATATCAAAACTTTTTGGAATAGACCCACTCAGATTGTTGAAGCTTAAATCCCTGCAAGAGAATTAATAAGGAATGGGGCGGAAAAAAGTGAAAAAGAAAAGACTTGCTGTATTGTGCATGCATTTATCTCAAAAATGGCCTCAAGTACTTCCGGTTGTAATACAAACTGATTAGCGCAAGGTCAAGAGGAGGAACGCTTGAAAGTTTTAGCAGCAGAAATATGTCTGAAAATGTAAATAAGTTCTCTAAACATGAACTCCAACATTTGTCATTTATGTTCATGTCACACGACAATGGCTCGAATCAAGCGTGAGATGGTCTCCAAGTTTCCGATACCACATGCACCTATGGCCCTCAGGTCCTCCACAGGTTCAGCCTCTCATTGGTCATGTGGTCCAGTATTGCAGCATCAGGTATAGGTTTAGCTGTAAATATTACGTGCTAGTGGTCAACTTTTAAATATTTAGTACACCTTTTCTAAGCCCATCCAAATATAATATTTTTTAACTTATATACAATCTAGCTTTAGGCATTAGGCAACTCTTTCATATTAAAAAAAAAAAAAGGTAAAAATGCGCTTAGACTTCCGGAACTTTAAAGAAATGTGCCTGCCCCTTCAGAATTTTTTTTTCTAAATGCGACGGACTAGTCAAACAAGTGAGCCCACCCCCTATCTTTTATTCATACAAATAACGAGTGCTTGTATCTTTTATTTTATTTTATTTTATTTTTACTTTAAACGGCGGACTAATTTGCTCTAGCATTGCAGTATTAGGTATAGGTTTAGCTGTAAATATTACGTGCTAGTGGTCAACTTTTAAATATTTAGTACATCTTTTCTAAGCCCACCCAAATATAATATTTTTTAACTTATATACAATCTAGCTTTAGGCATTAGGCAACTCTTTCATATTAAAAAAAAAAAGAAGGTAAAAATGCCCTTAGACTTCCGGAACTTTAAAGAAATGTGCCTGCCCCTTCAGAATTCTTTTTTTCTGAATGCGACGGACTAGTCAAACAAGTGAGCCCACCCCCTATCTTTTATTCATACAAATAACAAGTGCTTGTATCTTTTATTTTATTTTATTTTATTTTTACTTTAAACGGCGGACTAATTTGCTCCATGTTCTAGAACAGTCGAAGTATAATAATATAGATAAAGAAGGAGCCTAGCTTCCCTCGCAAAATAAAAATAAAACGTAAAAAAGTACACAAAAGACGCATGTTACATGTAGTTAGCACGTGAAAGCCAAAACACAAAAGTCATGCTAATTGAGATCAACATATCTTTGATCCGGTCCACCCTCACTTTAGCCACCCTATCCTCCATCCACCCTATATGCACCTCATCTGTCACGATGTCTATAACTCATCACATGAGTTGTCCTCTAAGAATTGCACCCGTTCTTCATATGAAAGAAGCCTTATCCCCAATAGTATATCTGAGTGGGTATGCAATGTACAAGCATCATAAAAATAGCTAAATCTAAAAAATTCTTCTATTCATTTCTTTCCAAATATTTCAGCACACCGCTGCAATAACTATTGAATGGAGAGGTTGACTGGCATGTTGACCAACTGTGCATAGTTGGCCCAAACTACCCTAATGTACCCGCAATGTATCATAAGGCGTGATATGATTTCCGCAGAGGCCTTACAGAGGTCACAGACACTCAGACCTATCCACCCCCATCTCTGGATATTGTTCCAAGTTAGGATGGAGTATTTAGCAGCCAAAGGAAAAGTGAGCATCTTGTGGACCAAATAAATCTTGCATGTTGCGATCTACATTCCCCATCTATGAACTGTTTGTAGTCTGATCCTACCAAGAAAATGTTGTTTTTATTCCATTTCCATATGGGATAGTCAGTGTCCTCATCTCTCGGTTGGATCTATGCTAAAAACTGCTTGATTTAGTTATATTGTGATTCCCACATCACCCGCAACCCGCCTCCTCAATGCTAATTTCCACCTCTATCGATGCAAATAGTCCTGTATAGTGGCCTCTTTATCCAATGCCAGATCGAAGACTTTCGAAAATAATGCGGCTATGGAGATTTTTGAGCACCAACGATCTAGTCAGAATGCGATTTTGGACTTTTTACCAGCATGGAAGTCAATGCTTGACCAGAAAATTGATTTTGTTGAGTGTTGACATAACGTCCTTGCATAATGACGAAGCTGCCGCTCTGTTAGCGTTCTTGCTCTCCATGGTCCCTTTTCGTGCCATATTTGGAAATTAGTACAACTTGTAATGTTCCTTCCAATTTAGAAAGAACTTTCCACCACCATCTGGACATTAAGGCCAAATTAAAGGGTAGCGACTCTATTACTCCTAATTCTCTCTCTTGTTTTGGTCTACACACTTACCCCTATGAGACCAGGTGATAGTGTGTCCCCATATTATTTGCTCCTCCCCACAAAAATCTCTGACATATTTTGTCCACTTTCTCTCGAGCCCATCTAGAAATAATAAAAATGGACAGGAAGTATGTCGATATAGCTGAGAGCACTGCATTGAGGACTAATCTTCCACCCAAAGATAATAACTTAGCCTTCCATCCTTCCAATCGCTTCTCTAATTTGTCGATCATAATACTCCAGTCTTGCCTCGACAGTTTACCGGCCCAAACCGCAATACCAAGATATATAATTGTTAGGCTTTCAATTCCACATCCCATTATACTCTGACTGAACAAGATTGCAAAAATCTTTTTTACCAGATTCACTAGGGAGCTTTTGTGGAAATTGATTTGTAAACCAGACCGTGCTTCAAAACTATTATATTTGGATTATGGTATTAGGAATATTTAGGAATATTTGGATTATAGTATTAGGATTACAGGATTACAGTATTGCATGGTCTACACCTATAAACCATGCCTCAAGATTCATTTTTCCCAGATTCACAATCTTTTTTTTTTTTTTTTTTTGACTTAAACCCAGGTTCACCATCTTGCACCATCCCTTCTTACCTTTCTTCTCTCCCATTCAAATCAGAACCAGATCTCATCTCCTCCAAATGGAACCTTAAAGTCTGAACCAAAGAAAACTTTAATTCTTTCATCTAGAGCATGAGTTCTTTTGAAGAGACCATTTTGGATATTTAGAATAATCACTGCAAGATGGTGAAATCAAAGAAGATGTGGTTCATAAAAACAAAATAATTGTCAAAATGGGGAAGTATTTTTGAAGTTTTATGTGATCATAGAATACCCGTGAAATTGAAGGACAGATTTAATAGAACAATAATGAACAAAATAAGACCATCAACACTTTATGGGTCAAGAATGTGGAGTATTTAAGAAGCAGCATAACTAGAAAATGAGTATAATACTAATGAGAATGCTGAGTGGATGATTGAAGATAAACTAAGAGTTGAAATAAGAAAATTATTGCATCCATAAGAAGTTGATATTGATCCTTCATGAGGAATGAGAGAGAGAGAGAGAGAGAGAGAGTCGATGAAGATGGTTTAAGCAAGTTTATTTGAGAAAAATCAGTGCACCAGTTAGAACAGATAGGTGTACAATTGGAGAAGCAACGAGTTCCAGAGCTAAACCTAAATGAACTTGGGTGGAGGCCATTAAGAAGGATGTTCTAGAGATCAACTTTCCTGAAGAAGTGGCCCGTAACTTGCAGAATCTAAGAAAAGGAATAATGTAGTTGATCACAAAATTCCGTATGGCACTCACCAAATTTCTGGAGTTGTGACAAGGATTGAGGAATTTTTGATTTTTTAACAATAGAAAATTCTTTTTACATTCATGCTTTTTTATCAGAGCAGATATCCTCTCGCTAAAATCTTGTGGAAAACTGAAGTATGTCCTCTTATGTATCTCCTTATATTTGGAAACTGAGGCCAGCAAAGTGTAAATCTCTGGAACAAACAACTGCAAAAAAAACAAATACAGTCTGTAGCTTCTACCATGAGAAACTGAGACTTCAACATCCAAGACAAGGGCGCCGATTGAGATCAGACATGTTACAAACAATCATAGGTTTGTCAACAGCCCTTTTAAACACATTCCCATAAATCTGGATCATGGCTGGATTGGGAAGGCTGGAGCAATGGATGGCTAATTATGAAGAGATTCCTTGGTCTATTTTTCTTTTTCTTTTTTTTTATTTGAAAAATGTGTTTCCTCGAAATGTTAAGGTAATTTGAAGCTACCGGTAGACCTTTTAGCCAATGACTATAACTATGGAAGATGAAAGAAAGAAGGAAATGAGACGAAGTGAGGGCCTAGGTATTAAAGGAGAGGTGAGCAAGCATCCTAGCTATTCATATGAAATCTCTCTAAGTCCTTCATATGGTTTTGTGTAACTAAGTAAATTGCTTGTCTCTTCTTTGTTCTGGGTTTTATTTCTTTATTTCGAGCTCACTATCATCCAAAGCAAACCATGTCAATTGGTTGCATCAAAGATCAACCAAACTTCCAAGAAGATATGATCATAGAAAGTGTCTATACGTGTGTGTGCGTGTTATGGGTCACATAATAAATAAGAACACGTCTCAAAAAACTTAAAATTCATTGAGGGGCATATTTCAAACTTACAATATTTTGAGGGGCATTTTTCCAATGTAATCAGGAATTTGACCAGAGAGTGATAAGTTCCTCAATACCCTGCATCATACCACTGATTCAAACAATAGTCCAGAAAAGCATGTTATATGGAGCAAAGGATTCATCTTTGTTCAACCACACTCACAATTCTCTCATTCGTTTCATATTATGTAGCGGAGGGAAGTTTCCATCTCCTCCTTTCCAATCACTAACCCTCCTGCAACGGAGAAAATGAAAAAAATTAAATAACTAAAAACCAGTCATAAATAAAAGTGAACAATAGATGAAATTGAAGGTGCAAGTGACACTCACAACTCAGTTATGGTGCTCAAGTCTGCCAAGCTGGGAGGAAACGGTCCTTCTAAAGAAGTTCCTTGTATATCGCTGTGATTTGTTCGGATTCAAAAATCAATTGACCCAATAATAAATGAATTAGTACGAGGGGACTACTCACAATCTTTGGAGTTTAGTCCAGTTGCCAACGAAGTAGGGGATTTTCCCTGAGACTGGGTTCCCATCTATTCTCCTGCAAACAAGTATTAGAAATTGAAGTTACAGATAGAACATGTTCTTGATAGAGACCAAATTTGATATGGAATAGTTTTAGGCACTTATTTTAGTTGAGATTTTTAGTTAGAGTTTGATTAGAATTTCTATTTTTAGTTGGCTTTATTTCATTTGCACGTATTGTGAACATGAGTAGTTTTTTCTATAAATATTGGCTTGTGGACTTTTTTTCTGATTGGTGATAAGATATTGAACCTTTGGAAAATCCTAGTATATTGGCATACAAATTTGCTATGAATCTTTTGTGAACGAGTTGCAAGTGGGTGGTGGATTCACCTGGGTGCGAGACCTGAGTTTTATTCCTTTGTAACTTTTATATTATTCTGTCAAGCTCTAAGTCTCTATGTTCTTCTCCAAATCCATCAATTTCCCCGTATAATTCCTAAAATCGCTTGTGTCCTGCGTCGTTTCTCCATGTGGTATTTAAGTTTAACTTATAGTCCTCAGATGAACTTCCAATTACTTAATAATTCCTACTAATTCATTACTAATGCATCTGCTACTGCACCACAACAGCAAGCTACCTAACAGACTGCCTTTCATGCTCCATATGAATGCATTACATGTGACTGCAATCGTTTGTATCTATTTTAGCTGAATGTACTACACACTTGCAGAAAAAGGAAAATTTCAAACAAAGCCTGCATTTTCCTACACTTGTTTCACCTTGCTCGGCTTTGATTCACTTTGCAAGATCAACAAGGGCCAAGATATCAGTACTTTGTTCTCTATGTTATTTTCCATGTAACCAAATGGTAAACTCTGTCTTGATGATATATCTCACCCATTAAGGTATTTCATCAAACAAATAATGTGCAACTTGGTCTTGACGTTTTCCTCTTCTTTTCTTTTTTTTTTCCTTTCTTCTTTTTTTTTTTTTTGTAACTGTGATTTGCTTTTGTTATTGCCATGCAATCAAACTGTAATTACCTACCAAGTGAGATACATCATCAAGCACTTAATATGCTAACTGGGTGGTAAAACTTTTCGCGTAATAAAATAGGCTAATTTTCTCTATGGCTTAAAGTGTCACATGTTAACTAATTAGATGCCAATTAGCTCAAAAAAACTAATTAAGTGCCAAAGGAGTGGATCTCTACTCACATGTCCACCATGTTCTTGAGATTGCCAAGGGACTCCGGCAACTCTCCGGAGAAATTATTACCTGTAAGAAACCTGGAGGAATACAAACACAACTAGAAACAATCATTAAATAACTGAAAATGGTCAAATTAGTCGAACAATATTGAGAAATGGAGGAGTGTCTACTCACAGCCGACTCAAGTTGACTAGTTTACCAAGGGTTGCCGGAATTGGGCCTTCCAGCTGGTTATCATCTAAAACCCTGCCCAACAAAATTTCAATATTACAAATATTATATCAAACAAAATCAAATTGATGTTGTTTATGTGGCTCAATTTCATGCACTGGCCATCGATGGCAAACTTTGTGCAATCCATGGGCCCACTGCCAGTGATGGCAGGATTTATCCTGCATCAATGGCGCCTTCCCAGGTAAACCTGCCACAGAGTGGCAGAATCAGCTCGGATTCTCAAGGTCTTTTGAGACTTGGAACTGTTAATCAATCTCTATTTGGTTTCTATCAATCCTAATCTATAAAAAGAACTTAGATAGTGTTTTGGATGAACTCTCTTTTGCATCTACAGACTTTGAAGAAAAGTTTTTGAAGCCTTCGATCAATTTGTGATATCAAAAGATATGTAATCACAAACATCATTTGTATATGGATCAGGATCAGGTGTAATATTTCAATTGGATTTCACTAAATATATTAATAACATGATTTATATATTTCGTTCAGCATTCAATAATCATAATTGTCTAAATTAAAAATTTACTGATTTGATTTGAGACATTATGGAAATATCGGCCGTATGGATGATGAGAGTTTTTCCGTGCGATGCAACGTTCTTTAATTAATTAGATAACCAGTATACAATATAAATTTTATAGACACCAATACAAAAGGATATCACAAACAGTATTTTTTCGTAATTATATCTTTTTTCGTGATTTATTAAATATTAAAATATATCACCAACATACTTCGAACTACATAAATTTTTATATTCTCTAGCTCCATCTTCTGATTTATTTCTCTCTAAAGTTACTGTTTTTACCTATTTAACTTTTTAATCTCAATAAACTCCAATTGCGTCATCCTCAACAACTGAATCTGGTACTAACGGAAAAAAGAATTATGAGAAATTACAGTGACTGAAGCGTAGACATGTTTCCAAGCTCCTCTGGAATTCTACCAGAAATTCGGTTTCCCAGAAGTGTCCTGCAAAGAAGAAGTAAATTACATCAGCGCCATCAACATTTTCTTTTTCTTGGGGAAAAAAAAAAACCTTAATTATTACAATAAGGATAATTTTAAAGTTACAGAGAGTAAAAAAGTGATTTTTTTTTTTTTTTTTTTTTTTTTACAGGTTCCTGAGAGGAAGAGAAGCCCAGGCTGCAGGAATTGATCCATTGAGGTAGTTTCGAGAGAGATCTCTGTAAGTTTATATATCGCAAGGATTAGGCCAGTTATCGCATAATACAAAATGAAACTACAATTTTATACTCTTACAAAAAAGTTAGCCTGGTGAGCTTAGCAATCTCAAGTGGGAGTTCACCAGTGAGGTTTTGACGCTTGAGCTCACTGCAGGTAGCAAAAGAGCAAACTTTAGTTCTTCTTAACAACAAAAAAAAAAAAAAAAAAAGGTCAAGTCAAATTATTCAAAATATTTGAAAAAAAAAACATTCAACAACATATCCAAAAGAGTTATGAGGAATTACATGCTGATAATGCGACAGAAGTCAGTTTCATTGCAGCCGCAGCTGACATTGCTAGCAGAATACTTGTCAACGTAAGGAACTTGCCAACTTGCATCTCCGCTGCAAGGGTCCACAGAGAAGTTCCATTCCTTCTTCAACTTTAATGCGATTGTTTTGAGAGCAATGACTGTTATGCACCACAACAATCATGGGTCAAATTTGTTAGTTTCAAACTATAGATGAGAATGCCAAGTTCCATTGTTTTTTTTTTTTGTTTTTTTTCCTTTCCGTACCAATCGATAAATAGAATTTCATTTCTTTTTCCTTTTCTCTTTCCATTTCGAACCAAATAGCCTTAAAAATAGCCAAAAATGCACGCATTAATAAGAAAAATTATTGTATAGACATTAGACAATTATATTCAAATGTTACAGTATTGTCTGCAGAAAAAATAAGAAACAAAAGCGCTCCATCTGAATACTAAGCACAGCTTCATTTTAGAGAAAAAATAAACGGGAAGAAGAGAAATTATCACAAAAGAAAAAATAATAATTATAATAATTAAAACGCCCGATATGGACCAAAGTTGCTGACAGACCTCACAATATTGGGCATTTTAACGTTGCTCACCGTTATAACGTCAAAAAAATTAAAAAATAATAATAATAATTGGGCATTTTAACGATTTTTTTGAAATACTGTGGGCAAGAGAAAATCACCTTCAAACTTTGAGTAAGAATCCATTCTTAACAAATTTCAAGCATATACCTACTTTAATTGTTTATTAAACCAGGAAATTTTTATAAACACATCAGTTATCATCATCATTATTATAACCAAATAAAAATCTTGATCACTTGTGTCTGGTTTGATTCAACTGAATGTTTCCCTATCTTTTAACTTTGTATGCTTAAAGGCTAAAAATTTGACAAATGAGTTAATGGGCACCAATCTCCAACATTAATATACAAAAAAAAAAAGAAAAAAAAAATTAATAACAATAAAAAGAAAAGAAAAAGGAAGAAGAAAGTTGAGCCTTGAGCTAAACTGTGTGCTTACGTTCATCTTGATCCAACTTCTTTGCTTCACACCTTCTCTCTACTCCTCCAAAGCAACTCAAACCCAACAACACTAACACCACCCAAACGCCTACCCTCATCTCCCTCTCTCCCTCTCTCGAGAACTTTTGGGAGTTTGGAACAAGGAGGACAAATAAAATAAAAGCCTAGGGGTTGATCGTTTTGAAGCGGAATCTAGCTTAGCTAGGCCCACCAACTTGCGTTGGGCCTCGCCCATCACGTTCATGCACGTTCATGAGCCCCATTTGGAGATGCGGCTTTCTATCTTCGGATACTGACAGTCTCGTCTGCATCCTCCCTCCCTCTTTCCTGCAAATATCCATAGGGGGCAGTAGTATTGCGCTGGCATGACAAAATTAGGCTAGTAAGAGGATTAAAATAAAAAAAAAAAGTTTCTTTTCTTTTCCCTTTTTGGGCCATACTAATCTGAACTCCGAGCAAAAATTAAAAGGGATATTTACAAATCTGTCCCTTAAATCTTTATAAATTATAATTTAGTTTTCCGAACCTTTATATTTAGGATTTAATCTCCAAATCTTTTAAGTTACTACAATTTAGTCTCTTAGTTTATATTTTGGTCCGATTTTTCAGTTTTACCCCCAATTTTCTTCACTTAATTCCCCTTCACTCTTCATCCTCTCTTCTTAATTCTTATTGGATTTCCCCCTTATTCTTCTCTTCTCTCTCTATTCATTTATTAGGTTTTCCCTTTTTATATTGAAACCAAATGTATTATTCTCCAATAAATGTATTAAACATTTAAGTCTCAATATAAATTTATTTATTGGGTTCTCCCTCTCTATATTGGATAAATTCATTTCTACCTTTAATATATTTAGTGGAGAATAATACGTTTGGTCTCAATATAGAGAGAGAACCCAATAAGTGAATAGAGAGAGAAAAGAAGAAGAAGGGGGAATCCAATAAGAACTGAGAAGAGAAGGAGAAGAGAGAACAGGGAATTAAGTGAAGTAAATCAGGGGTAAAATGGGAAAATCGGACTAAAATATAAATTGTAGACTAAATTGTAGTAACTTAAAAGATTTGGGGGACTAAATCCTAAATATGAAGATATGGGAGGCTAAATTATAATTTATAAAGATGTAAGGGACAGATATTTAATTAACCCAAATTAAAAATGCTTGTTGTGCATGTCAATGGACTTAGTTATGTTGACATCCAAATCTTAATGCTTGTAGGTGCACTTCACAAAATTGAATGATCTGCTCCGTCCATCTTGATCTATATATCTTCAAATATCTATCCATAAAAATACATTCATTTTAAAATGTGTTTATGGACAAGTAATTAATACAGTGTGTGATTTTCCGTTTATAGATGTTTCAAGATGTATAGAACACGATGGAGTGGAGAGCAATCATCAATAGTAATTTTATCGTTCATTTTGAAAATGTTCGTAATTATATAAATATCTTCAGAGTATGAGAGTTGTTCACCTAATGCATGGAGTTTTGTCCATTTACATGCGCATTGTAAAAGGAAAGAAAGTTCAGATGAAGGAAATTTTACATTTTGTCGTTCATTTTGAAAATATTTGTAATTATATTAAATACAATCTTAGGAGTAACTCTAAGATCACTAGAATTACTCTCCTAATAAAATGTTCCCATCGATAAGGGCAACTAGTAGGGAGTTTTATCCATTCAAGCGTTTCGTAGGAAGAATGTTCACATGAAGAAAATAAGAGGGAAAATTCTATTTACAAACGGAACTTTAATCTTCACGTACTGTTTTAAAATTTGTAAATAATAACAAGTTTGCTATTATTTTTTATGACTAAGTTACCATTTTTAATTTCAAATTAAGACTTCTTAAAATTTGAATTTAGGACTTATTGTCTTCCTCCTCTGTTTTCTTTCTAAACCAAAAAAAAAATTGTGATATTTAAATTAAAAAAAAAACACATCCCGCACTTCTAATAAACGTGATTGACCCAATTCTGGATCATTTTCTGGAATCGTATAATTGTCAGGAGTCAACGCAGGCATATCTAGTTCAGAAAAGACATTCGGAGGGGGGCATGAAGGTGGGGAAGCAAAAAAAGCAAGAGAGCCTTTTTCCGAAAAAGAGGGTTCGGCACCATCAGGTCTCATGACCGGAGTTTTTTCCACCTGGAGCCCACCATCATCTGAGCAAGCTGCACTCGGGAAGGCAGATACGGGCACGGAACTATCTAGTCGTTCTAGCTTCACAGTAAGCGCAGCAAGGGATATCATTGAGAAATAGGAATCCGTGTTATCAAAGGATTTCCCGCGATTATTTCTAGCATGGAATAAGTCAATCATCCACTTTGGCATCTTTTGGAACAAAAATGATAATAGTGTTCCTCCGTTGATCAAGAATTTGGGTCTTTGGGAAGTATCATGATCATCCAATAAGAAGGGTTTTAATTTATTCAAATGAACGATTTGAACACCTATTGATTCTAACAACTGATTGCAGGGTTGATCATTCGGACCGGACCCAACGATTTGATTTCTCGATCTCCTAATTTTTTTTACATTTGCATTCCCACATTTTTCTGGCTTTAAGATGTCGGCATGTTTGAGGATGCTCGAACGCTTCACACCTGTGTTCAGCATCCATACAACGGTGTTTATGTCAGTACTAATAAGATAGATCTCATAAACTTTGACCAGCTGGCCAGCCATGTCATTTTTCATGCCAGACTTCGTTTCAGATTTCTCTTCGTTTACTATAAGCTCCTGCACCTGTTCGAAAAAGACTCCCATACTAAGCGTAATGGGAAAAAAAACTGGAGTAATTTGTTTCTTCTTCTGCAGCTACAGAGCAAATAGTTCAAGATTGTTGAAGTCTTCCACCCAAGTTCTTCAAGGTGAAATGAAAACACAAAGAACAATTTTCCTATTTTTTTTTTCTAAATTAATTGTCCTAACCAGCATCCCAATTAACTATTTTAAAAGACAGGCAGAAAAAAAAAAGAGAGAGAAGACTAATCTAATTAACTCACAAAATGCTTGTCGAACTAGGAATTGCGATCTGACCCTTCTAGTGTTTCTACTTCATATTCTTGTAAATTAGCTGTAGAAGATGAAGAAAGCAAGCTCCAGCAAATAAAATGACCAGCTGTATGAGCCACTCTCAGATGGATAGAGAAGCTCCAGCAAATGAAATGACTTGCTGTAGGAGCCACACCTGAGAGGTTAAAAAAAAAAAATTGGGGGTCCTTATCCAATGGCCCAACAATTGGCCGCTGGATGACGATCCTTGCTTCCGATATCATTCATTCTTGAATATTATCCCCATTTGGAGTTGCTTACTTCTCTGTTGATGATACTTCATTATGAAGAATCTCAACTCATAATTTGGATGCTAGCAGGGCTTTAGAAAGGTGGATCCGGATCGCTGGAAATTTGCTAATGAAGGATTTCTCCATGGCCAGAAAGCATCTGCTCATGACCATAAAGAGGAGGAGGCCGCCCTCTCACATGCAATCTGGGTGGGGACAGAATTGGGTGCAGGAGGGTTAGGGTGGAGTCACGAAATAAGAGAGCGAAAGAACAGGGGTTAATTTTTGAAAAATAATTGGATGCAACAGTAAATTGGTTTCGTTTTAGAATAACAGATTAGTGTAGAGAGTAATCTGAGTGTGAAGAGTAAAATTCCGGATGTAAATAGAATTTACCAAATAAGAGAATTGATATCAATAGAGGGGAATTTCCAAAGGAGCACACCTTTTTTTTTTTTTCCCAGTGAGCCCACTTAAATGTTTACTTTTATTTACAACTTTGCCATTTAAATTTTAGGGCAAAAATACTCTCATTTTCAACATCTTTATTCTCTCTCTCATCTCCTCCACCGCCATTGCTCTTCTGCCGCAGCCGCTGCTCTCCTCCGCCACTAAGACCATGTTAAATCCTAGCAAAACTCTAATTCTGAGTTTTCTTTTTCTTTGCATCGATCCTATGATTTTTTCTTTTTCTGTCCAAGGAGTTTTGGTTGCATCGACGGAGATGAGGAGGAGCGGTTGCGACGGAGATGGTTGACAAATTGTGACAACGAGATCAAATGTATGCTCGTTCTTCACCGCAAACTCCAAACATTGATAAAAAATATGCTCGTTTTTCACTACAAATTTCTGATTCGGATTAGACAGCCCAGATCTACTATGGTGGAAGTGAGGACAGTTTTGAATTTTTTAGTGTGCTCATCAGAAAAAATCCTCTTTTTTCAAAAGAAAGAGTGGGTTCACTAGAAAAAGTGGGCTTACTAGGAAAAAAAAGGTGTGCCCCTCTAGAAACTCCCCAATAGAGTAGAAAAAATATGATGCTTTGAATTGAAATAGAAATCTCTCACCTGTTGGAGAGAAGTGACATTGGCCAAAAGAAAAGAAAAAAAAAAAATTGTTGGCTCCTCTATTTTTTTTTAGTCAATTCAAATAAATATTTTTTTTTCAATATTATCCAAATTTATTTCCTATCAAAATATAAATTTAGAACCTCTTATATTGAAAAAAGGTGATACTATTAGAGATAATACTTAATGATTGCTTGGTACTCACCTCATTAATTGATTAGTTCAATAAAGACATCAAAATTGATATACTTGTTCGCAAATGGTATGATTTGAGGGATTCTACGCCATCTATGGGTGGTTCAGAGTGACTTGAGGGAGGTACCGGTGGCCGATGGCATAAAATCATAAAGAACCTAATAATACAGCAAGGCTGAGCCCTACTCTTCACTACAAATTTTAATTTAGGGTATTTACATATTTGTCCCTTACATCTTTATAAATTATAATTTAGTCTCCCAAATTTTCATATTTAGAATTTACTCTCCCAAATCTTTTAAGTTACTACAATTTAGTCCCTCAGTTTATATTTTGGCCCGATTTTTTCTTTTTACCCCTGATTTCTTTCACTTAATTTCCTTTCTCTATTCCCCCTCTCTTCTTAATTCTTATTGGGTTTCCCCCTACTCTTCTCTTTTCTCTCTGTATTCATTTATTGGGTTCTCCCTCTCTATATTGAAACCAAATGTATTATTCTCCACTAAATATATTAAACCTTTAAGTCTCAATATAAATTTGTTTATTGAGTTCTCTCTCTCTATATTGGATAAATTTATTTATAGCTTTAATACATTTAGTAGAGAATAATACATTTGGTTTCAATATAGAGAGGAAAAACCCAATAAATAAATAGAGAGAGAAGAGAAGAAGAAAGGGGGAACCCAATAAGAACTAAGAAGAGAGTGGAATTAAGTGAAGGAAATCAGGGATAAAAAGGAAAAATCGGACCAAAATATAAACTAAGGGATTAAATTGTAGTAACTTAAAGGATTCGGGAACTAAATTATAAATATGAAGATTTGAGGGACTAAATTATAATTTATAAAGAGACAAATATGTAAATTCCCCTTTGATTTAAACTTGTCTATGAAAGTACAGATCCCTTGCCACATGCTCAGTGGGGAAAATGACACTCCTAGAGTTTGCTTTGAATAATAAATAATTAAATAAATAAACTATTAAATCCATGGGAAGACAAATCATAAGGCGCAGCGTAGAAAAAAGTCAGTATCTTCACTATAATAAGCACAATTTCTGATTGTTCTTTCAACTCGCATGCATCCTTATTCTCTTAATTTATTATTTTGAAATTTGAATTTTTTTTTTTAAAAACTCATATACACATTTTTCTGCAAAATTATTCAAATTAAGACTTCATTTAACAAACTAGAAAGGAATGATGCCACTAGAAATAAGTGCTTATCTTATTATTTGATTAAAAAATTAAATATATTTTAATTTTGAATTTTAAGTAAGACTAATAGTGAAAATCAACGACTACAAATAAATATTTCATAAAACTTCTTCATTTCCAAAATAAATTGTTTCTTCATCTAAGTATTTTCATAATTATTTTTTATTAAAAAATAAAATATGCTATTTTTTCCTTTAACTCCACGTACTGTTGTCCGCATCAAAATTTTAGTCATATATTAATATAGTTATGGACTATATAAGCTTTTTAAAAGTTAATTATGGCTTTGACTCACTACATGAGTGTTTTTTGAGGAAGAACTCATATTTTAACAGTTTGATAAGTCTTTATTGCTTTAATATGGTAAGTACGCAAATTTTTTTTTTTTTTTTTTGCAACGTTACCCAAATTAAGTTTCCATCGGAAGTCAAACTCAGAACCTTTTACAAATTGAAGAGGGGTGGTGCTACTTGAGCTAAGGCTATTAAGAAAATTTATGTACTACCTTGAAAAAAATATAGTACAAATATATTTTGTTGTTTATCTCTTGTAGTTGAATCGTAAACTAATATTTGTAGTTAGAAAAAAGAGTTTTATTCTTTATTATTTATTCCTGAGATAGTTGGTTTTAGAGATTCTTCGTCACTCCATAGAATTTTCCCCTAATTTATTATTTTCCATCGTAGCCGTACCAGAAGAACTAAGGCCTAAGGTAAAAGTGTATGGAAGTATGGTAGAAGGCATAGGGTCTGTAACTGTGGTGGAGAATGATATTATTCTAGTTATTTCTTTTCAGTCCATTAGAACCACGCCCGATAAAGAATGCCTTCTCCACCATGAGGTCATCATTGTTTCTCACTGATCCATTCGTTTGATTCACTTTCTTGATCAATCTAACTCTTAGTTTAATTTATCTCTATCTAGAAGGACTCTTCCGTTTTTCTCTCTACATAAGTTTAGTGTATGTTATGGAGGAGGAGGAGAAAGACGAAGAAGAGTAACTAACACATATTAGTATGATAGTATAAAAACAAATTAACAGACTTGGTTCAAACTGCAAAGGCAGAAATAGACGACAATTTCATTACTTATTTTCAAACTATAGGTTTATCACGGGAAAAAAATGCTATATATAAAGATAAAATAATTTAAAATAAGTTTTTATTATTATTTGGCAGGGGGCGAAAAGCAAAAGAAGAAATAAAGAAAAAGAAATGAGAAATGACCACAGAAAGAGCAGTAATCAACAAAGAACAGAACCATTGCGGTTTATAACATTATTACTTGATGTAATTTTACAGTACATATTAGTCTCCTCCCTATTTTCTGTTTCTTTTAATTTTTTCATTTAAATATAATTACTTCTCTATATAAAAATACTATAAATAAATCATTTAATTAGTTGTAGGTTATATAATTGTTTTGTAATAAAAGAGTATAAACAAGAAGAACATAAAGCGAAAGACACTGTTGAATGCAAGATAATGAACAATAATAAATTTTAAATAAGAAATAAATAAGCTTGGAAATTATTTTAACATAATCTTATTTGATCCATACTTTAAATAATAATTCAAGGCGATGTTTATAGTCTTAAAAGACTGGCCGATCATGATAAGATTAGATTTTCATAAGAAAACAAAACGTTTTAGTTTTTAGCGTAAACTAAACTACTTACACCGTTGGGTTTACGTTCATGCTAGCCTTTGAAGTAAAATTGATTAGTTTTTTATTTGGGTTCAACTAGTAAAACTCATTTTTAATCAAATTCACCAATTTAGAATTGTCACAATCCTGAGAGCCACGAACCTTCATGCCATGATTTACTTTTATTTTCTATTCTCTCCTTTCCTAAATATGACATATAGAAAATATAATATTATATCTTGTGGCGACTCCATTCATATTCCATGGTAGAAAGCTGTCCCCTCCTTTAATTTTTTTGTTTCCTAAAGTAAATATCTATAAAATTTATGAATCCGTACTTTCTTAAATTTTAGATGTGTCTGCTCGATATGCCTCCTTTAATTCTCTCTTTAAAAACATTTTTCTTTAATTAGCCGGCAGAATTTGAATCTTTATTAAATTACGCTTTTATCATATATTGACTTGTAAAATTATATCTGGTTCAGGTATCTGAATCCTAAATATAGCTAGACGTTAGTAAATTAAGAAAATTAAAAATAAAATAAAATAATTGGAAAAAAAAAATCTCTCCAAACAAAACAAAAAATGGGGAGAAAACTCGTTGTGAGAGAAAGTTCCACGCAGAACAGGGAAAGCGAGTTTGACATTTAAAAAAGAAACAAATATTTCTCATTTTGGGGTATTTACTGGTTTGTCCCTCAAATCTTTATATATTATGATTTTGCCCCCCAAATCTCATAAGTTACAACAATTTAGTCCCCTTCTCTAACACAGTTAAATATTTGACTATTTTACCCGTTTTTTCCTCTTCTATTTTCCTCCTCTCTTCTTCTTCTCTCTTTCTCTTCTCTTCTCCTTTTCTTCATTATTTCTCCTCTCTTCTTTCTCCTCTCTTCTCCTCTCTTCCCTAACACAGTTAAATACTGAAAGAAGAGAGGAGAAATAATGAAGAAAAAGAGAAGAGAGGAGGAAGAGAGAAGAAGAAGAGAGGAGGAAAATAGAAGAGGAAAAGAGGGGTAAAATGGTCAAATATTTAACTGTGCTAGAGAAGGGGACTAAATTGTTGTAACTTATGAGATTTGGGAGGCAAAATCCTAAATATGAAGATTTGGGGGGCAAAATCATAATATATAAAGATTTGAGGGACAAACCAGTAAATACCCCTTCTCATTTTATATCCGATCACATGTAGCCAAATATGGTAGTTTTCAAAGTAGCACACCATTTTTCTTAGTAAGCCTACTTTCCAACTGTAAGTCCGAAGAACGAAAAAGACTATATAGTGGGCTTACTAAGAAAAGTGGTGTGCTCATTTGGTTACTCCCCCAAATATGGGATCAGCACATTGGAGGTGATTTCGTACGGCCTAACAACAGTAATTCCGCAAAGGTTAGAAAATATTTTGTAGCATAAGAATTATGTCAGAGATGGATGTTGCTTCGATAGTTCCACGTCCACAACAAGGTCCATTAAATCTCTCAAAGTAAGAAAGAGACTTACGTTTTAAGCTACGACTAAGTCATAAATATCCATAAGAGTTTGACTAGAAAAAAAAAAGAAAAAAAAAAAAACAGGAAAAAGCATAAAAATTTAAAAAGAATGAAAGTGGATGCAATGCAAGAGGCTGAATGAATGAAACAAGTTGTCGGCAGAATGGGACTGAATCTATGGCTGTAGGGTCTAGTGAACTACTGCAAACTTGCACAATGAGAATCAGAGAAAGAAATAGGAGAGATTTCAAGAGTTTATAGAAGAATGAAATTTGAGAAGACTGCGGCGTTGTTTCCATTGAAAATATGAAATCGCTGTTTACATTTATCTCCATTATTCAGACGAGAATTTGATTTATGTGTTTGGTACGTCTGTTATTCCTTACACTATTTCTAAATCTATAATTATGAGATGGATATTTTTGAGAATTTGATTTATGTGTTTGGTACGTCTGTTATTCCTTACACTATTTCTAAATCTATAATTATGAGATGGATATTTTTGTAGTACTTGTGAGAGTTTGAGAGTTGGAGTCCAACAGAATTAAATATCGAGCTATTGTTAATCATCGTTGAGCAAATCTTGTATTGACATTAATAACATTGCAAGAAAAAGAAATAGAAAAGGAAAGAGGAGTAAGAAAATGGAAAAAGAAATAGGATTTCCTTCGTTGTTTGGTTTTAAAAAAATAAAATAAAAAACTACGTAAAAAAATTGTTCTGAACTCCCTTCACTTTCTTATCATAATTCCATACAGTAGGAACATATGGTAGGACCTTTAAATAATATTTTCTCTTATTTTCTTAAGGATAGCAGAAAAAAAGAGAGAAAATTTTAAGATAAATTTTCTCTTACTTTCCTTTCACTTTATTTTCTTTTAAATTTTCTCACAAACCAAACAATAGAAATTACTGTTTTTCTCTTCTTTTTTTTTTTTTCTTTTCCTTTGTTTTTCTCATTTTTTTTTTCTTTTCCTTTATTTCCTTTCAGATCGAACAGAGCCTTAGGGTTTTTCCACGCAAAAAATTTATATTTATCTGTGTTTGATTTTTTGAAATTTTTATTTTATGATGTGATTGATCATAAGTTATTGTCTACTTAATTGATATTGATATCCATCATATTTAATACTTTCACACGTAATTAGCATAAGATATAGGGGAATGGCTGACAAAGTAGCAAGAGGGCAATTTGTGTGTATTTCCCTAAATGGAACTTCCCCTTGAATGAATAGTTTTTTTTTAAGTCATTACGCGTGGTTTCCCTCCGCATTAATAGAACTTACAACATAGTCCATTATGGTCAATATTAGACCCTTACAAAAGAAACATACAAAAGGACACAAACTAAAACTTAATAGCTTGTCATATGTTCAGGGTGATGAGTTTGTTCAGTCGAAATCATTTTCCGTATCTAAGCCTCCCTCTAAGAGGCCCGCAACGGCAATATCATTCGGAGTTGGGCAGTTGATCGTTAGGAACTCTTCCTCGGTGGAAGAGTTAAATAGTTGAAGTTGACAAACAATTTTGATTGTAATATTTTCCATTTATAGGTGTTATCATTGATTATTTGGGTCCACAGAAACTTTACTCAAGCAGTAGTATTGGCTCGCAGGAGGAGGAGCTGCATCAATCCATATCAGTAAACAACTTTATCTTATTATTATCTCCTTACGTGATATTTTCTTTTGATTATTTAACAAAATTGGCATGGTCTAGCAATAGATGTAAATTGAGTTGATCATAATCTTTAAGGAACTCATTTATGACAATTTAAGCAAAATAAAGACAAAACTATTCTCAATTTATTCATCAATTAACTCGTCAATTTCTATCAATTATTGAGACCATAATATGGTTTATCGATTTTCAGGATCAGAGTTTATCAAACTTTTAAGAGAGATGACTTACAGATAGGAATGAGAATGGGTAAATCCAAGGTCAATTTTTTGCTCGTCCTATTCAAATTTCTGAATTAGAAAAATAAAAATTTTATTTTTAATTCAAAATTTTGAATATGACGAACTAAAAATTGGCCAATAAACCCGCCCATTCTCATCCCCACATACAAACCCTCGAGTAACATAAAATATTGGAGCATTTCTCCTGTAAGAAACATGTATGAAATTATGCTACTGAAACAACCAAAGCAAATATAAGAACAATTTTTTCTTCTGGTAATCCACAAATAAGTATGTTTTATACTTTTTTTTTCAACTAAAATTTTCTTAAAAATTCGATAATGATCACCGTTGCATTGTGTGATGTGAATCGTGTAGGACACGTGCACGGACAGTTAGTAAGGAAGAAAGTCTGCAAAATGTTACCTGATCAACATCACAAAAAATCTATACATTATCACAAATAAAAGAGACATATACTGTACATTGCATCTGAATGAATTTGGACGATGAGGATAGCGTATCATTGGCCGTATCTAACTCTTGCTGTGCTGACTATCTCTGTATAATGATTTCCCTCTGTATGAACAAAGACTGAGATAAGGAATATTAACAAATAAATGGGAACATAAAAAAGCTTCATGTAAAAATGTAAAGTTGTTTGCCATAAAAAAACTGTCCATATTGTTCAAATTTATCTAGTAAAAAATTTTAGGAGTATAAGTATCTACTGTGATTATAAAAAAGATTGGTGATAACATTTTAAACTACGTACATCAAAACTTTAAGCAGAAATATTTTTTAAAAACTGCAATCAACAAAGGCTGAAATCTCTAATACAGATACGCGTGCACATGCACATGCACAAACCTAAACATACTCCCAAGCATCTGACGACAGTTGGGAGCGACAATATTGATTTATTCTAATTCCATAGAACTCCTATTTGATAAAGCATCATCACAAGTAAGATGTCACAGCAGTTCAAATTTATTCTTCCCTTCTATTTTCAATGGTCAGTTTGAAGGATCAGTTGAGATTTCTCACCACCATCCTAAAATTGTGGAGGCTTCAAACCAAGTAGCCATTCAATTTTCATATCTTGGACTTGATTGTAGATTCCTACTTGAGGCATTAAACATAATGAAGAAAATTTTGCTCTGAACAACTTATACCAATAGACTTTCTTTCAAGCCCACATCAGTTACTAGATTTTCCGAAATGGACAAAAAATGAGAGACTGATGGATCTCTATTACTTGTAATTATTACATGGTAACATGCTAATAAAGAGTCGTATGTTATTATCTATCCATAGGTTTTTATATTTACCTCTGAGTGGTAGATTCTTCGGTGTGATCAAGAAGAACCATGCTTGTTGAGTGTTGTTCCTCTTTTATACTTTGGACAGATGTGGAGGACCCGGTCCATGGCCAATCTGTGGCCATGCTCTGTGTTTGGCTGTCATAGGATAGTTTCCCAAATGACCGAAGCCTGGAATCTTCAACCTCCAGGGATGCAGGCTTCATGGATGGTACCGGCACTGTACTATTACCTTCAAGGATGCTCACTACTATTGACATTAGAGGTCTAAGAGTTGGGGACGGGTTCGTGCATGCTAAGCACAAATTTAGCGTTTGCAATGCCTCTTCTTTTGGGTAGTTTGAACCCAGTTGGGGGTCGACAAGTTCCAGCAGCTTCCCTTGCTCTGCTAGAACGTAGGCCTGCATAGCATAGGAAAACATAATTCTCATATGTTACCATCCAAAATATGAAACCAAAAGAAAAAGAGTTGCGAAATCCAAGATGCAAGCAAGAGGAAATCAATCCAAAATAAGGTAACGCACCAAAATATATGGTAGGTTTTGTTAGAGAGTTGTTAGAGAGATAGAATTACTCTCAAGCATCACTAGTTAATACAAATCCAAACCAGTCAGTTTAACAAATATCCCTTGCCATTAGCATATCTGAAGCTGAACCTAAACCCAAGAATCTTTTCTGGGTCAAAATTCATATCCAGATCCACATGCACCTCGAGACAAGATCCCAGAAGGAGGCTAGAATTGCGACCCACCGTGGATCCTGAGGCCTTGACAGTAGAGGACCTGGTGTCACAGGTACTCGACATCATGGAGGAGTGACAGGCAGGGACAACGTCTATTGGGGTCATCTGCATATCTACCTCTCCATGGTGACTTTAGCTAAATTTCCTTGTATTACATATGTATGTATCTATATGCTCTCTCCATAGTGGGAGAATATCTTATGTAGAACCTATCGGTATTATGTTTCATTAAGATCATTTAATGGAACTTGGGGGAGTATATACCCACCATTTTAGCTCAAAAAATTTCATATCCAGACCCAAAATTTCTGCCGAGTCCCCTTCCACTCCCTCATTTTTAACCAGAAGATACTGCTTTAAGCCCGGCTAGAAAGCAAGTAACTTTAGGAATGCCATAAGTAATCTAATGCTATAGTTTTTCTTTTGAACAAAGGCCATATACTAACGGGGGAGAATGCAATGTCTTGGTAGGAAATTGGAGATTGACTACTGTTCCAATGCATCGATTGTGTGATGAGATCGATAGTTAAAGGCATAGTTAAACAAACTTACAATGAGCATCCTATCAACGACGACCATGTTCATTATATGGACATACAAATGAAGCAGCAAGATAACTGGGTATAGTTATATGCTCCAAAAAATATTTACTTACAAAAAAAAAAAAAGGATATTGGCATAAACATCGTAGTTTCATCTTTAAGTCAATTACTGAAAAAAAAATGTAACTACAGGTGTTTATTAAGGCAAAATTTAAAATTTCTTACCCAATCAAGCAGATAAGTAAAGTCCTCCTTAGGCCTATAGCCTGTATTGCTCATTCCACTAACAACTTCCAGCATAACGACTCCAAAGCTGTAAACATCTGCTTTGTCCGTCAAATACCCCCTCAATGCATATTCAGGAGCCATATATCCTCTGCACAAGTTTACGGAGATTATACAAAACCAATAAATCTTTTAGGGATGACAGCTATTTTGCAAGGAAATAGAACTTTCACATTTCTTTTCCGTTTCTAGATAAGAAATAGGGCCGATTTTGGGAGTACTTATAAGAGCTTTTATTTAAAATATTGGCATTTATAATTTATGGATGTAACTGTAAATATTATTCAGATATTGAGTCAAAATAATTGGTGGATTTGGTACTTGCCAATGGACTTGAAAAATCAAAATTTATTTGCAAATTACTGATCATCCACATATTAAATAATCAATGTTTGAATTTTGAGAAGGATAAACTTATTGTTTCAGACGTAATCATTATTTGGAAATCATTATGCTACTGGTTTAAATTAAGCGGCTGAATCTATATTCCTTTAGCACCGCGACTGGGGTCTGTTAGAATCGACTAAAGTAAACATGGTGTGTGCATGCATGTGTGCATGCACAGGCAGGTGTTAAGTGATAGAGAAGTGTGTACATGCCATGTTTGTGTGTGAATTAACGATGTCTACAGTATACAACTGCCAAGTTCTGAGCCTTGCTGATGCGTTTAACAAATCTCAGAGTTTATCAAGTTGCTAAATATGGCTGAAATGTATTATCAATAGCAGTAATAGCAGATACGTGATCCAATTTTCTCAAGGTATTTATAATATACTCACACAGTTCCTGCTATCCTAGTGCTGATATGGCTGTTCTCTTCATCATCAAGTTTTGCCAAACCAAAGTCTGATATTTTTGCGTTGAGATCTTTATCGAGCAGAATATTAGTTGCTTTAATGTCTCGGTGAACAACCTTCAACCTGGACTCCTCGTGTAGAAATGCCAAACCCTTTGCTATCCCCAGGCAAATCTTACGCCTTGTTTGCCATGCCAGATTCAGCCGAGAATCTTCAGGACCTGTGAGTGCCCACATATTCAAAAAAAATAAGATCTAAAAAAAATAACAAGCAAACCTGAGAACAATAATTCCTTGATTGATGTTTAGCATGCTAGGAGAAGCTCTCACCAAATAAAGCACGGGCAAGGCTGTTATTTTCCATATATTCATATACTAGCAGTAACTGATTTCCTTCAATACCACATCCATAAAGCTTCACTAAATTTGGGTGTTGTAGCGCAGATATCATGCCAATCTCAGTTATAAATTCACGGTTTCCTTGCTTAGACTTGGAAGATAGTTGTTTGACTGCTATTTCTGAACCATCTGCCAACACACCCTAACACCATACCCAGTTGTAGTTCAGGATCAAAGCTCATACTACAACCGAAGAATTTAGATAGTGAAAACCGAATGAAAGTGTACCTTATAAACTGGACCGAATCCCCCTTCGCCTATTTTATTTGCTGGGTCAAAATTGTTGGTGGCAGCTTTAATCTGTTTCAAGGTATACGTACTGGTATGCAGTTCTAGACCTCTAAGTTCTGCACCCAAAAAAGAAACGAGGAAAGATTGAAAAGAATCAAAACTAATTTTTTTTAAGTCAAGATGTTCAGTGATATATTGTTTTTTGGAGGATTATGAATTTAGCTGATGGACTGAAAGAACAAAATATGCAAGTAAACAAGCAACACAAGAATTTTATCGATTGAGAATTATCAGGAAGAGAACAGAATAATAATGACATGTTAACTTAGGCATAATGGATTTGAAAAGGCCTATGACTCGGTGAACTGGGAGTGTCTACTAGAAACTTTGCGGAGTAAAGGGTTTGGTCCAAAATGGCAAGGATGGATCACGCAATGGTTAAAGACAGCGAAAACACAGATCACAATTAATGGGGAAATGGGAAGAGAGATCAAATGCAGAAGAGGACAGAGATAAGGAGGATCCGCTGTCTCCGCTTCTGTTCACCTTGGATGCCGATGGGCTGCAAGCAATCATTAACGAAGCTAAAGGAAAAAAAAAAAAAAAAGAAGACCGATTGAAGGTTTTCTGATGCAGTCACAACTAGTAACTTGCAATATGCGGATGACACGATACCATTTGGCCAGGCCCATATAGAACAGGCACAAGTAGTGCAAAGGATTCTAGGAACGTTTGAACTTTGGTCAGGATTAAAGGTTAATTTCCATAAGATTCATATTATATTCCTAGGTGACTTTGACATAAATTTGTTGATAGAGAGGATCATCGGCTGCCCGAGAGGGGATTTCCCAATAAAATATTTAGGCATCCGGCTGAGACAAATAGCCCTGAAGAAGACGATTGGAGAGAGTCAATAGAGAAATTACAGAGAAAACCAGGAGGCTGGCAAAGAAATTATTATTCACTGGGAGGGATAATCACACTAATAAACTCAGTTCTATCCACGACCCCACTATATACCTTATCAGTCTATACAATTCTTAAAAATGAAACGCAAGGTACATAACCCACCGTTTATTCTCCCAAAAAATAAATAATAAATAAATAAATAAACTTAAGCAAAACCAAACGCGAAGGAAATTGATAGACACAAAAAAAAAAAAAAAAAAAAACTAAACCTTATCCTCTTCATTAGTTGATTTTCTTACCATTATCTTCAGCATTTTTCTTTCTAAAGCAAAGCCAAATTGCAAGTGAGAACAAAATGATCACTGCACAAGCACCAGCAACAATACCCACAATAGCTCCCGCTGATATGTTCTTACCTGTATCGGGCTTGAAATCTACATGGAAAAAAATGTTGGAACATCATCACCAGTGAGAAAATAAAGATGAGTGTAGCAAAGAAAACATGAGTGCAAATTTTGTTAACTTACTTGGTGTAACTGAAATAGCCGATATAAGAGGTCCATACGAATTTCTATATGGGATAGAGTTGGTCCCTTTACCAGCCCAGTAGAAGGAAACCTCCAAAGTACCATCCACGTCTACATTAAAGGACTTGATGATTCTTTTACCGGTCCCGTTGGCTTCTTTTGCTATATTAAATTCTGGTAATACTGTTTGGCCCTGAAAAAAGTGAAACCCTTTTCATAAATATTTCATACAATACAAATCCAAATTCATGAGTCCAAGTCATAGAATAACATTGTACAAGAATTATAGAAAAGGATTGCATTCTTCTTTGAGCAGGACCAAGAACAATGAAGGGAGATCTCCAATAAAGAGGAAGTAAACAGCAGTATGTTTACCATACTGGGGGGAAATAACCACTAAACTTTCATAACTATTAAAAAAGGATGCCAAGCAGTAGGCTTTGCTAATACCCCTCACTTAGGCAATGCTTCAACAACAACAAAGTGCAAGATGTGAAAACTTTTAGAATGAAACATTACAAGTGGACTTTCATATCTCCATGTCGGTGCACAGGTGTTTTTCTTTTTCTTTTTCTTTTTTTTTTTTTTTTTTGATGGGGTGGGGAGATAATTTTTCCCAACTGTTTGTGGTCCAAAGTAGATAAATATTTTTTTAAAAAATAGGAAAAAACAATCACATACTGCAAAATGCACTTCCCATCTTTAGATACACCAAGCTAAAACCTAGTACCAAAAATATAGTAAGAGGGAATTAACCAATCAAATCAATCTCATAAAGGTAGCAAATAAGAAGAGAGAAGAGAACAGTATGATAAATACCAAGTTCTCTGTAGTTCAAAACACATGCCAATATCTGCAAGCAACATAGAGCTCTGCTACAATCAGAAGATGAAAGTGCAGAGTTGTTCACAGCGCTCAAACTATGACCTTACAATTCCCAAATGGCATAGTTGCCAATCACACACCTCGTCCTAGTGCTCTGGAACTGAAGCCCAGTCTGGCTACCTCTTGAAAGGCTTATTTGCTGGAATTATTAGAGAACACTCTCGTGTTGAATCCAATACAGTTGAAGGTTTCGGGTTCAGGGCATTATAATAGTAGGACAAGTACTCACATTTCTAGCAAGCATAAGGTTATGGAGATCAAGAACTACAACTAGGTGTTGTCACGTCGGCTAAACAAAATAAGAGAAACTTGATGAACAACAAAGAAAGTTTCATGATAGAAATGATACCTGAATTGATACATCGAAAAGTCGTCTTCCAACACTCGAAAATGTTTCATCGTCTGTGAATATTATTTCAGCAAAGTGGAGACTCACGTTATAGTTTCCCTTCTGTAAGCAGAGGCCATAGTATCTGAGGGAGGAAGGGCTGAGCCGAGCTGTTGTGTATAATTCTGGATTCGACATATTCAATAATGATGCATTTGTTACAGTGTAAGCAGCTGAAGAATTGTCTATAAACAATCCTGTACTGGTTGAAGCCCATTTAATATTGTCTGAGTAATATCTTGATGCTCCGCTAGGAGATGAGTCATCTTCATAGTCATTGCCATCAATGGTCACCTTACGACCACCACAGTTTATGAACAAGTTGAAGTCTGCAGAAGTAAGAAGCCAAATATACTTAGCCATGGAATAATTCTTTCAATGGTCTACTGGAATTTTCAAGAATTGGATTTAAGAATTTGAATTCAAGAACTTCTGAAGGAGAAAATATTCTTGAAATTCTTGTTGAGAGCAGCATCGTAATTGTGTTTCAAAACCCACTTGTTGGTTTCCCTGAACAAGGAAGGTTCCTCCGTAAGCATGTCACTATCCTATGAAAAGATGAAGAAGCAGAAAAGCAGTTAGTCATGGTTTTGAAGGTAAATGCCCAAAACAGGTTCGATTATAAAAACATAAAAGATACTATTGTTGCAAGGGTTAGAAGAAGCTTACCCATCGTTATCTGTTGTTGAGTAACTGGATGCCAAATCCCTGCAAAGATCACTCAGATAAGTACCTAGCATGTCTAAACTTAGGTAGATGAATGAGAAAACATAAGTAATAGAAGCCAAGGTTCCTTACACATTCCCTTGCTGGCAACTGGATGGCGCAGGGGACCCCGTGAAGCTGTTGTAAGATACGTCCCTGAAATATGGGATTTTAGAAAGTGACAGAAAATGTTTCATCTTTTCCCTTAAAAAAAATCTGTAACAAAATGAAACCATAAGTTCAAATCTTCTTGTAGAACAACGTACAACTTCTGATTGCTGCTCAAGATCCATTGAGGTATTGTTCCATTTAGCATGTTATTGCTAAGAAACCTACAGAAGCAATGCCAAAGATCACAGAACATTTTGTCAATGTTAAAAAGAAGAATTTAGAATTTATTCCTTTGGATAAATGGTAGTAGAATAGATCCACTCTTGTATATTTCCTCAAAAGAAAAGAAAAAAAACAGAAAAAAAAATTTCTAGACATGCATATTAGAATTAAATATACTTACATATAATCAATTGAATTTTTCAGTGCATCATAGCTTTTTGGAATACCGCCAGTCAGATTGTTGAAGCTCAGGTCTCTGACAAACAAGCATAATAAGCAAGCGAAAGTGTCACATAAATAGAATTGTAACTTGGTGACTGGGTATGTGGTGTAAGATAATATTGGGTTCCCAAAGATCAGCTTCATGACTGACATCAGTTCTAGAAGTGAGGATCAGCATCTAGGAGATCAACTGGTCAAGCATTTGAAGTAAGGATGCAAAATATTAAAGAAAATGTGAATTCCCTCAACTGATCATAACCTTTTCAGTGCTGTATCACATCAAACCCAGCTATTCCTCAAGTATTTTTGGTGAAGCTCAGATTTCAAGAAGATAATGGAGGAGGCAAGCTTTACCATCTAAAATTCATCTTGTGCAAAGAAGTGGCTATAAGAAGAGAGGCTTTGGAATTATGAATATCATCCTTATTAAGCCCTAAATACAAACATATGAAAAATGAGTGCTAATGCACAGACCTCAGATACAACATAACTGAACAGAGGACAAAAATTTGACCCATATATTTACATCTTGTTGGTTGTATTACTTATAATACTTAGAAAGAATTAATATTGTAGGATTAGAAAATTGCAGTCAAATTTAAACCAGAAAGATGATATTAGAGAAGAAATCCGAATTGATATTTATATATAAGTAGTTTACTTTAGAAGAGAATCAGAAATATATATAGGTACAAATACTGTAATAAGACTAATAAGATTATATCTTATTACCTACTGTTATTAATCAAATCTAGAGATATAATTAAAATATTTAATTTGAATTGATCTATATATCTATAATATATATAGGTTAATTATCTAATATAAACGTAAAACAGAATTAGAATACTTTACTGATTGGAAGTAAGTGTATGCAGAAAATGATTAGAAGATAATCGAGACTAGTGTTGGACACTATCTCCTTAAAACCGATTCGCCCTCCACCGTTTTACTTCTGAATTACAGTGGGCGTCGGTCTCCTAGGATACAACGATCGGTCTGCAACAGGAAGGAAGCAACAATCCTATTGCTCTGGTGAATCTGATAAAAAATACTCTCTGTTTTATATATGGTGTAGTGCAGGACAGAAGAGAAGAAGATAAATGTTCTTCTGAAACAGAAAACTTCTGTTAGAATCAAAGTTTTTGGCTGCAGAAGAAGTAAGAAGAAAAGAGTAAAATGAACTATCATTATGAGTCTGGATAAAGTCCTATTTATAGGCTTTCAGACTAACAGACGCGACGGTTAAGTTAACAGTTGTGACCGTTTAATGAAAAATGTTGAAAATCCAACAGTCGTATATTTGCGACAATGCGTACGTGCGAAGTGCCAAGTGCGCCACTAAAGCGCCCAATGCGCCCTAAACGCTCATTCGCCCTCGCACACGAACGTGCGCGTGCGCATGCGGGCGGTGCATAGTACCATCCGTGATGCTCAAGATTTCTCCTCTTCTTACATAAGCAATGATATGGAATAAACAATCATATTTAAATCCACATCCTAACAATATTTTTACCAATGTGGGACTATTTTTCCTTTGTTTCCTTTACTATGCATTCCACTTTGAAACCATTTTCCATTCACCTAATTCATTTATTTTTGAATTAGTGAATTGACTCAAAGATATAATTTTCAAACATACATGAATTCAACATTTACATCGTATAATTTGTGTTCAAATATTGTTGGTCTTTGATGGTATATGTATGCTGCATGAACATGGTGACATGGACCCGACAAATGTCACAAGAAAAATCTAAAATAGCACACAAGATATGTGACCTACACGCACGGTTTCACTATAGAAGTACCCTTGGTGTATTCCTTTGATATTAAGAACTTGGTACCCTCACTGAGAGAAAGATATCAACGAGTTCCACTGGTTTCGATGGTTCCATTCCAAGTTTCAGTTACAGTTCCCTTATAAATAAATAGGTAACCACTTAATATGTTTACCATTTATGGCGAGCTTAAAAAGCATGTAATACAAACATATAGACTAAAGGGGGTTAAGATAAATGAACTTAAGATACTCAATGATTTTTTTCAAAATCTAATCTAAATAAATATGAATACGATGAGCTTCATGTTAAATTATGCTTATACAAAATAAATAAATAAATAAATAAATATCAAACTGTTGAGTTTTGTGGAGCCTGAAGTATTGTACACTAACCCTAATCCGCGGATCCAACTTCGCAGTAAGTTGGCGGGGGGTGGCAGGGCGTAGCGCCCCCTTGTTCAGGGGTTTGGGGGCGAAGCCCCAGAAAATTTTATTTTAAGGGATATTTAGATAATTTTTCATGATAGTAGGGTTGCAACTCAGCCATATATATATATATATATATATATATATATATATATATATATATATATATATATATATATATATATTCTCATCCAGTACTTGGATCTCTATTCTCAAATAGTGAAGAAATCATCTGGGGGTCGTGAACGTAGTCCAATTTGGGACGAACCACGTAAATCTTTATGTTCTTGTGATATGTTATTCTTTATTCTTCTATGATTGTTACTTAAATCTATGATAATCACTACACAAACTATAATATACTATAATTTAGAGATTTGAGATTGCTATAGAAACAACAACAATAACAAGCAAGTCTTTTATCCCAAGTACTTGGGGTAGATTACATAAACCAAAAGAGAATCATGCCGAATTGGTCACATGGATGATTTTTCTCCACTCATTCCTATCGAGCAAAGTGTCTTCCTTTAAACCTCTATCCATGTTTTCTTCGGTCTTACATTCGATCTCTTAACTTGTTATACATTGATTATCTCCTCTCGTTAAACTGGTACATTTGTAGGTATGTCTCACATGACCAAACCATCATTGGCAATTTACTTGCATATTCTTTTTGATGGGTGCTACACATATCTTAATACGAAATTCAGTTTTTGGCTCATGTCCTGTAACATGCCTACAACAACTCTCCTCGCTTATCCTGATTTAAGAAATGATGAAAATTTTAAGCACAATACTGCTGTAGTTTGAGATTGCTATAAAAATTGAAAAAAAAATAAAACTGTTAACAACTAGAAACATTAGCACCTCTATTTCCCTTTAATTTTAAAATTTCTTGCAAGTTTGGTAGCTTTTATCAAGTTCATCTGAAATTTAACGAAACTAGCCTAAAACTAACCGATACCAGCCCAAAATTAGCAAAACCTAGATTTATGTCTAGTTTCATCCTGGAACCAATGAAACTGAGATGCAACACACAAATAGGAAGAAAACCAATGAAATTTTGATCCATGCTTTTAAGTCATATGTTTTAATCAGCGACTAACACAAAATTTACTACGAAGGAAAAAAGAACACTAGATGATATGAGCTTTTCCTTCCAATATTGTTAACAATTACCAAAAGGACTTACAGCAAAAACAACGGCAGATCTCCAATGTAATCGGGGAGCTGACCAGATATTGATAAATTCCTCAAGACCCTGTATCACCACCAAAAGATAGTACACAATCAGAACGTATGAATCAAAATGGGGTAACTAGATGTACTTTCATACTCACAGTTGTTCCATATTTTTCATATTCTGAAGTGGAGGAAACTCTCTGATCCCTCTTATATCAGTAACCCTCCTGCATAAAGAAACATCTAAGAAAATAACACACAAGGAGATCCTAAGCTTGGGAGAGTTGCGAAGGAAAGGTATTATCACTCTTACAGCCGAGAAAGAGAGGTCAAGTTGGCAAAGCTGGGAGGAAATGGACCTTCCAAAGAAGTTCCTTGCATATCTCTGTAAATAGTTTCCATATAAACTTCAAAATTTCACAACCTCTCCAAAAAAACAAAAAAAATGCAACATAAAATGGAAAAGTGTGCCTGGAGTGTCTCCTTAGATAATTATCTAAAAAGGCGGTCTAAAAGTACATCATAGGTCCTCATTATGGATAATTCATATTGTTCACTGTGATCTTAAAATACTGGTATATAAAAAATTGTGCACTTTAAATACATTTTTAGCATACTTTGGATGGTTACAAAATTATGGTTTTTTAACAATAAACAAATGAAACCTCTTGATCGACAATATACAAGTATCCAAATCACATGATATTTTTATACACTACCTATTGAAGACATGAAGTTCACGATGAATAGTTTGGATCACTCATTTTTATATCCTATCTTAATATTTTAAGGCTGCTATTATACATTACAATGTTAGGTGTTACCCTAAGAACGCTTTTACCAACATAAAATAGTAATGCGATACTCACAGCCGTTCGAGTTGTGTCCAGTTGCCAATGAAGCTAGGGATTTTCCCAGAGATTGGGTTACCATCTATTAAACTGCAAAGAAATCATTATTTAAGAAATAAAAGCTAATTTAATTTACACAAAAAAAAACAAAAAAAATTGAGTTTTATCACAAATAATAATTATCATACAGCTCTTGAAATTTTTTAATTTGCAGTGACAGATAAGATCAATTATTTCATATTATTCACAAAAATATAAACAAACTATCAAGAACACATTTAACGACATAAAACCTTGTATAATGGAAAGTATTGCATGCATTTAGGATACTAGCTATTTCCTCATTAACCTTTTCCTGCTCCACCATCTTCAATGTTTAAAGAACTGCAGTGGCGCATATCGATACATAACATAGGCTATACATTCCGCAGGAAAATTCAATTTGGGGAAGGGATTCCAAACTTTTTCGGAATATAATATTGATCCATTTATAGAGGCCAGTATATACTTAAAATACAGGTCTATTATGATTGTTTGGGAAAAAGAAGGCATATTGATTATTTCTCTTCATACAGTAATACATAATTATTATCCTTAAAAAATTAACTATTACTCGTAGTTATGGTTTTATCTTTTATTAAAGTCCCTTCCACTCAAGTAAAACTTCTAAATTATTGTGAGGGTAGACTAGTAGAGGAATATAGTTTTGGTTTTTTAACTTATATATTCACCAAATATAAATATTTACATCCATACCCCCAAATCTCAATATTTACAAGCATACCTTTCAAGCCGCATAAGTTGGATCTGGTACCCTTCTAATTCTGAAATGTTAAATTTTGGATGGAACCACCATAAAAAGACTAAATTACCTTTTATTATATTTTTATATTTTTTCCCCTAATGATTAATTTCTTGCAAGACTCAACCTAGTCACTTTCATTTCCCTTTCACATTCGTAATTGTGGACACAGAGGGAGGCAGAGAGTAGTTAGAGGGTTAGCAATAGAGAAGAGGGCATGGAATAGAGGAAAAGAATAGGATTGGTTGGAGAGAGAGAGAGAGAGAGAGAGAGAGAGAGAGAGAGAGAGAGAGAGAGAGAGAGTCATGAAGGTAAACTTATGGATCTCAATTTAGATTTTAATATGACATGAGAGTTCAAACAGAATATTCCTTTAAAATCATGTTTCCTTACAGTAAAGAGCATTATTGGGTCCAACTTATAAGATCTGGAGAAATGTGTGTAAATATTTGATATGTTAGGTATGTACGTAAAAAACCTATAACTATATACTCTAAAAAATTCTTGCAGGTCAAGATCCCTTTCTATGGGCCGATATCTAGGCTTTTTGAATTGCTGTCTACATAGTTGTTATAATATCATTTTAAAGTCCCTCCCGCCACACCAAAATTCCAAAGTTATTGTTAGGTCTGCTAGAAAAACCTGATAGCCAAATTTGACCCAAACTCTACCCGCTCATGAATGGGTAGTTCCTGAGTCTAAAAGATGGACCTATGTATAATAAGGTAGTATCTAGTCTGACCTGAATACAAGTCTATTTAGGCATAGGCATAGACGGTTATTGTATAAATTACCCAACTTGCACCACTAACTTTTACCTGTAACTAAATTAAGTTTAAAAAAGCTAACATAATTACATAAATATAGACTATCTTTCCCTAATTCTATACCTAATTCCCCATCTCATCTCCAGACCCCAGACACGATTGCCTCCTCCTCGAGTCGCCTCTTCATTGTCCCTAGATATACCCTACGTCTGCTTGCTAACTTAGAGTAGAATCAAATTATGTGTTTTAAAGTTTTTGGATTTCAAAAAGAATCAAAAATTTATAAACATTGGCTAGTATATCAATTCATGACACAGCAGATTTTACATTGTCGGGTATGCATTTAGTATTTCAACAGAGCGTCGAAAGAGTTTGTTGAGATACTAGCACATCTCAGCAAGATCCTATGGTTATACCAGCAAAATACTGGGTTCAGGCTGATACTAGCAGCGGGACAGTATCCACACCCATGCAAATAGAGGAGGGAGCCCCATAACAGCATGTGGCTAGCATACTATTGACTGCACTTATCACTATCAAAACCCCAACTCTAGTAGCAAACTTGATTTTCTTTACCCAATATTTTATTACTCTCCTGGAGCAACAAAAAGATCAACTGTAACGGTCAGAGTCGAACTAGAACTCGTGAACCCCTCCCTACTCTGCCAAAGCAAAACAAAGAAAAAAGAACACAAAGCTCCCCATGTTGATGGCTTGAAGATGTCGTGTTAATCTGTAACATTAAACTTATAAATGCATCAGTAGTCCTAATTTATCCTTCTCACATCATGGTGTGCGCTAAGCATCTAATCCAGTTTAACCACGTTCTGAATTAGTTGGTATACACAGCTTTTTGCCATGTCATAGAGAAAGTCAGGGTATTTCTAGAAACTAGAAAGTGATCTTTAGTATGTCGATGATTTGTTCATTATGGACTATGGTCTACATAACTACCGCAAGATGCAGTTTTGAAGGGGGCAGACATAGATGACAATGTGCTGGCAGCAGTTGTAGTGTTCATTTGTAGTTCATGGTTATTAACGTTGCCCAACATTAACCACAATCTATACATGACAGAAACAGTAATGAAAGCGAATAGTAACGCACAAGGAGGACATGTTCTTCAGATTCCCAAGTGACTCTGGTAATTCTCCAGAGAAATTGTTTGAAGTGAGGAACCTGCAGCAAAAAAGAAATAGTGAAAACAAAATGTGAAGCTGATTTACTTTCTTCTTTGACAGAAATTAGGCAATGTATTATACATGAGGAGAGACTCACAATCGATTTAACCGTGAAAGTTTGCCAAGGGTTGCAGGAATCGGGCCTCCCAACTGGTTAGCTGCCAGCACCCTACAACTCCCAAAAGGGATGACAACAGGAACAATAATAGTAATCAGCAACCAAGAGTTGAATAATATTTAAATCCATAATAAGCGGAAAATGAGAAGATTTTATATGACGATACAAGCAAAAAAGATTATCCACGGACATCTGTTTCAGTTTTTGAATCAGTATAGAAAACCAGTAAGCGTCACAGAGATTTTTCTGTATTCATGGATTTATGAAAGGATATAATACAGTTAATCAGTAAACTAGTAAAACTTAAGTAACTTATTTTTCGGAGGGAAAGACAACAATGTTTCATCTTTTTCATTTCAATAGAACTCTTTTTAAGTAATTATATAAGCGTCAAGAAAAAAGTAAGGAGAAGTTTACAGTGACTGGAGAGTAGACATGTTTCCGAGCTCATCTGGAATTTTTCCAGAAATACGGTTTCCCAAGAGTGACCTGCAAGCCAGAGGTAATCTGTGCCATTTAAATAGTTGCTTGTCAAGAATATCTGAAAACGATAAAACTTGAAACGAAAAATTTACAGGTTGGTGAGAGGAAGGGAAGCCCACTCTGCAGGAATTGATCCACTTAGGTAATTCCGGGTGAGGTCTCTGCATTAGAAAAAGAATGGAGATATCATTTGCCCAAGTCAGTCGCAAGTATTAGTACATATATTGTCCTATAAGCTTACAGAAATGTTAGATGGGTGAGATTAGCAAACTCAGCTGGCAGCACCCCGGTGAGGCTCAGACTCCTGAGCTGGCTGCATCAAAAAATCGCATAAATGTTAAAGAGTGTAAGAGATAAACAAGGGTAGATCTAGTCACTAGAGCAATTATTCAATCTACATGCACAATCAAAGAAAACACAAAGTGCATACATCATAGTTACGTGACAAACATTGGTGGTCCTATTGCAGTCACACGTGAGGTTATTGGCAGAGTTTTTGGAAGCTAAGGGATCAAATTTCACCACCCATCCTCCATTGCCACTGCAAGGGTCCACAGAAAAGTTCCAGTTCATCTTCAACTTTGCTGCAATCTGTTTGAGAGCATCGACTGTTACCCACAAGTAGCTACATGGTCAGATTAGCTTTATAGAACCTAGAAATGCTAAAACATAAGAAGAAGGAAAAAAAAAAACTATCTTTTCCCCTTCTGGTGCAAGAAAAAAAATTATAACATTCTGAAAATAATTGTGATATGAGCTTCCTCTATTGTAAATTTAGACATATCCTTGTCGAACAATTTAACCACCATGAAAAAAAAATTCTGATGGATAGAGAATAGATATTCTATCATTAGCTTTATATAACATATTTACATAAGCAGAATGTGTTCAAATTATTGGAACATTTAATAGAACCATTAAGCAATCTGCGGACTGGTCATCCAAAGAACCCATGGAGCAGAAAATAGAGGCAACAAATCAACAAACAAGCTGCATCCATTCAATTCAACATTACCGTCTAGAAGAGAAGTGAAATGCAGTGATGACCAATGCATCGATTTCATTGCAACTAACCTTCATTCAATAACCATTATATAGATTGATTGATTACCCACCATTGACCAATGCTTCAAGTCACTCACACACACATTATCACGAACGCCTTTCGAGCACCACTCTCATCTTCACAAACAAGCTCCCTTCTCTCCCATCCAAATACACTCGCAGGGCTAAGTTTGGCCACACAAGTTTGAAATATGTCACAATCCTTTTTCCATGGCAATGTGACAAGCTAACGACACCTACGACGGTCGCATCGTTCAGACAAATTTCATGCCCAAACGGTTACATTCTTGTGGCCATTTTTGCAAACACATTGCGAGCACTACGACCGCCTTCGCAAACGTGGCACCAGTGCAAACTACTTGACTGAACAAATGGGTTGAATCAAGAACCAAGCAGCTCTTTTTGATTCACTTAACACAAGACAGTAACAACCATCTGCAGCCAACTGCTCAAGGCCCAACGTGGGCAAATCGAGCCATGCAACGTGGATCCCAGTGTTTACGCTAAAAAAAACGTGGACAAATAGAGCCATGCAATAAATAAAGGCTGAGTCTTTTTTTAAGTTTGCTTTTCAAACTCTCTCTCTCATTGACGAACAATTCGATCAGAATCCTCTCTCTATATATATTAATATATAAGAGTTTTGATTAGAGAAGGGAAAAAAAAAAAAAGGCTCTGGCGCTCTGCGTTCGCACTTTGGGCCTCCTTTGTATTCGTTGTGGGCGCGGGGCTCCTTTCGTTCTCAGCCGTCGTATTTGACGGCGACAGGTTCATGGGATTTGCTAAGAGAAATTCTAAATGAGCTCATCTTTTATCCCGTTTCTAGTTCATTGTTTTTATAAATTTGTCCTTTTAAATTTTAAATTAAGTTATTTTTTCCTTTGCAATTGTATTTTATTTTTGGGGTATTTACTGGTTTGTCCCTCAAATCTTTATATATTATGATTTTGTCCCTCAAATCTTCATATTTAGGATTTTGTCCCTCAAATCTAATAAGTTACAACAATTTAGTCTCCCACTCTAACTTTCCCTAATACAGTTAAATATTTGACCATTTTACCTTTCTTTTCCTCTTCTATTTTCCTCCTCTCTTCTTCTTCTCTCTTCTTCCTCTCTTCTCCTTTTCTTCATTATTTTTCCTCTCTTCCTCCTCTCTTCTCCTTCTCTTTTCCTCATCTCTTCTCCTTTTGTAACTTAAGAGAGGAGGAAGAGAGGAGAAATAATGAAGAAAAGGAGAAGAGAGGAAGAAGAGAGAAGAAGAAGAGAGGAGGAAAATAGAAGAGGAAAAGAAGGGTAAAATGGTCAAATATTTAACTGTATTAGGGAAAGTTAGAGTGGGGGACTAAATTGTTGTAACTTATTAGATTTGAGGGACAAAATCCTAAATATGAAGATTTGAGGGACAAAATCATAATATATAAAGATTTGAGGGACAAACCAGTAAATACCCCTTTATTTTTACATAATCGAACATATTAACTCTAATATGGAAATATCTCTCTCCCCTCCTCTTAGCATTAGGGAAATTCTATTTACGAGCACACCAGACACCACTTTGCTCAAGATGTCCACATTTGAAACTTCCAAATTATTATAAGTTCGTTATTATTTTTTTAGACTAAATTACTATTTCATAATCAATTGGTCGGGTATTAATATCCAACCGAATTGAATATCGATCTGGTATTATTACCCGACCAAGTTTTATTTTGATTAGATAGTAATATCTGATCAAGATGAAATGGGGACCGAATTGAAGAGAGAAAGATGATAAGAGGATTAGGATGGGGAAAAATAAACGAAGTGGGCCTATTGAGTAAATATGTAAATATGGAATGATTCAAATTTAAGAGTGTGCACTGAGAGAAAGTTGTACATCTTTGATCAAAATGGTGTGCTTGAATAGATTTTCCCTCGATATTATCCTTAGCTCTGTTTGGTTTGAGGGAAAATAAAGGAAAAGAAAAAAAAAATAAGAAAAAAAATATTGTTTGGTTTGAGAGAAAATATAAAGGAAAATTTAATTTTTATTTTCTATTCTTTTCTCTTTTATTTTCTCTTTCTTTTCTTTCTTCCATTTTCTCTCAAACCAAACACAGCCAAACTATCAAATTCAAAAAATAATGATATTTATTTTCCTCAAATTTATTCTCAAACTCTAAATCCAAATACAATTATCATTGGAATTTAGAAGTGTGCAGGAAATTTCAAAAAGATTTATACAGAGAGAGAGAAAAAAAAAAAAAAGGGAAAATCGGAACATTGAGGGTGTACTTAGTAAAAATCATTGTTTCTAAACTCTAATACGGGCGTATTAAGAAAATAGGCGTCCTTAGTAAAAAAGTAGAACTCATTTAGAATTTTAATTTGCGTATCACCTAAGATGAATTGATTACTTTCAAATTTCAATTCCACTATTAATTTTTTTTTTTTTTTTTTTTTTTTTTTTTTTTTTTTTTGCAGTTGTGCTAGGATTGTCAAGAGGCAGACTTTTCTGATCAAAATTATAAAAATCGTCAATTATATTTTTATAGCACGATGACTTGTGGAGACATCTTTGGCGGGAGGTTCAACTGTAAACTTATAGATTTTTTTTTTACAAAATTATCTGAAATGGATATTTGAGTTGTTGTTGTTGTTATATTATTATTATTATTATTATTATTATATAGACTAGGTAAATAGGACAGAAATCTTGTAGGATTTTAGGAGCAAGTGTCGTAAGTCTTGTATGTCTTTATTAATTTTTCTAAAAATGAAAACTACCTAAATTATTTTTCTTGGAAGTTGTGACGGTGAGTTATAGTTATAGTCCCCATGTTCTATTAATAAAATAATAATAAAATTAAATGTTAGCACATCTTAAATAAGAATCTAAATCTCCGGGGGACAATAAAGTATGCAAAATTAATTTTTGTTCGTTGACAAAAAAATGAGAAAGATCTTATGCATTTAAGTTTTTTAACTAATAAAAAATCAATCAAAATAAGCATCTTATTCTTGGGTGTGGCTCATAGTATAACCAATAGAATAATGACAACTGATTTTTTAAAAAAATCAGTAACAACGAAAATATCCTTATTCATAACTCATTAGAAAGTTTCAGAAGCGAGTCTTCTACAACTAAATTATTAAGAAGGGGTTTTTACATAGCTGTCCCTTATAGTTTTAAAAATTAGAATTTAGTCCCCCAAATCTTTATATTTATAATTTAGTCTCCTAAATCCTTTAAGTTACATAATTTGGTACCCCAGTCATATTTTTGGTCCGAATTTTTCGTTATACCTCACTTTAGTCCTCTCTTCCACTTCTTATTGAGTTCCCTCTCCATTCTTCTCTTCTCTCTCCTTCCTTCCAATTAATCTCTAAAGAGAAGTAACTTAGGGAAATCCAATAAGAAGGGGAAAGAGAGAAAGAGAGAGAGAGAGAGAGGAAGAATGAAGAGAGAAACACACAAAAAAAAAAAGAGAGAGAGGAGGAAGAGGGAATGAATGACTAAAGTGAAGTAACCAGGAGTATAACGGAAAATTCGGACCAAAAATATGATTGGGAGACTAAATTGTGGTAATTTAAAGGATTTGAGGGACTAAATTATAAATATGAAGATTGGGGGACTAAATTCTAATTTTTAAAAATTTAAGAGACAGATATTTAAAAACCCATATAAAGAAATGATACATCAAAAAGATAATAGATATTGAATATGAGATTGAGAATTTGTTTTTATAAAAATATATAGAACTACATTAATCTAATCTGAAAATCTAAGTATCTCATATCTTCTTTCCATTTTTATTTCCATTTTCATTTTTCTATCGAAAAATTAAAAAAAAAAAAAAAAAACAGAAATTCACCATTTAAATCGGAATTATCAAGATTATATATGATAGGAACTCAAAATTTGACAATTGAGAAAACTTACTTTCATGTTGGGGCAAGCTCTGAGCCTGACAATATCTCAGCTCTCCTCCACAGAAGCTCAGAGCAAAGAAAACCATGGAAGCAGCAAGTAGAGCTCCTCTCATCTCTGTCACCGTTGGTGTTGCAAGAGGGAGAGATGTCTGTTTTGTTTTGTTTTGTTTTGTTTTTTGTTTGAAACTATATATTTATAGGGAGACAGATATAAAAATAATATATTAATATGTTGGAGGGTGCGTTACAATGGTCCCACAAGTATGTGTGGCTCGTGTCGGTTGCCGGTTTTGCATGCCGATCAGTCCAATCACGATTCACAGCGGAACCCACCAATTGGCTCGGAAGTAAGGATGATAATACGGTCTTTGATTTGTATATTCAAAATTTTAAATTAAAAAAAATAATTTTTCTAATTCAAAATTTTTTATTAGTACAAATTAAAAATTGATCTGTAGACCTATTTATTAGTATCTCTATTCGGAAGTTATGGATTCATTTTTAGCTGTCATATATAAAATTTTAAATTAAAAATAAAATTTTTACTTTTTAAATTTCAAACGAAAGTTGTCCTTGAGATTGATAATCGAGCAACCGATTTATTTCTACTTTTGATAGTTGGTAAAATATCGAAAAGTGAGAGTAAATGAGTGCTTATAATTTTGCTCTTATTTGTTGATAGCAGATTTTTTATTGTTTACTCTGTGGTTTTTTTGAAAAAGAATTTCCACGGAAATTCAATGTTTATGTTTAATTTATTTATTTTCCCATCCGCAGCAAAGATCAATTTGGTTTTGGTTGTTAATTTTCGCCATGATCAATTTGAGTTCCAAATTCCAACAGCTGTTATCGACCCTTCTCTCATGCCTTGCAATCTTATTATATTTGAATTAAATATTTTTTCCCCCTACATACATGGCTACCGATACCTATGGAGAAGCACATTACAGTATATGTATGTTTCTAGCTGGAATCTTATTAAAAAATGGGGCAATCAATATGAAATTATTATCTCACGCCCACTCTATATTTTCTCCCTGGTTGGTTGGTGATAATAGGGACAATACAAATAATCTATGCAGTTTCAACCTCTCTCGGTCAACGCAATTTAAAAAAGAGAGTAGCATATTCTTCTGTATCTCACATGGGTTTCATAATTATAGAAATTAGTTCTATAACCGACATGGGACTTAATGGAGCCGTGTTACAAATAATCTCTCATGGATTTATTGGTGCTGCACTTTTTTTTTGGTAGAAATGAGTTGTGATAGAATACGTCTTGTTTATCTCGACGAAATGGGAGGGACATCAATCCCAATGCCAAAAATATTTACCATGTTTAGTAGTTTCTCGATAGCTTCTCTTGCATTGTCAGGAATGGGTGGCAATTTCTGACTCCTTTTAGACTACAATTTCTGACATTTTTGTTAGATTATCAACATTTTCAGATGATATTTAGTTGAAAATTTCTGTAGAGTAATTGATCAAGGTATCAGCAAAATATTCGACCCCTTGATAAGAATTTGCTCTTACTTCATACTTTACGAATATCCGAGTTAAAGTTTAGGATCATGTAAAACTAAATTTGAACTGGGCCCTCCAAAAGCCAAGGGGGTTATGGGCACAGCCCACCAGCTTCAACCAAAATGAACCAAATTTGGAAGTATGTAAACTTGATAATAATTAAACAAGAACATGGCTTTTTATAAGGGAGCCTTTCGATTTGTAGATTATTTCCTTTTTTTTGATAGTTTTAGATGCAACTAGTGACAAAATTTTCTAAACCAAAAGCACCACCAACTCCCCTGCTACCACGCACTTCTGTTGTCGAGCCAACCTATTAATCATCATTAATGAAATTCGAGGACTAACTAGCTGAACAAGAAAGAATATGTCTAGTAAATTTTCGATTAAGATTGGCTTAAATTTAATTTCTCGAATTCTAAAACTCCAAAAAAGATCCTTAACTTCAAAGTCATCATTTTTTCATATTCCTAGATTTATTAGAATTTTATGATATTTTTTTGTAAAAGTCAAATTTCAAGCTAAAATAACCTCTACTTAAACATAAATCTCGTGCATGTGGCTTTATTTGTGCACTGTTGGAACTCGTATATCCTATACTATTCTATATCGAAATATGTGGATTTTTTTAAAACACTAGTCCCTAAATTCTTCAATATCATGATACTGGTCCCTCAAATAATTCAACCGACACCGGGTTAGTTCTCTAGCTAGCTAGGATAATGGGAAAGATATTATATTTAAATTTTCCAGAATGCACCTTTCATTCAAACCCGTAACATTCCATTTTTGCACAGTCAAATCCAAATGGAGAGGGAAAAAAAAAAAAATCAACGAGTCGACTGTATACGTTTCCTCGACATGTGTTTGGATAAAGATAGTTTGGTCAAAGGCATATATCATCGATTCAAAATTATTAATAATAATAAAATAATAATAATAATAATAATAATAGTGCAATTATTCTGATATGAAAACGAAAAGCTAAAAAATAATTTTAAAAAGATTATAGAAAAGATTAACAATCAAGTAAGACATTACCCACCAAATTGCACTTAATTTCTTAATAGCTTGTAGTACCTGTCCAAAGAAATATTTTCAGTATTAAATATGAGAGGATGTACTCCCAACAATTATGAGCACGTGATGCGGACAGCGTACTTAAGTTGGAGCAAGGCTTTGACTTTGTGCATCAAAATTGAGGCCCCCTCAATTTTCTTTCAAGGAAATGTACGTTAAATCAATCTTTCAGCATTACAAACTTTAAGATTTTTTTTTTCTTCTTGTAAAAAGAAATCGTAAATACGAGACATTCCATTAACCAATCTCAAGATTTTTTATTGTTTTTTCCGGAGACATTGTTTGGCCAAAATATAAATAAGGAATAGGTGTATAAAGATTCCATACCAAAATGAATAATTTGTACTTTAATTGACAATTTCTTTTATTTACACCCCTAATTGAGAATATAAATGATTAAAAAAATAGAACTCTCATTTACAATTATTCCACTAATTAAGAGAAAATATGAATAGGCCACGCTAAATGCACCTAGAAAACTTCAAAATATCGGTTATTTAGAAAAAGAAAAAAATATTTTTGAAACAACAAATTAACTGTATATTGGCAATTCCCGATATAAATATCTATTCGTAAACAATGTACAAGTATCCCAAAACGCAATACCCTATCTTAAAACTCAATACCCAAAAACTGTCACCTTTCATTAAAAATGATAGACCATCTCAAAATTGTTTTACATTCTAACATACTCGTGCTTTAAATCCGATTTGCTCTAATAACATTTTAAATTTTTTATTACTATACTAAAACTCCAAAACTGTAATAAAAATTGAGGAAGATATTTTTATATTCTAACAACAAATTCATTATAAAATGAGCAATACATGCTTCCACTTTTCTCATTGCCAGCAGACATTAATTTAGTTGGGAATATGATATTGACTACCCAACTGTCTGTTGGAAAAAATTTGCTGATGTTTTAGATTAATATGGGCAGACTTACTACTGTTATTAATTAACAGACTTGTCGTATATTTCAATCAGAAATAAAGTTGGATAATATTAAAGAAGAAGTACGAATTTGTATAATAGCAGTAGTCTCTATTTTTCAGATTTGAATCTTATTACCTACTGTTGTTTACAGGAATTTAATTAAACTGAAATTGGTTGTCTAGTTTATTATCCTAAGAAAGAAACAGTATAAAAGAATTATTGAATTAGAACACTTTTCTAATTGAAGGATGAACGAATGTTGAAGACTGATGGAGATACGATGAAAACAGAAAGATGATCGATGCTAGTATTGGATACTATCTCCTTAAAACTGATTCGCCCTCTACCGCTTGCATCTGGATAACAATGGGCGTCGGTCTCCCAGGATACAACGATCGGTCTGCAATAGAAAGGAAGCTGCAATCCTGTTGCTCTGGCGAATCTGATAAAGAATACTCTCTGTATGGTGTAATACAAGACTGTTTAATGACTAATAAAGAATACTCTCTGCATGGTGTAATGCAAAACTGTTTAATGAAAGAACTGCTCTTCCGGAAACAGAAACTTTCTGTCAAAATGACCAAGTTTCTGTCTGCAGAAGAAAGGAGAAGAAAAGAAAATTTCTATAGTTTGAAAGATCTGGCCACTAATGCACCCTAAACGCCTATTCGTACACGTGCGTGCACGTGCGTGAGGTGTGTAGCACCACCCATAGTGCTCAAGGTTTTTCATTTTTTTACATAAGTAATGACATGAAACAAACAATCCTATATAAACCCACATCCTAACAAACCTCTAGCCAATGTGAGACTATTTTTTTTCTTTTCTATTTGTTCTCTTTGCTATGTACTCCTCTTTGAAGTCATTTTTCATTCACCTAATTCATTTATTTTTAAACTAGTGAATTGGCTCAAAGATTCAAATTCAAACATACATGAATTCAACACTGTTAACGGATAATAATAAACACATCCTTATTGAAAATTCTTCCCTCCCGTTGGCCTTTAGTCATCGAGTCCTTGTGTCGTAACTATGACAACTAAGATATTCATTTAAGGAGGAAAAGAGAGAGTCTTCTAATCTGTTTAATCACTTTCCGATGTGATTGGAAGAATTCATTAGGAATATGACTTAATAGGAATTTTTTATTTTACTTCCAGTCATGGGACTTTATTTTGTTTCAGGATCGTTATATTTAATGTTTGCTTCGATTTTAATGTATTGATTTGATCATAACTTTTTAACGGAACAGCAGCGGAATAACACCTTTCATGTCAAAAGAATAAGCTATAATCTAAAAAATTATACTCTCACATCTACAAACATCTAGAGGCCAATAACAACAGTTCAGAAAACCTCGAAACCATTGCCTATGCTGCCAGAAAAAGTCAACTCCAACTAGGGTTTGAGTTCCAATCTTAGAGAAAGTCAACTCCAACTAGGGTGTGAGTTCCAATCTCAAGCGGCCTTCTCTCTATAGTTAAGCACTTGACGTGTCCAGCTTTCGGAATCGAAGCTCTATCCACAGATTAGAGTTACAGGAATACGTGCAAATTGACCATCTACAAAATTCTAGATGAGTATTTGAATGCTTGGCATCATAAGGCCTTTGACCAGTTAAATAGTGACTTCCATTCTAACGGCTCAACTTGCTTCCCTAGTGGCGATGACAGCAAGGTTGTCTTTCTTTTTTTCAGCCCAACAGTCAGAACTGACATTTAAAGTTCATGTAAGAAGTCACGAGTTCAAATCAGGCTGTGCAGAAGTCTTTACCTGGGAGTTGCAACGAGTTGCATAGCCACTGCGCTTCATGCAGTATCGATACTGTTACATCACTACAGCTTCTGTTCGCAGCAGTATACACAGCCTGCATAAATCCAGAATGAAGCATCAATAAAGAAATCAAAACTGTCGGAATTTGCTAGTAGGAACCGGAAGAGAGAAAATTTCTGGCAGGAGAAAAACACACCCGTCACAGACGTACAAATAGCTGGATAGGTTCAATGGCAAATAATTTCAGGAAAATTCTTTTATCTAGGCCAACGGAAAGGGGCCCTGCATCAAATGTTAACCTCTATTTGCCCTAATGACCCGAACTTATGGGATTTACAGTCATGTTCTTGAGTGGGGTACAAAATGCAACCCTTGAGCTCGTGAATCTATAAGATGCTACAAAAAGATATAATTTCATACAATAAAATAAAATAAACCAATGCAACCGCCATTGAATTGGATCTATGAACATTTGTCGTGCAGGGAATCAATGTTCAGCACAGGGAAAGTACATCTCCAGTGAGAACTACTTGAATCTCAGCACAAGAGGTCATTGCACTATGGGTCATCCATGTCGGCAAAGAAATCTGCAGCTGGAGTTGAATTGTAGATTTTGCCTGCCCTCTTTCTCTTATTTTCTGTTGAAACAGAAAATTGGGATTATATATTACTGAAAATAAGGTCCTAAATTGCTAAAACAACATTTTTTTTTTTTAATTAGCATTTGTGCTTGTATGACTTATCCTTGGCGCCAGTTTGGGGCATACTAGATGATTGCCATTTGTCCACCTTCCATCACCCCATCCGCACGGAATAGACAATCATTATTTTCATAACTTTTTTTGCACTCACGCACACAAACCACCCTTTAATTTCAGAACGACATTGGCAATCATCTCAATGCTCAGAATGAAACACGACTTTTTTAAACAGTGTTTTGGGTGGGGTAGGGGCAGTTTATCTTGCATTTGATCTTTTACACCATTGAATTGCATACAAGATGGTCCTTGAAAATTGTACCTTTGGGCTTGTCTCGTTGTTCATCTGTATCCATTTCATCAACATCACTGTGGGCTACAGCCATCTGACTGCTCGACGCATATTCTTCACCACCCAAAAGTTCTTGCAAGTCCCAAAGCTAGTGTTGTAACACAGTCAATCCAACAATATATCAAACTTAACTTGAAACAAATAAAGTAGGGAAAAGTTAAAAAATAATGACAAAAGGCAGAACAAGCTGAAAGAACATCTTCTTGTTTTTTATAGCTCTCCCAGAAGACAAATCAATAACAAAATAATACATTGATACGGAGAGTTTCTTTCAGCAATACTACGTGGCAACTGTGTAATGCCAAAATGCAGGCTGGGTGATGCATCTGTATATGTCAAGGTGTTGAACAAAATTACAAAACAGTCCCCTTCCTGTTTGTTAGTTTGTATGTTATCATGGCTGTGGTCTGGAAAGAGTAAATAGCCCTCAGGAATTGCTGGAGTCGCAGATATATTGAACGCGGACCCCATCCACCTATCTATTTTCCCCACATGTAGAAAGTAACTTCACATCTTACCATCACTAAAATATTGTTTACACTAAACTACCACTAAAATATTACTTAATTAAAGTTGCATCCAAATCAAGCCTAATAATATTAGAATTACATTTAATTTTTCATATATATTCAATCCTTCCATATATAAAGGTAGAGTTGTTTCATGTGCAGTTGAAAGTGCAAGAATACTAGTATACATAAATTTACTACTACTGCTACTCATCTCCTTCAATATCTGCCCAAAGGCAATAGAGCATGCATATAACTTTAAGTCTTTAATATTCCCATCACGTAAATGAATCATATGCAGCAAACATGAATCCAAAAGCTTCAAGGTAAACAACCGAATGAACAACCGAAACGAACAGAAGGCACATAGGAATCCCCGTAAGGCTATAACTCATAAAAATTCCAGAAAGGTACACGAATTTTAAGTAATGATATTGATTTTGTAAAGGGGAAAAAAGAAAATCCTGCAAACCATAAATAACTTGCATTTCTTTTCCTTTTACACTACTAAGGTCTAAAACATTAGCCGAAAAATGCAACTACGGTTTTTTTTTCCCCCTCCCTTCTCTGAGAAAATAAAAGCAACTTTGATTTGAAGTACACAATTACTGCCTGTTTTCCAAGTCTAATTCAACTCAGCTCTTCATTGAGCACATGATCTGTCCTCTTTTACATGGAAATAAAGCACACAGGTTTTGCATTTTTTTCTCACATTTGCCGTTTGATGCCATGTCATCAAAAAATATTATTTCATCCACTAAAAGATTTCATGCATCCAGTTCTGATATCCCTCCCTTCAACCAGTAAGGAAAAGGAAAACAAATTTGACAAGCAACCTAATATCCTACGTACATCCAGTTCTGATATCCTTCTCTTCAACCAGTAGGGAAAAGAAAAACAAAATAAGAAGTAACCAAATCTAACAATACAAACAGAACTGCAGGTTTAAAATTCAAATGGCTGCATTTAGATGGACAGGTGTAAACAAATGCTAACAGTAGAAGCAAAAAGTATTCGTGGTCAATTGGGAAAAATTTTACAACTGAGAAAAGGAGCTAGCATGATAGTCTACAATATGTTCTCACCTTCAACATCTGACCATGTGAAATACTGCCAAGATATTTTCTATCATGCGAAAAGGCTGTGAAGTAAATATGGAAATTAGCCCAGATAAACATGTTGTACGTACGGCTAAGCAAATAGAAAGGACAACTACGATTATGGGACTGTACCAAGGCCTTCAATTGTATAGTCTGCATGCTCAGCCAATGGCTGAATTATTCTGTTCGGCAAGATGCCCACCAACCTATGCTTTAAAAAACAGGATATTGATTAAAGCGAATTATAAGATGCAGAAATTAAAATGTTGGTTAAAGGAAACATGACAAAATTCCTCTGTCCAGTTACTGCAAAATGAAGATCAAAGAGAAACTTCCAAGCTATGGTCACTGAAACATTTCCCCACTTGTAAGAAGAAGAAGGGAACAGATACTTCTATTTCTCTTCAATAGAAATTTCTCGCATTTTGGGTTGTTCTTACGCAAACGATCACAGCTAAAAGGAAAATTTACATCTTCATCTTATGGTGGTTAGCACACCATAAAAGTTAATTCCAAACCTGATTAATCCATCATCCGATCCAGAAATCACAGTATCTTCATCAAGCTGGTAAAGAAAAAAAAAAATTAAAGAATTAACAGGACCATAAACGGAAAAAAAAAATCAAGAGGAAAAACATTTAATTTAAAAAAAAAAAATGGAATACCACACACAGACCACACACCTTCAACAATTTATCAACAGAATGAGTATGCCCCAAAAAGCGATCAATGATCATGCATAAAAAATAAAAAAAAGAAATTCAATGAATTATTTGTGAAAAATATTCTTGCAAAGCTTCTTATGAGCATAAACTAAGCATGTGTATGTAAACATGCAAAACAGAATTAGTAAAGAACTACAAGTAACAAGAAATATTTTCATTTCACACACACACGTGTGTGTGTGTGTGTATGCATGCAAGCATGCATACATATATATACATATGTTTGCTTGTGTGTGATTATGTATATATGCATTTTTTTTCTAATTATAACATGTATATTTAACTCGTACAAACTATATTTATTATGTTGTTATTCACACATAGAAAAGGCTAAAAGAAAAATGAACGATGTCTAAATAGTGTCATGAAATACTCCACCTTGCCCACCTTATTGAGGTGAACAAAGAGTTCAAGCACTTGTAACAGTTGGACATAGGTAGACATTGGTGTCATGCTTGGCACGGTGAACACATCGATTTTTGGTTCAGGGGAAGTGTCATATCAAAGGAAGAAACAGAGACATCTTATATTCAAAGCTCTTTAAACTTGGTTTTCAGGAAGTGCCAATATCGTAGGAGAAAAGTTTCACATTATTGGTTTACAAAGTATGATCTGTAATTGGTTTCACAGCTTTCGCTTGCAAAGCCTTGTCCTGATAGCAAAGCATATGTAAAATCTATTGGTGCACAGCTTGCACAAATGAGATCATAACAAACAATAAAAATTGCAACCAAAAGACAAAATCTGAAGAACTTTATGACATGAACATATGATCCTCATGCTGCCTACATTATTCATTTCAAGAATTTTAATCTCACGCAGTCAAGGCGACAATGAGGAAACGAAACAAGGATGATAAAGAAGTAGAAATGGCAACAGAATTAGGATCAGTCAAACAGGAGCAGCTCAGTAACAATAATAATACATAGTAAACCAACTGGTTCAGACAATAAAGTGGACATTGTGAGCATGCACGATAATGTACCTGCAGTCCTCCAAATGGCCCCAAGAATATAGCAACATAGCTCCAGACTCTGCTCCACAAACAACTTTTTGACCGTTCTAAGTAGCATTAGACAAAACAAAATATAAATTAGAATGGGATATGGAAATTTTCAAGCATAGTCATTGCAATAAATGGAATTAAGCTGCAAAGATAAATAGTTCCTAATTTCCACATTAATTGTATTTCATATTAAAGGACCTAATTTGCATGTAAGTTCAGAATGTACATGATTTTTCACATATTCGGCTTGGATCAAATAATGATCTCAAATAGGAAGAAGAGAAACAAACTAATACTCTGCACAGAAAGTGGTGACTTTCAAAAGGCGCACTAGCATATGCGTCTTGAAATTTAGAAGCTATCTGATGTTTAAAAATTTGTGCATGACTATAAACAGGAAACTAAAAAGCAACTACAAACTTTACCTTCATAGTGACTACAGACAACAATGAATTTTCTGCAAATTCTGATCGGGTTTGCACCTGTCATTAACATAAAGCAAAATCATAATAAGGGAAAAATTGTTCAATAGACATGGTTAGAAAATTATATGCCATCTTAACTGAAAAAAATAGAGGAGATGGATTAACCTTATTTTTTCGAAGACGGCATAAAGAAAGTATGCCATCCCCACTGAAAATGCATAAACCAAGATCAGAACAAACCACTAAGCGTTCACATAAAAATGAAAACCAAAATTATAAAAAAGCGCTTTAAAATTGGTTCTTATAAATATGAAGGACGTTCTTATCAAGACTATCCAAAACTATACATCCATAAATAATTGAATTACGCTGAAGGTTTTCACCCAATAGACACAGAAAACCCCTTGCAATCATAACTTACTATTTAATGGACGTAAATTCAGGAACAGATTCTTGCAGGTGTTGTATATTCTTACTAGTTTTGTCTAGATATCCAGCCATTAGTGAACATATAAGGCCAGAAAAAAGATGGGTTCTGTTTGGCTTATATGATTATTAGATCACACGGTGCTAACAGTTTGGTGCTAACAGTTTGCAACCACCTCGGAATAATTTAATATTGGATCATGGTATCCATATTAAGTTGGCATTTGTGAAGACAGCAGAGGCTCATAAACTAAAAGCCCCAGGTTTCCCCATCATAACTCAAAAAAATATTGCTTAAACCAAGAGAATAGACAGTAGAAAATGTAGCATACAAAATAGATAAGAGCTGAGATTGTAACAGCACTTTCTGGTGGGGGAAGTGAATGTATGGAGAGTTAAGCATCAGGCAGTAACAATCATGGCATTGTAATAAACAGGAAGGATTAATCTGAAGTGAAATTATCACCTAGGAAACCTGGAATGCTGGAACAACCATAGGATAAACTCATATAATAAAAAGGTTCCATTCAACATTCCTTGTGAAGAAACATGAAGAAGGTATTATTCTACAATCAATCGATAAATATTAAATTATATTTCTTCAAGTAAATGTTGAAATGATGCGTGATAGAAAGTAATAAAAAAATATTACCTTGATGCTAACAGTTGCATAGAATCAGGAACATAAGTGATGGAGATCAGGATTAGATTAGAATTGATTTGATTTGATTTGATTAGGATTGTATTAGATATTTGATTTGATTAGGAGTTTGGATTTTATTAGGATTCTTTTTGTTAGGGTTTCCCTATATATAGGGGTTGTATGAAGTATTGAAAAAAAGAGATGAATAATATTTTGAGAAATTTTCTTGAGAAATCTCTGGCGTGGAATTCGCTGAGTAAAAATCTTTTCTCGTGGATTCGTAGAGAATGGGCGTGGGCCTGGGTGGATTCTCAAATCCCAAAAATTTTTCCCCAATCTATCATTTCTTCCCCAATCCCTCTACAAAACCCTAATTTTCAAAACCCTAACCCTAATCCCGCTTCCGTCCTGCGTCAATAAGTCATGTCTGAAATATAAGTTGTGTCAAAAACTTCATCAGCCTCAAAAGAATTGCAACAAGTACGTTGTCTTGTATCCCATACCTGAAAAAGATGATCAAAGTAGCATGTACAGGAATTAGGTTTCCTGCACTGAATATTATTTTTCCTATGTACAAAATCAAAATGACACAATAGGCATGCGTATAACAAGATAAACCCTTGTAATCAATGACAAAGAATACATGTTAGAAAATTTCAATAAAAACCATGAATTGACATTCAGTTTTCATATTAAGGAGCTTAAGAGGCTGTTCGGCTGCATAGCAAGGGCAAAATTCACCTGAGGCCCATCCAAAATTTGGAAAGTACTCCAAGAGTCTTGAAACTCTTATTGGTTTTTGCTAGCACCAAAGCATTTTTTCACTATTTGTTGAGGATTTAAAAATTAAAGAAAAGGAATAACAATAGTAGCCTCTATGCAAGGCTAGCTTTCTAGCCTCACGGCTGAAGTCACCCAAGGGTAAGCGCTAGCCTCGTGACTGAAGCCACGCGAGGCTAAGCGCTGGCCTCGCATTGATGTGCAGTGCGAGACTATCATAGGCTCGTGCTCAAATCCAACGTGAGCTGCGTCTTCTAAATCTCAAACAGATTCTCAGAATTTGTGAGTTGGTTTTAAACGAAATTTGGGGGATACTTGGTTACCTAAAATACCCATCAAATCACATCTAAATACCAGATTTGGAGATTTAGATTTTGGTCCAATATTTAATTAGATTCTTTGTCAAATATGGAGATCTTCCATCCTTATCTCTAAGGCAACCTCCATAACTAATTCATGCCTATAGATAAGTATCAAGAGGAAATTTTTTCAGGACCTTTGGCAAGTGAATTAACGAGCAAAGAGCACATCATTCAAGCACGAGCTGAGAGAGCTAGGCCAGCCATTCCCTATTCTACATCAAGAATCCTTCATGCATCGGATCGTCAACGAAATTCAAGGGCAAAACTTCATTGCCACTATAAGGACCCACAACTTTTGTAAAAAAAGAGTGATATTCTATAAATTCTCTCTTATTGTTTTCATATTTTCTTCTTTTTATTGTATTTCAAGACCATTGTAACTTGACATTAATGACAATTAAAGGAGCTTCGATTTCTAACAAAAATACTATTGAAATACTACTTCATGACTTCAAAAGTAGACTACTTCTGCGACAGATAGAGTTTCTATTTAAGTATTTATTCAGACAACTAAAGCATAGGCTAATATCTCTCTCGCAGGAGGAACCCAACCTCAGACAAATGGGGAGGACCGCCACTCGGAGCGGTTCCTCCCCCAAGAAGCTCCCTCCATCATCCAAACTTTAAACATTCAAAGCCAAGGAAAAAATTATTTTAGAGGGAAAGGAGAGGTGCGTTGCCGCTGAATGAGCCGACGTCGTGGGAGGCTATCACGTTCGAAGCACAATCAACGTCAAGGATGACCGGCGGTGTACGTGGAGTACCCGTGGGGTGTTTACGATCTCGGTGGAGGACTCGTGGGATGCTCACGGTTCCAGTGGTGCCCATGGAATAGCCGAGGGGTGCTTGTGGGGTGCTCACAGCCCGAGTGGTGCCCGTGGAGTACCCACGGGGTGCTCACGGTACCAGCGGTGGTACCCGTTGAGTACCCAGGAGGCTCTTGTGTAGGGAGATCCGACGGTGGGAGGGCCTGGAAGGGAGTTCCGATGGAGGGAGCTCTGATGGATAGAGGGAGAGTTCGAGGATAGAGGAGGTTGTGAGGGTGGAAGGGTACAGTAATGGAGACCCATAAAGAAAAGAAAAGAAACAAGGCGAAAATGGACTTTGTAGGAGATGTTGGGGCAAATGTGGTCTCTAACCCAACGGATCAAATTGACACTACTTACTAATTTAAAGAGTATGTTAGAGTATAATTAATTGAGGTGTCAATATCACGGACTGATGTGCTTATGAGTATTCTGAAAGGAGGTAAAGATATATAATCCAACTAATCATGGAAAGGTAGTACAGATGCAGACCGCAAAGTAATAGGAAGTCAGCCAGAGAAGATTGTTTTGTGAGTCAAATCGGTGAGGATGGAACCCAAGTCTCTATAGACAGTGTCGATAATCGTAGATAAGTTTGGTGGTATGGATTGTAACAGCACCCCACCAGGAATACCGAGAATTTACGGAGTCTAAAATGGAAAGTATGATTATAATTGATTACCCCGTTGATGAACTATTCTATAGCATGTTTAGGGCAATAAAACAGACCGCAGATGTGGATCTCAGTTTAGACTCCAAGTGTTAACAGCATTATAGCGTTAGCAGATAACTCCTTGTTCCATAAAATCATTGTAATAGTTCTCCTTAGACACTACTGTAATTTTATTTTATTTTATTGTCCACTCACATGAGAGGGACCATATGCATAGTAAGTTCTGTTAACTCCTAATTAATGGAAAGCAGGGGCTTAGAACCAACGTTTATCCTAAAAAAAGAATTTGTTCTGTCAGAACCCCACAAGTACTAGAAAACAAATACTATTAATGCAGAAATAACAACATTATACTTTAATGGGCCTCTTTCATTGATTTCAAGTTTGAGTTTAGCTCCAAAGTTAATCTCTGATGTCATCTGAAGTGACAGGTGACAGATTTGAAGTCACCAGATCACTCATAAATCCATCCAACAGACCTCTTCTAAGTGAAACAATCGAGAAAAGCACGAAGAGGAAGTAATTCTACTTTAAATTTTTCAAGCCAATTAATCCAGAATCCATGACTCTTTGAGACTACTTCTAATCCACAATCCTTGAACCATTATAAGACCTCTTTGACAGGGGAATTTGGCGCTCAATTCATGCAAATTGCAGAGCATCAATCAACATCTATCAAGAAGGGAGCAGTTACCAACAGAATCAATAAAAAAAGCTACTCATGGAAATATTTTGATTCATTTCATATAGATCCAACTAAAATTTTAGTCTGGTCATCGTCTATCACTATCTAAATGCACCCCCACCCCCTCACTTTTATCCTGGCTTGGGAACAGGTAGTAAAAGAATTTGACGAAGGTATTGTTCAGTAGTATCCAAGATACGATAGTAAGTGTACTCTATAGGAATCAAATTAATTCAAGGGAAAAGGAGAGAATCTTTTAGCCTTAAAAGATTTCTATTCAGCTTCATTAGTCTACATGGTAGACCAAAAAAACAAGCAGACTAGACATTGAATTGAAAATGGTGCTTTCAATTCCTAACCCTTTTGAAAGGTTGAAGTACTTAAGTTATCCAAACAAAAAAGAAAAAGAAAAAGGAAAAAACCTCTAGGTGACAAGGTGACCAAGAGCTTGAATGTCATGAGTGCTTTTGAGCCCTTCCCTTTAAAAAAAAAAGATCACAGTCATGGAGGCATTTAGATGCAGTCACATAAAGGGTAGAATATAGTTCTATTCGTTCATTTACCTTGAGCTTAAAAAGTGTTATATAAAATAAATATAAATACAAATCAAAGCCAATTGTCACACGTGAGATTTGAAACATTCCCTCATACTATGCACAAAGACAACTAGGGGTGGCAAGTGGGCCGGGAGGCTCCTTGGGCACGCCCGGCCCGACACGTGCGTGCCGGGGCTAGCCGACTCGGGCCGTTCCCCAGTCAGGATAGCCCGATCGATCGGTACGGCTCGGCCCATTTTTTAATTTTTTGTTTTTTTAAAATAGACGTTTATAGCCATTAGTGGGGTTTTTTTGCAAATTTTTTTTTTGCGCAGAGCCCCATTCTTACAATTTGTTTTTGCAAATTTTTCCCCCAACGGTCAAAATGGCAGTTGGTTTTTTTTTGGGGGTTTGCAATTTTTTTTGAAAAAAAAAATTCCACTATAAATAACCCCTCATCTCCTCCATTTCTATTTTTCACACAAACAAATTCATTCTCTCAAAACTCTTCTCAATTCTCAACTCTCTAAAAAAATTTCTAAAAATAAAATTCTTCCAAATAAATTCTACCATATTCGATCAAGATTCAAGCAAGTATCAAGTGATCAAGAAGCCTCAAACAACTAAAGCTCAACATCAAAATTCAGGCACGCCTCAACTCTCAACTCTCAACCAAACTTTTCTTCGTTTTTCCGGTTTTCTCCCTCTAGTACTTATTTCTCTACTCTATCTCTCAAGTGTTTCTCCGGCGGAGAGGTATTTATAATTTGAATTTTTTTTATTCGGTTTTTTTGAGGTTTTTTGAAATGGATTCATACTTGTTCGGCGTTTCTTACTCTTAAGCCGCGGGTTTTTTTTCTCCTTTTTTGACAAGTGAAGAATATCAAAACCTTTACTAACCCTTAAAATACCCTCCTCAAGTACCATTTTCTATGCATGAAGAAGAACCAACTGGAGCAACCATACCCGAAATCCAAACAACCACTCCCGGTAGGACTTCTAGATCGGACATATAGAAATATTTTGAAAAAATTATGGAAAATAGTATTAGAAAAGTTAGGTGTAAATATTGTCAAAAAATCTACTCATTTCCTGTAGGTAGTGGAACAGGTCACTTTAAAAGACACCTAGATGAAACACACCCACTAAATGAGCCACAACAAACATAAATAAACACCCACGGAGGAACTTTTAAATATAATCTTATTAACACAAGAGAAAATTTAGCAATATTTATAGTACATGACAAATAACATTTTTCTATGTCGGAAAATCGAAAATTAGAAAAATTTATAAGAAAATCTTTTGCTCCTAAATTTAAAAAAATCGCACGTTCTACTTGTAAATCTGACATAGTTAAAATATATAAAGATAAGAGGAAAATTTTAATTGTTATTTTATCATCTTTAATTTTTAGAGTAGCAATAACTACAGATTGTTGGGAGGCCCTACATAGTTGTCATTATTTATGTATAACGGCCCACTATATAGATCAAGATTGGTGTATAAAAAAAAAGAAAATTGGGTTTAGGAGATTTGAATTCTCTCATAATGCACATAATTTATTGCAATCCCTACTTAGTGTTTTTTCAGAATTTGAAATAGAAAGAAAATTTCTTTTCATTTCTTTCGATAATGCTTACGAAAATACAACTGCAATAGAAATTCTAAAAAATATTACTAAACCAATTTTAGATGAAAAATTATTTCACATTTGATGTATTTGTCACATACTTAATTTATGTGTACAAAATGGATTAAGAATAGTAAGTGATTCAATAACTAAACTTAGAAACACAATACTATTTGTTAAAAATAGTGGTCTAAAAAGACAATCATTTAAACAAATATGTAGGAATTTTAAAATCTCACCTAAAATTTTACCTCTAGATATAAAAACAATATGGAACTCTACATATAAAATGTTAAACACGGCAATTCAATATAAAGATGTAATAAACATGTTTAATGAAATGGAATTACCAATATGTAGTTTAGATATTAATGAATGACATCATTTACATTTCTAAATTTTTAAGCAAATTTGAAATTACAACTAGAGCACTGTCAGACATTTATTACCCAACTACACATTGTACTATATTATCTAACTGAAATTAGTTCAGTTTTTAATGAATGTAGGAATCACCCAATACTTGAATGTTCAACCCATGAAAACTAAATTTAATAAATATTTTAGAAATTTTCCATACTTACTATATTTCGCAATTGTTGTAGATCCACGTTGTAAATTAGATGAACTTGAAATTTTAATAGATTTATTTTATAAAAATATGTGTTATAAAAATAATGTTAGGGATTTAGTTAATGATATTAAAATTTGTTTAGATATTATGTACCATACTTATGAAGATATGTATGGTGATAAAACGCAATCTACAAAGGAACCAACTGATAGGAAAACACAAAATCCAATAATATCATCCGTATTTCACCGAAAAAAGTTTAGGCAATCTAGTACATATTTTAACGAACTACATTATTATTTAGAAAGAGCTAACTATGAAAATGACGTGTCTCCTGAAAATTATGGAGGCTTTAATATTTTGGCCTGGTGAAAATCACAGGAAAAACTATATCCTGGGACCTGTGCTTTCCAATATGGTCCGTGATCTACTAACTCCTCTGGTGTCTACTGTAGTATCAGAATCTGCTTTTAGTGCATGTGGTAGAGTGTTCAAGGAGTGAAAAAGCTCAATGGCAGCAGATACGTTGGAGATGTGTATTTGCTTGAAGGATTGGCTCGACGCAGAAGAAAGAGAACAAGAATCGTCCAACGAAATAGAAGTAGAGATCTCACCAGAAGATGAATGAAAATAAACTTTTATTTTTCTTTCGAATTGTAATTTCTACATTTGTAAATTTTTTAATGTAATTTTTTAAAATGTTTGTCATGTAATTTTTTTAACTCATAAATCTCTTGGAAAAAATACGAAGAATAAGTTGAGCGTGACGGTCAGGGTCCTCTCCCCTCTTTTTGGGCTTTGTATGATTTCTAAAGAGATTTATAGAGGAACTATGTCAACGTAATGAGATTTAATATAATAAAATTTTATTTTTACTATCGCTTCTTCTTTTTAAAACTAATTAAATTAAGCTAACTATTCTCCCAAACTTACTTAATAATCAACTTAATATTTTTTTAAAAAAATAAAAAAAAACATGTCGGCACGCCTCGGCCCGGGCACGACACGTGCCTGGCGGGCCGTGCCAGCGGGCTGAGCCCGGGCCTACGCCTGGGCGGACGTGTCGTGCCCGACATGTCCGTGCCTTGCGCGGGCTGTGCCCGAGGCAGGCCGAGCATGGCCCACTTGCCATCCCTAAAGACAGCTAGTGCGATCAATGATAACAATAAGGTACAAACTACACAAGCAAATAGAACTGGACGTAAGCCAAAAAATAATAATAATAACGTTTTAACCAGCTAGCTGCACAACATAGATCGAGCTTAAAAATATTTCATGCTAAACTGAAACTACCATGCTAATCGGAGAATACATATGTAGATATGCAAATATAAATATCTTTGTATACGGGTTTGACTTATCAAATTTGAATAGCAAAAAAAGGATGTTGTTCTAATATAAAATCAAAACCTAAATTTGATAAATATCAAATTTCAGGGCACGGTTTGAACTAGAAGAGTAATCAGATATTACTGAATATGCATGGTGATCCAGGAAAAAAGACAAGTTTTACCTTACTCCCTCTTAGATTGAGATGAGAAAAGCGTATAACTCACATTGTTTAATGACCGTGATTTTCCACAATGCCACGGTAAATAGGCCTAATCAATCCATGTAAGGGTATTCTTTGTACATCTTCAATATGTATTCAACAATTCAGATATCTATTCGGATAAGCAATACTAGAATTTGTGTCTCTACTTTAAACAAACAGATACCAAATACTGACATGTGCCAGCATACTGACAAGGAATCAAAATTCAATCAGAACATTTATGCTCATTTCCAGCCCCATACGTTGAAAGCACTAATTATAAGGTACAAAAGTGCCTGCAGGAAACAAATGCAATGCTGAACAAGTAGTTCATGTTTACTAGTAGTTCATGTTTACTAGAATGGATCTGCCAGACTTGCATCATAATCATTATTTAAGACTTCCAAATTCCGCTAGCAAACTAGCACAATCTTAAAGTCTTAACTCGACACACAAATCAATCAATTTATGGCTAAGTTCTTTTTTTTTTTTGAACTGTCAATGTATTGTTAACTGTCAAACCATTTATAATGGTATCAACTTTTTAGCTAAAGCAAGAACAAGTAAAAGAATGCTAATTGTGACAGCCAGAATAATCACTCTATTTTATTAACTGCTAGAATATGAAGTCATGAATTGAGTCTATACTAAGGGTATGATATGACAAGTAGCTTTTAAATGAGTCTAGATTACGGAAAAAAAAGCAAGACTCTTGACGGGTCTAATGGGTTCTCTTGCTCAAAGCTCTTGATTCTCAGACATAGGAATTGATAAATTATATGTGCCTTCTACAGTTTGTTTTGCTCATTTTTTTCCCTAATTGAACTCTGAAATCCAAGATAGTCAAATATATTGTTTCCTGTTAATAATAGTTGATTGCCATCATCAAAGTTTTAAATAGCAACTGCAATACTGCAAAATCGTAATATCGCTCAATATCACATTTTAGATATCTAATGGTTGTGATATTGAATATCTCAACGCATTTATCTCGGTCCAACATGCTATTGTAGACACAATATCGGGATCCATATATCGGGGCATATCAGAGCTCATGCAACTGAAGAAAAATTTGTGCTTTTTCTGCCCATTTAATCCATTTTACCTTTTCTTTGTTATTTGGGCAAATTGGGTATCTAATTACCTCTATTTAGACTTTGAATTGAGTGGTTTCTTTATTTAACTTTTTAAATATTGACTTACGGGTTAGTAAATGATTTACTATTAAATTATAGTAAAATTACACAAAGTAAACTTATTCATTAGTGTTTTATTGATTACATATTCGTCGACTTGATGAAAGTTGATAAGATGAGAATATCCTAAACACACATATATATTTGATGTTTTATATACATTTATATGACGTATGCATGTAATGTCTCATTCATATTTATTATAGGATAGAGGGACATGTACATTTATAGTTTGCTATTAACAATATTAGCTAACATCCCCAATATCTCCAAAAAACAATATCCGTTATGGAAGTTTTCCAATCAATATATCCGCTATATCAAATACTTAAACCTTGGTCCCATTTCAATTGTGCAAGGAGTAACATATCCATCATCTGAACTCTGAATATTAAGAGGCAAATATAGAGAGGATACAATCCTTTTGCTGGTGGCATTAGATTGGACCAGAAATGCACCAAGTAAATCTTAAAAACTCTCCATTATATATTTACTTGAAGATTTGTTGGTCACTTACATATCTAATAACAGACCATCTGCCAAAGTTGCCAGGTTTGACTCAGCCACACAGTTAACTCACACAAAAGTAAGACCCTGCACATCTCAACATTTGGCAATACTTCATTACTCTTGTGGCCATCCCCTGCCCACCATTAATCTCCAAACACATTTATTTATTGCTATAAATGTATTAACTGTTAGATTTTATTACAATTAGATAACCCCCTTTATGTCCTTTATTGCTGCAGCAAAGTAGTCTAACTATCTCCATATGGAGTGAATATCTTTAAAAGTCTAAACTTTAAAGGAAGATTAAATACAATGACCAACAACTTTTTAATCATCCACTGAGAAGAGAGACATCAACCATATCTACCACTAAGCAGTTCATGTTTATTAATCTTGAAGTTTCTGATAAGACTCGATAAAATTTACTAATTCTAATACATCAGAAATTTTGCCCGAGACATAAATGTATCAACATGATCAAAAGCTGACTATGGTGCTAATGTAGTTTTTAGAAAACAACCCCACGGGAGACATTCCTTAAGCTACAGTGGATTGGGCAACTTCTCCCTATTATCTCCCAATCTAGTTAACTGTGCCACAGCTGTTTCTATGAAATTGTAATCAAATTGAGAGATAGTTGCAAGTATTGGGTGTTGATTTATGTTTCAAAAGCAATTTTAGTGAAGCGATAGCATTTTGAAGTCAACAAGTTGTTCGTTTGATGATGTGAGTACCTAGCAAGTTCTAAATTTAATCAAGATATATCCACATAATTAGAAGAAATGAAAATTTTACAACCCATTATCAGCAAATATAGAAATGTTTGGACATTCTGTCGTAATTAAAGACACAATAAGTTCTACCTATTTTCAAGAAGTTAACCAGAAGCCCCCAGCAACACTGTAATTTTCTAATCTAAGTGACATTAATGATCTCTACTGCATACAAAACCAAAAGACCTGGATAATTTATCCAAACAATTGTAGTATAATATCATACAGTAGAATATCATCAAAACCAAACAACCCTACCACAATCTCTTGAAACAAATTTTATAAATACAAGCACGAGCAGTATTACATTACACAAAAGCAAAGCCACTTACACACCTCTATGCGACCTTTGTCATCTCCTGATGCAATGGCGGTCTCAGTCAAATTGACAAGTCGATTCACTTTAGCCCTTTATTAACAGGTTTTAACCATGATTAACATTATGCATTTCAAGAAAGAAGTCACAAGAGTAAAAGGCCTAAAGAGGTCACCCATCTCACCAGTGGGCGTTCTCAAAGCGAGCAATCTCCATCCCAGACTCCACATCCACCACCAAAATTGAAGGGTCACGAGACGCAGTAAGAATAGCTGACATTTGTGCAATCATTTAAGCATATTAAATTCAAGAAATAGGGGCATTAGCAATTCAGTTCATCAAAAGTCATTACCACTACCCGAGCTGACAAATCGAACAGCTCTACATGAGGAGTTCCGATGCGCACGAGTTTTAAATACCCTGGTTTGTCGTCACATTTCAAACTTTTCAGCAATACAACCAAGGAGGAGAGTTACTTTTAGGGCTTTGTTACCTAAATTTAGGGGGCAAAAAGAGAGATTATCATTCAAGAAAATGCAAGAGATGAAGATCGAATGGTACCTTTGGAGTTGCGAATCTTCGCAGTACCGGTACCTATTAAACAAAGATCAAATGAGTTAGTTACAGATGAAAGCAAAAAAATAAAAAAAGTCTTTTTGGGGGTTAAAGTTAGAAATTCACAGGCGGAGCCAGCCATTGATGAGAGCCGTCGCGACAATTGGACTCGAAGGATGGAAGTCGAGATCGAATGCCTGTTTATTCAGATTGATCTCCATTTCCGCTGGAAGAAGGATGAAGAAGGACCTCAATCTGACCACAGCGAGATAGGGTTTTGGCTTAGGATTTTTTTTTTTTTTTTTCCCAAGGGTTTTGCCGTGAACTAATCTGACGAGGGCTGAGAATGAACTCGAAATCGAATCTGCTTGTTTCCTAGCACATTATATAGCTGGGGGAGTTTCCAAAGGAGCACACCAATTTATACAGTGAGCCCACTTTTCTGTGTTTTTTTGTTTTTTTTTTGTTTTTTATACAGTGAGCCCACTTTTTTTGTTTTTTTTCGTCTAGCTTCAAAGCCTGTGTAGATATAAAGTGAGCTCACTAGGAAATATGGTGTGCTCGTTAGGAAACTCCCTATATAGGGGGAGGATCAGTTCGGGCCAATTTATTTTGTATTCCCGAAGGTCCAACTTTTTAAAGGCCCGTCTCAGATTGAAAAGCTAACCCGAAAACTATCTTCTTTTATTAAGAGGAAGAGACAATTGATTATTATTATTTTTTATTATTATTTTTTTAAGCTAGAACACAATCTCAATGTCTAGGCTCCGAATATATCCTATATTGCAATCTTTAATAACCGTTGAATGAAATCTCTTTGCCAGATTACCTTCGCCTGATACCTTTAGAAACGATACAATCAGAGCATATGTTCCAAGTATGTTAAACTAAAATTTGAGCGAAGTAATATTCTAATAATATTTTTTTTCATTTCGTTTAGAAACTCCTGAGTAATTGATGGTGGGATCCATGCCCCGATGCTCAAATTGGCTTCGGATTATGCATGAGGGTTTCTAACTTGAAAACCTAATGGTGTGTTTGTTTGCATGAAATTAACATGGAAATAAGACTAATTCCAATATTTTAAGTATTTGTTTGATCAAAAAACAAGTTGGAAGTTACTTTCTAAATGGCAAGGTGATGCCTACATGGCACCTCACTTCTAAAATTTCTTCTTCCTGCATTTGTATTGGAAGTTCTCTAGGAAGTAAATAAAAAAAATCAAAAAGTATTTTTTATTTTTTTTGCATGTCATCATTATCATGCAAAAGTCATATGTTTATCAATAACAAATAAATAAAATAATATAAATTATATTTTATTTAATTAATTAAATCATATTCCTTTCACTTCCTAACATACTTTTTCCTCTAAGGTCATATTTGGCTCTTAGAAGTGGGAGAAGTAGAGAAGAAAATTCGAAGTAGCTTCCAAAATGGAAGGTTAGAAAGAGAGTTGTTCAATAAAGTTCAAGTATTTGTAAGCTCACTTTCGAAGTAAGAAGTGAAATATGAAAAATATTATTTTATTGTCAAATTAAATAAAAAATAATACTAATATATTTGTTAATTGAGTAGAATTGAAAAGTAATAATGAGAAACTAATAAAAAATAATATATTACCTTGTTCCTTGAACTTCAAGAGCACTTCTACTCAAAAATGAAGGGAAGATAAAAAGAAAAGTTTGGATGCCACGTAGGATCCACATCATTCTAGTGGAAATAACTTCTCTTCTTGGCCAAACAAACAAATAAAGTAGTGGAAGTAGCCTTACTTTCACTACTTCCATTCTACTTCTATGCAAACAAACACACCCTAAATATTAGTAAACAAATACAATAAGTGCTCTCTTCTTTTATTTATATTTTAAAAATTACTTTTCAATTTCTTATTTATTTTTACTATTTCTAGCCTCACCCTAAATGTTTTGCTAATTATAGTGGGGCTATACATATCCCATATAGGTTGCTTTCCGTCATAATTGTACCGCGTTACATTTCTACATCACTTGGGTTGAATTTTTATGGGCCATGGATTGATTGAGTTGTTTTGGTGCAGCAGCCATGTCGGTGTGGACGTAGAGAGCACAAGTCGATTGTATCAAATAGGTGTGTTTTGTAATTATTTGAATATATATATATATATATATATATATATATATATATATATATATATATATATATATATATATATATATTTGATTAATATGAAATTTTGTTTCTAAACAATCAATACATGTATAATAGATCAAAATTAGCAATATAATTTTTTTATTTATTGCGACCATCCTCACATACTGATTAATAGGAATGAGAATAGACATATTCAATGACTAATTTTTAGTCCGTTCTATAAAAGTTTTGAATTTAAAAAAAAAATTACTTTTTTAATTTAAAATTTTGAATTGGACTGGATAAGAACTAACCATTTAATCCACCCATTTTCAGCCTTGATAATTGATAGCTTTGTGTCCATTCTCAATATTGATTGACAGCATTTACAACCGAATATTCTTGATAGTAGCCTTACTTGAATATTCACTAAAAAATAACTAGACTGGGTTAAGTTATCAATAAATACTATTAAGTGTTTATTAAAAAAATATTACATAAATAATATAAATATTTATATATATTTTAAAATCTATTTAGTATGTTGGTCTTTTAAGTCATGTTCAATTATATAGAAGTGCGTTTGTTTGTATGGATGAAAAATGAAAGAAGGAGAAGTTTGTTACTTCTATTAGTTTATATATTTGTTTCATCAAGAATTGATTAAAGTAATTTTTCTGTGGTATTTTTAATTTCTTTTTTCTATTCTCTTCGTATATCGAGCTCTTAAATAATTATTTTTTTATTGATTTTCAATAATAAAACTATTCATCTATGTGTCTAGAATCTATTAAAATAATACTGTATTATTTAATAATCAATAAAATAATATTTCCTGCCTTTGAAGAATAGCAAACAGACCAATAGAGTTTCAAAAAAATATCCCTTTCTTAAATTTAACCGAAATAGATATTCTTTCTTCAGCGGCGGTATCTGCATTGGGCGGCCGCCGTCGGACCTACCGTTGACCGTCGGTCAACCGCCAGCTAGCAAAAGTTGACCCACCGGCGAGGATCCTACTCTCGCGCAAAGTCAGCATCACTCGTTGCTCGCCATTCATCAGCCGACTGCTGTCAACCTCAAGACATTTTGGCTCTTCGCCATGCAAACGTGTTGATCTTGAGAAAAAATGCAGCGGGCATCTACTGTTTTTTCAAGAAAAGGCTTTTAATTTTGCTGGGGTCCACATGGTAAACAATCTTCCAATAGCGTGTGGACCTGCTAATCTATCTAGTATTTTTTAAGGGGTTTTTACATATCTGTCCCTTACATCTTTAGAAATTAGAATTTAGTCCCCAAAATCTTCATATTTATAATTTAGTTCTCTAAATCTTTTAAGTTACCCCAATTTAGTCCCTAACCATATTTTTGACCCGAATTTCCCGTTATACGCCTGAATTACTTTACTTTAGTTCTTCCTTCTCTCTTCCTCTTTTTATTGAGTTCCCTTCTCCATTCTTCTCTTTTCTCTCTCTTCCCTCTTCTTACTGGATTCTCCTAAATTATTTCACTTTAGAAGTTAATTGGGAGAAAAATGGAGAGGGGAAACCAGTAAGAATAGGAAGAGAGAAGAGAGGACTAAAGTGAAATAACTCAGGGATATAACGGAAAATTTGGGTCAAAAATATCCTTGAGGACTAAATTGTGGTAATTTAAATGATTCGGTTGACTAAATTATGAATATGAAAATTTGGAGAACTAAATTTTAATTTTTAAAGATTAAGGGACAAATATATAAAAATCCTATTTTTTTAACATTTAGCAACCGATCAAAAATCACAGAGAAGCCTATTCATTGTTCCCTGACAATTTGGACCGGCATTACTTGTTAGGTTACAAAATAGAATATTCTTTTTTATTTTTCTAGAAAAAAGAAAAAATTAGAATATTATAGAAACCATCTTAGGATTGATATACAGGTCCTATTATAGAATGCGAAACTGACCTGCTGTATTATTCCTGTGAAATGGGAAAGAAATGAATTCAGAAAGCCAATGCCAACATCTGTATCCAAAAAAATAGTAAGTATTAGAATATCTCATTAATTTTAATTTAGGATATCTTCCTCGACTTTGATGTCATGCTAAAATTATGAATTAAGAGATTCAAAAATAGCATTGTATTCTGAGGTATAAATAAAACTGTATGATGATCATCCTTTTATAGGTAAAGGAGACAAATATAAAAAGTAAAAATAAGAAAATATAAAAAGTAAAAATAAGATAATATACTAATTTGATCATAATTACATATAATTCTCAATCAACATAATCAAACTAATTAGGAATATTTAACGAATATACTAATTTAGAAAGATATTATGAGATATGCTAATAAATTAGAGTATTTGTCAGATATCCTAATTTAGGAAGATATACTAAATGGATATCTAATTTAAGGAAGATATACTAAATTAGTGAGATATTCTAATAGTAAGCAATGAAGAAACAAAAAGTATTTACTTTCTCTCTCTAAGAATGATAATCTTTTCTTGAATAAAAAAATTATTTCATACTACTTCTTCATTTTGAATTTCAAGATTACTTTTTTAAATTCCAAGTTAATTTTAACTAAAAACCTTAATTTCATATCTCCATTCTCGCTCAAATCTTGACTAAGAGTGGCCATTTGCATATAATTGCATTTAGCCTTCACGTATTTAGTTTGACCTGTGTTTGTCCTAGAAATAATAATATAGAGTATAACTTTATTTTCTTAAGGAGATGGCCATCTATATGCGCATAATAATATAATTATAATTAGCCCACGTGATATTGTATTTTATTTTGTTTATTTGTAACTCTTTAAAATTCGAAACTGAACTGACCTGGCCGAATATAGCAATCCAATGATTTTTTTTTACATTTTTTCTAGAATTAGGATCTCAACTCTTTAACTTTAGATTAAATTTCATGATTTTTGGAGTTTATTTATATTTTCATCAATTGTATACTAAATATTTACTCATTGAAAACTATTAAAATTTGTGTCAGCTTGACGGAGGACCAAATCAAAACTAAACTCTAGAAATTGGATATGAGTGAATTTTACAGGTTCGAGATTATAATCCAAGAGATTTTTTTTTAAAGAAATTATTCGAGATAGTGGAAATGAACTACACTTCAAATAACTTGCGTGAGCTGTCAGTTCATATATATATATATATATATATATATATATATATATATATATATATATATATATATATATATATATATATATATATATATATATATATATATATATATATATATATAGGGATTATTGTAGGTGAGCCGCCAGCTCAGAAAAAGTTACATGAGCTAGCGGCAAAACTATAATGATCCAATTATTTTTCTTCAATTTTTTTACAATTACTATCTCTACATCCTTAACTTTTTTCGGATTAAATTTCATAAATTTTGGAGATCATTCACCCTTTTATCAAGTACATACAAAATATTTTATTCATTGAAAACCGTTAATTTTGTGTTAACTTGAGGGATGACCAAATCAAAACTAAAACCCAAGAAATTGGGTATGAGTCAACCCTAGGGGGTCGAGATCATAATCCAAAAGAATTTTTTTAAAAAAGATTATTGAAGATAGTAGAAATGAACTGTAGCTTGGGTAAATTGCGTGAGCTGTCAGCTCATTTCTATTTTTCTCATATATATATATATATATATATATATATATATATATATATATATATATATATAGAAAAAAATGGAAATGAGCTGACAGTTCATGCAAGTTACCTAAGTTGTAGTTCATTACCACTATCTCCAGTAATCTTTTTAAAAAAAAAAAATTTTGAATTATGATCTCGACCCCCTAGGGTTCACTCATACCCAATTTATTGGGTTTTAGTTTTGATTTGGTACTCCATCAAGTTAACACAAAGTTAACGGTTTTCAATGAATAAAACATTTTGTATGTACTTGATGAAAAGATAAATGAACTCCAAAATCTATGAAATTTAATCTAAAAGAAATTAAGGAGATAGAGATAGTAATTGTTAAAAAAAATTAAAGAAAAATTATTAGATCATTATAGTTTTGCAGCTAACTCACGTAACTTTCCTGAGCTGGCGGCTCACCTACAGTAATCCCATATATATATATATATATATATATATATATATATATATATATATATATATATATATATATATATATATATATGAGAAAACGGGAAATACACCGGCGGTGAAGGGAGTTCCTTCACCGCCGATTAGGTGGCCCAATAAAATCATTACTCGTGGCGACACTTAAAGTAACAAATAAAAGAACTCTCTTAAATACCCCTTGAGTGGCGCCACACGTAATAATTTTATTAGACCACCTAAGCGGTGGTGAAGGAACTCCCTTCACCGCTGGTATATATATATATATATATATATATATATATATATATATTATGAAAACGATTAAAGTTATAAAGTTTAAATAAGTTATTATCAAAAAATTTGAAATCAAATAACCTAATTGAACTGAACCAAATCGAATTATTTTGGTTTGGTTTCGGATTACATTACTAATTGGTTCGGTTTTGCAATTATTGCAAAAACCGAACTGAAACTGACCTATCCCTATAGTCACAAAAAGAAATTTCAAATCTCATTTTTTTTTTTTGGGAAAATAGTGCTAAGAAAATATTAGCAATACACCTCAGTAATATCTCACGGCTCTTAAAAGAGAAGATTCCAGATATCGTTTCAAGACATGCAGACTTAAAGATTTAACTCTAATAATTAATTAGACAAGCTAATTATTAGCTCTTTCTCAAGAAAAAAATATATTAATATATGCTAACTCATAAATATTATAGATTATATAGTAATATAAGTGGAGATGAACATACTTCACAAAGGGTCTGAGAGTCTATATATAGAGAGAAAAATAGAAATGAGCTGACAACTCACACAAATTATCTGAGTTGTAGCTCATTTCCATTATCTTCAATAATATATATATATATATATATATATATATATATATATATATATATATATATATATATATATATATATATAGTAAACGGGAAATACACCGGCGGTGAAGGGAGTTCCTTCACCGCCGCTTAGGTGACCCAATAAAATTATTACATGTGGCACCACTCAAAGAGCAATTAAGAAAATTCATTTATTTGTTACTTTTAATGACGCCAAGTGTAATAATTTTATTGGGCCACCTAAGCGGCGGTGAAGGAATTCCCTTCACAACCGGTGTATTTCCCGTTTCCTCATATATATATATATATATATATATATATATGAGGAAACGGGAAATACACCGGCGGTGAAGGAAGTTTCCTTCACCGCCGCTTATGTGGCCAAATAAAATTATTACACGTGGTGTCATTTAAGAGAATTTATTTATTTGCTATCTTGAATGACGCCCCGTGTTATAATTTTATTGGGCCACCTAAGCGGCGGTGAAGGAACTCCCTTCACCGCCGGTGTATTTCCCGTTTCCTATATATATATATATATATATATATATATATATATATATATATATATATATATATATATATATATATATATATATATATATATATATATATATATATATATATATATACTGATATTTACAGATTTGTCTCTTATATCTTTATAAATTATAATTTAGTCCCTCAAATCTTCATATTTAGGATTTAGTCCTCCAAATCCTTTAAGTTACTACAATTTAGTCCCCCAGTTTATATTTTGGCCTGATTTTTCCGCTTTACCTCTAATTTCCTTCACTTAATATCCCTTTCCTCTTCCCTCTCTCTTCTTAGCTCTTATTGGGTTCCCCTTATTCTTCTCTTCTGTTTTTCGCTATTCATTTATTAGGTTCTACATCTCTATATTGAAACTAAATATATTATTCTCCACTAAATATATTAAACATTTAAGTCTCAATATAAATTCATTTATTAGATTCTCACTCTCTATATTGGATAAATTCGTTTATAGATTTAATACATTTAGTAGAGAATAATACTTAGAGAATAATACATTTAGTCTCAATATAGAGAGGGAGAACCCAATAAATGAATAGAGAGAGAAGAGAAGAAGAAGGAGGAACCTAATAAGAACTAAGAAGAGAGAGTGAAGAGGGAAGATGAATTAGTGAAAAAAATTAGGGGTAAAATAGAAAAATCGGGCCAAAATATAAACTTGGGACTAAATTGTAATAATTTAAAAGATTTGGGGGACTAAATCCTAAATATGAAGATTTGGGGGACTAAATTATAATTTATAAAGATTTAAGGGACAGATCTGTAAATACCCCATATATATAATAAAACTCAACAGGATATAAAAGAGAAGTCGTAAAAATAACACGAGTTCGAGAGCAGGGATGGTAATGAATACGTCTATGTATCAATTTTTGACTTGCCATATATAAAATTTTGTATAGAGATAACTAAAATTTAGTCGATGAACGCATCTATGGAGCATAACTTGAATTTAGAAATTTTCATTACAAGATTCAGCAAAGATGTTCACATATATCTATTATCTACATATTATAGATGATTTTAATCTAGTTTGAACCGACTCCAGATTTACATCGAGGGGGTATGTTAATTAAATTAATTATTTTAAAATCTTTTTTCTATGAAGCTAAATATATTTTTAAATCTCCCATAACATAAACAAATATGACAAATGATAAGTAACCATAATCATGGGCGGACTCATTGTAACGCCCCCATTTTTCAGCTCTACTTTTTTTTCGCTTTCCAAAATGCAAGACGCTACTTAATTATTACGATATAACCCAACAGTCATAGGATTTTAGAATAAACGTAACTACTGTCATATCAAAATGAACAAACATGTCTGAAACTGAAAGGATTTCATTTATACAAAAAGTTGATTACATAAAATAGCACACTGCTCTGAATATTTACACAAAATAATCAAAATACAAGAGAGTTAAAGAAGTGACCAGCAAAAAAACAAAAAAAAACAAAAACAAGAAGTGTGAAGTGCCCAAGTAGTATTGTACTAATATTTTCTACTCGATCTAGTCGGTAAATTAAGGGTCGTTGTTTGGAGCGATCTCTCCGTCTCTGCTTCAATAATTTGGACTTAAGAAAATCCATGAGATTAAACCCAATAAGTAATATAAGAGTAAGAAACATGTGTACAAGTAATACAAGAGTAAGAAACAATAAGAAACTATCATAGTACAAAATGAATAAAAAGTATACAGATAAATTGCTTTAGTACAAGACATATAATGAAAATAATGGAAATGAAATAGACAAGACTATTCATGCAAATAGCAGATGCAAATTATGTAAATGTGACAAGTCTAGGTTAAGTTTCTATTAGTATGTAGGCAAAGAGTATCGGTGTTAATTATGATGCATGTAACAAAACTATGTAAGTGATTCACAATATTCATGTAAAATTTAACAAGTCTATATCATGTTAGTGTTAAAATTAAAACTCAATAATGGGTAAGATAGCGCACAATTTTTCATATTATACATGTGGCCGTGCATAACCGGGACCCGACCTCAAATTCTTGCCTCTGAACTATGGCACACAACTAGATGCTTACAAGTCAGATCTCGTTCAATGAAACAAGCAATGGGTGTCACCCATATGATGACTCATGTATCAGATGGTGACTCAGTACCACCCGGTGCTGCTAAAAAAAGGTTCCCAGCACCCAATTAAGAAGTTGGCTAGTAAAATTCTTGTATAATACGGTACTTATCCATCATATAACTTTTCCAATTTATCCCACGTTAGTAATACATAATGCATATGATATACATGAATTAAAGGAAATGTGTGGCTTTTCAAGTTAAATTGTGTACATATCCTTTTCACAAGAATCAAGAGTTTAGGAATCAAGATTTGTGATCATGTACACACGTATCACAAGGACACTTCATTTCATGTAATGAATATACAAGAACTTGCTCTCATGAATAATCCTGTCTTCATGCATCATGTTGATGTTCACTTGTCATGTTATCATAAAATGAATAAGTATTATTAAAGTTGTCATTATGTTATCATGGAATAAATAATATTTAGAAAATTTTAAACCTGTAGATCCTAAAAATTTCCAAATCTACTCTGCAGATTCTCGAATTTTCTAAGTCTGCACATCCGCAAATTTTCTAAGTGTGCAGATCTGCGAATTTGACTAAATATGTAGATCTGCGAATTTGACTAAGTATGTAAATCCACGAATTTGACTAAGTATGCAGATTCGCGAATTTGGCTAAGTATGCAGATCAGCGAATTTGACTAAGTATGCAGATCCGCGAATTTGACTAAGTATTCAGATCCGCGAATTTGGCTAAATATGCAGATCCGCGAATTTGGCTAAGTATGTAGATCCGCAAATTTGACTAAGTATGTAGATCCGCAAATTTGACTAAGTATACTGATCTGCAAATTTGGCTAAGTATGCAGATCCGTGAATTTGACTAAGTATGTAGATTCGTGAATTTGGCTAAGTCTGTAGATCTGCGAATTTAACTAAGTATGTAGATTCGCGAATTTGACTAAGTATGTAGATCCGCGAATTCGACTAAGTATGCGGATCCACGAATTTGCTAAGTATGCAGATTCATGATTTTTCTAAGTATGCAGATCTGCGAATTTGTTAAGTATGCTGATCTAGGATTTTTCTAAGTATGCAGATTCGCGAATTTGCTAAATATGCATATCCAAAATGATCTAAAATTATCCAAAGAAAGGAATCATGTATACACAATACAAATCAAATAAGAATATAAAGAAATAATTAAAGAAATAAAATGCTATTTGCACGAAGTCCTTAAAAGAATCATATTTTTAAAATACAAATCGAATAAATCCCAAGAAAAAATATGCATGTTACTTATACTCAAATACGGTTCAAAGAGAGAAGAAGAATAAGGTGTTCCTTATCTCTATTCCCTTTGGTCTCCTTTGTTTGAGCAAAATCTCTCTTCTCCTTCTTTTTCTTAATAAACTAGAAGAAGCAAAATTAAAAGGTGATTTTTGTTTTGTTCTTTGACAAGAATTTTCTTTGAGAGAATGAGCTCATATATGACTAAGGGTATTTTGGTAATCTTGTCATCTAGTCTAGACCCAAGACTTCTTACATGTATGATAAGTGTCCAACTAGAGTGTCACATTTCACTTTCATTTTGACAACTTATATAAATGTGTGCCTTTAGAAACTTAGTTAAGTTTGGAGGTGTATATATAGAAATCTTTGTTTTTAATAATTTATTATCTAATAAGCATGGAAATTTGGAGTGCTACAACGATGTAGAGTTAGGGATGGTAATTGATGCATTCACAGGTCAATTTCTGACCCTTCTTATACAAGTTTTTGAATTAAAAAAATAAATTTTTAATTTAAAAATTCGTATTGGACATGCTAAAAACTCACCCATAAATGCATCCATTAACATCTCTATGTAGAGTTGAAGGGTCCCTGATTTTTTAATTTTAATCTCATATACTTCAAATTTTGAAAAATTTTCAAGCCTGTTTTTTCCAGTACCTCAATTTTATAATTCTATACCCTCAAAATTTATAGTTTTCAATTTTGAAGATTGTATTTGAGTAAAGATGACATTTCATTTTTTGGATAGAATAAAATATTTTTTAATTTTTAAAATCAATGACAAAAATGTACGAAAATTATATTTGTATTATAAATACTTTAAATTTATATAAAAACTATAAAACAGAAACAAAATACTAGCACCATAAATTTATATGTTAGTTACATAATGATAATAAAAGCATGATAAATTTTTGGATTAGAGACTTCACCCCTGCACTTCCGATAGAAACTCTTTGCCATTCCCTACATACCAATGAACTGTTCGGGCAACATGATCCTGAAATAATTCTGTTCTCCGATTCAAATGTCTAGATCAGCTCTTGACCATAATTTGCTGTAAATTAAATAATAGGGTTAATTACAGTCATACTCCCTAAAGTTTAAAACTCAAAAAAAAATTCTGGACTTTTAACACTGTTAGTGAGAGTTTATTATTGTCACTATCTTTTAACACTAAAGTGCACTTATAGCCCTGAAATTTCTATTCTACCCTCATAACTAATACATAGTTAGGAGTTGTGAGGGTAGAATAGGAATTTCAGGGCCATGAGTGCACTTTAATATTAAAGAAGAGTGACAACAATAAACTCTCACTAATAATGTTAAAAATCCAGAGAATTTTTTGAGAGTTTTAAACATCAGGATGTTAAATTACACATTCTCAATACTACATAGGATCTGACTGTAATTAACCCTAAATAATATACTAAAAAACATGACATACTTTAGCTGTTACCCTCGGAGCACGAAGCCCATAACCAAACTTTTTCATTAATAAGTCATAATGAAATAATTACAACAAAACAAAACCGTAATTAATAACCTGTTGGTCCTTACCCCAATCCCACGAGGCTCATGCAATAGCGACGTACACTGTCACTACAGCTACAGCTCCGTGTGGACAGTTGACCGTTGACAAGTCAACAACCATACTTTTTTTTTTTCCAAAAAACACTCTAACAAAAAAAGACCCCATCATTCAAAATTACAAACACCCCGCTAGGGATTCCCTCTCCAATCCAATCATTAATTATCAAAAACTCAATACACGTCAACTCTGAATTTTCCACTGCCACTAATCTCACTACGTTCCAAAACCTCTCTCACTCACCAAAAACCCTCCCCTCTCCTCTCAAACCCCCAACAACTCTCAGAATCCTCTGCTCAAACCTCCAAGGCATCCAGCAATGGCACCTCCTTCCTTCTTGCTCCTCATGTTCATCTCCTTCGCCTTCTTCGTCGCTGCAGCGTCGCAGCGTCTCGCCGAGACCGAAGGTAAAGCAACCATTACGTCATGGATTTCATTGTTGCAGCTTTCCACTAATGGCCATTTCATGAGTCGCTAATAACTAGTCAACTTGTTTCCATGATCAGTAAGCGCTCTCCGTGTGATTGCTAAGAAGCTGGGAAAAACTAACTGGGACTTCAACGTCGACCCCTGCTCTGGCGAGGGGAACTGGACGGTTCCGGACCCGCCGAAGGGATTCGAGAGCGCTGTCATTTGCGATTGTTCGTACGAAAATGGCACAGAATGCCATATTACTAACTTGTATGTCGACTCATTTTTTTCCCCTTGTTTTCTGTTTTTGGAGGGGTTTTTGTGAAATTTTGAAACGTTGGAAAATTTATTGCAGGTCCATTAAAGGCGAGAATGTTTCTGGTGGCTTGCCGTGGGAGTTTTGTGAGCTACGATATCTTCAGCAGCTGTGAGTGTGAATGAATTATAGTTGATCGATTAATTGTTATTTTTCAGAATGATTTTGTTAAATTGTACCTGCGGATTATCTCAGAGACCTCAGTCGGAATGTTATTAATGGAACGATTCCAACGTGCTGGAGCACTCTGCCACTAATGGAACTGTGAGTTTCCCTTAATTACTCTAGTAACTGCTTAATTAAGAATTGTTTTGTTATTAACTTTATTTTAATAAAAAAAAATGCAGGTCTCTGATGGGGAATCGCTTGTCGGGGCCTTTCCCTAGAACGCTCGCAAATTTCACCAGATTAAGAAATCTGTACGGACTCGTATAATTTGGAGTTTCTTAATTTTTTTTAAACTTAGTTTCTGTTGGTTCACGATAAGATTTGTGTGCTGCAGGAGCATCGAGGGTAACAGATTCACGGGGCCGATCCCTGACGAAATCGGGAACTTGGTTGACTTGGAAAGCCTGTAAAAAAATTTTCCGCCCCCTTTTCTCTTTTTTATTTATTTTACAGTCCATAAAGAGAATTTTAGGGTAATCAATGGGAGCCCAAAATTTTCAGCACTTTATCTGCGAACGAGTTCAGTGGGGAATTGCCTTCAGCGCTCTTCAAGCTGACGAATTTGACCGATTTGTAAGAATTTCTTGCTGTTTTTTTTTTTCTTTTTTCAAATTTTAACTAAAAGTTGGGATTTTTAGGGTTTTTTTTGGTTGATATTGGTTGTGTTAAACAGGAGGATTTCTAGTAATAATTTCACGGGGAAAATACCAAATCTCATAAAGGAGTTGACCAACTTGAAGAAATTGTAAGCAAGTTTGTTTTACCATGTAGCAATTAAAGAAATTACTGCAATTTATTTGGCATTTTAATTGGAATTCTTTTTTGGGGGCAATGCAGGCATATGCAGGGTTGCTTAATGGAAGGGCCCATTCCTTCTGTCATTTCTGTGCTGACAAATTTGACTGATTTGTATGATACTGAACAGGCCCCAATTTTAGTAATTTTAATTGATTGTGATTATCATAATTTAAACTTTTACTTGTTGCTGATAATTAGGAGGATTACTGACCTAAGAGGAAGTGGGTCGAAATTGCCGGATTTGAGTGGGATGAGATCTTTGAAGACAATGTAAGTTGGGTTTAGGTTTAAAGTATAAACATTTCTTCTTTTTTTTTTCCTCTCCATTTTAGTTCAATGTCTAAGATTATTTTCTATATTTATTGTGATTAGGATGGTGAGGAATTGCTCCATCTACGGAAATATCCCGTCTTATATTGGAAACATGAAGAAACTGAAATACTTGTAAGTAAATGTTTTTAAATGGTTTGTTAGTAGATTCAATTGCTATTTATCTTGTTTTGATTTCCTTTTTTCTCATTCTTATTTGGTACATATACTACTCATGAGGTGGGTCGAGAAAGATTTTTTAATTTAGAGAATTTTCCTGTTACATTATTGCAATTTTAGCTTTTGGAGTTGCTGTATGAGACCTAGTGGAAAGAAAATGAATCATATGTTGCGGTGTTAATTACAATTTAATATGTCTTCATGGTCATCAAGGAGGATAGTTTATATATCAAGCAACTAGGTGGGACTTCAAAAAATTTGCGGATGTTGTCATGTGTTATCTATTAGGGATTTAAATAGTTCCACACAAGTCACTTGACATTTGAAAGACCATTATGCTTGGCTTGGCAGATTGAGGTCGAAAATGGTTGGAAGCTAAATAACAATTTCTCAAAATCTTTGATATGAAAATTATGCTTTATAATTAATTTAGTCGAAGTTTCGTATTCATATCACAGGCATAAGTGAGATAATCTGTATCATGAGAATGATATATGTCATACCTTGTCCAACACAATAAAGTACCAATCAAAATTATAGTTTTTTTATCCAGAGGGTTAATGTCAGATTGACAACTATTGAAGAATTTGATCAATCTTTAACATTTTAGGTATTTTTAATCACCTGGGTCTCCTGGGTTCTACAGTCAGCCCTTCTTCTGTTAACCTACTTAAGGGGCAGTTCAGCTGATTGACAGCTGATTGTAAGATTTGATTTATCATTTCCATAAGCCTTGAACTCGATCTCCGTAACTGATTCTTTTTTGATGAGGTGGCTTAGATAGCGGTGATGTATTTGTGTGTATGCAAAAACCATATAGTTCTTGTTCTGATTTGCCTTGTTTTATCTTTGTATTTATAATTTGCAAGCTCTTCATCTCTACATCACTTCTCCGTCCTAATATCATAAAACTTTGTGCTGCTATTTCATACAGTCCTGTGATGTAATATTCCTTTAATGTGATTGCAGTATAGCATGAGAATGATTCATTTCTTTTTGTACCATTTCTATACCTTTGATTTTCTGTGTTTCTTGATGCAGGGACCTTAGCTTTAATGAATTGACAGGAGAGATTCCACCTACTTTCTCAAATCTTAAAAAAACTGATTACATGTAAGTCTATGTTGTCCGACGGTTAAGTGCATCCTAGCTTTGTGTGCATCTACATGAGCATACGTGTGCGTGAATGCACATATGTGTAAGAGTGGGAGGGGAAGTTTCTTCTGCTGATTACATTACTTTTTGTCATCTTCCTAGTTCTTAAACTAACTGCCTTTTCCCCCTTTTGATTTGGAAGATATTTGACAGGAAATATACTTACTGGCCCTGTACCCAAATGGATCTTGACGAGAAACAGAAATGTGTATGTATAAACTTCTTTCTCTTTTATTACTGAAATGAAATGACTAGCTAAAGCACATCCCTCTATCGGTTTGCAATCTCTTTTTAATTCTAAGTTCTGGTAATTTTTAATCTATTAATTCTGTCTGGAACTCAATTGTTGATTCAATATCTTTGATCTGGAGACAGGTAGAAAGGTATTATATATGTGTGCATGTATGCCTTCAGATAAAAGTTAATCATGTAAAATAGTTAGTCTCTCAAGGAAAGATCCTAATTTCTATTCTGATCAATTGTTTACACGGAATAGCTGTTTCTACTTCGTTGTTCTTCAAGTAATATCTCCCTGTTGACTGTCAATTTTGCACCCAGGGACATATCCTACAATAATTTCACAATGGATAGCTCAAGCCCTAGGCAATGCCTTCAAGGGATGTAAGAAATTTTACTCTTGAGACTTCCCTTGCAATTGACACTTTTCTTTATATCCACTAATAAAGTATTCATGGTCAGTTTTAACTCTTTGTTTAATGCTTTCCAGTAACATGGTGGAGAGCTACTCTACTGCATTTGACATGTAAGTGCCTTCTGCAGTTTCTTTAAAATACTATGCAAGCTGTTGCATCAATTTAGTGGTGTATGTGAAATATGTTTAGTTATTCGAGTACTCACAGGAAAACAAACGACTCCTTACTGGAATTCATTTCTCTCTTTTAATATATAGATCTACAGTTCCTCCGTGCCTAAAAAGGAACTTTCCCTGCAGTGATGATGGACAATGTGAGTAATCAACTTTGAGGCCAGCATTGAGTTTCTTGTGTGTTGGTTATTTCATTAGTTTGATGTTCTCTATCTAATGCATCACATTTTTTTCACTGTTTGTCCATAATAAATAGGTGACATCAATTTCTGATAACCTGCTTGAAAGAGAGACTCAGAATCTGATCACATACCAAGAATGCTTTTTACTTTTTTTATTTTTTATTTCCCCTTTCCTTTTTTTTGTACTGTAGAGATTTGTTACAAAAGTTGTTTTCAGACTTTGCCGGAGGAAGGACTTCGAAGGAAAAGGCTTAATGTTGGAGTTACTTGTAATTGTTAGGATTAAGTGATTAACGAGTATTTTGTCAAGTATTATCCTGGAGAAATTAGCTAAACACTCAAACCCTGAGTTCAGGATTCATGTGTACTAAGGGAGCTCATTTTGTGTAGGCTTTAGATCATCAATACCAAGACATATGCTTAAAACACTAAACACTATTCTTCTGAACCTTGGGACATGTGAATAATGAGCGAGTTCTGGCTACTCTAAACCTTTTGCTCTTTTCCAGATGAGAGGTGTGATCCAAGTAACCTTCTGCCTTGACTGATGGGTTGTTTAAACCATGAATGTTCAGGAATATACTTTAGAATTACCAAAACCTCTGAAACTTCCAAGTTATCCTTATGATGACAACACACAACAGAACCAAATGAATCTGATAGTGCAACTTCATAAGCCTTTGATGAAGGTGCATTTTCTTTTCTTCAGTTGCTCACATATATTATATAGATCAAACTTATTGGAAATACTAATAGAATAACTAATATTGTATAGATAAATTTTATTAAGTGGGCAAGGTCTAGCCCTTCTGATTTCAATTCTTTGGTAAGAACAAAAGCAAATTTGGATTTTGTAAAGTTTCTTAATCACTTCATCTATCTTTCTGTAAAATTCAGAACTTCAATCTTGTTTTGTAACAAATTCTTAACAGATCGGTATTCATTGCACGTTAACTGTGGCGGTAGAGTTAGAGTTGTCAATGGGACTACCTACGAACAAGATACAGAGGAAAGAGGTGCTTCAAATCTGTTCGTAGGGTCAGGCTGGGCATTCAGCAGCACAGGCAACTTTATGGATGATGACTCTGATGCTGACAACTATATTGCTGCTAATACATCTATACTCTCAATGCCCAGCTCAGAATTATACACAAGAGCACGTCTTTCTCCGATTGCACTTACATATTATGGCCTCTGTATGATGAACGGGAATTACACGGTGAAACTTCACTTTGCAGAGATAGTTTTTGCAGATGGCAATACATTTATGAGCCTCGGAAAGCGTTTATTCCATGTGTACATTCAGGTAACAAACCAGTAGTCTTCCCTTGTGCTACCTGTCTGATATACTAATTATGATGCTCACGTGCCATTATGTTCGTCCAATGCAGGGGAAATTGGTATTAGAGGATTTTGATATTGTCGATGCAGCTGGTGGACCTGGAAAGCCAATTATAAAAACTTTTACTGCGTCCATCACAAATAATACATTGAAGATCCAATTTTACTGGGCTGGAAAGGGGACGACTGGAATCCCAAGAAGAGGAACATATGGCCCTCTGATATCAGCTATTTCGGTAACACCAAGTGTGTTCTTGAACTTTTTGTAGCTTTACTATGTCTTGCCTTTGGTGCTTTCTCTTTCCATCATTATAGAACGTGTACATGCTTGATTTGATATAGTATGCCTGGTTTGACCTAGTAGGGTCTAGTTATGTTTCACTTTGCTCTCAACTTTTTCTAGGAGGCAATATGTTAAGGAACTTGAGTTAATCATGATCCATTTAAATGAAACTAATGCTCGTCAGTTGGTGAGATCTATTTTAGTTCAAGTTGTGCCTTTCCAAATTTTTGTTTTTTATTCATGATGCAAAAGGATTATTGCATTTCTTCTCTTTTTGATCTTTTTCTGATTAGACTTTGGCATTACTTGCAAAAGAACGAGGATATGGTTACACAGTTTCTTCACCTAATCAAGGCAGTTTGAGATTATTGGCCAGAATAGTAGATAAACCTTATAGATGCACTTGAATTTTATGTTTGAATTAGCTTCTTGTTTTCAATTTCATTAATTTTTCGATGTACATTAAGGTAACATGTTTCGTTTCCTTCCTTTTATTTGTTTTGCAGACTTCAAACCTCCCCAAGGCACTCATCATGATAGGAAAATGATTCGTGAGGCAATCATAATATTGATCTCAGCTTTGTTTCTATGTATATTTCTCATGACTCTAGGAATTTGTTGGATGAAATGGTTGCAGGGTCATAGTTCCATATACAGAGGTATAAAATGTATCCCAGTAAGTCCATAAAATTTCACCTACTGCTTAGTGTACTGTTCCTTCTTCACAGTTTATGAGTTAATACAACTATGCCACTAATTGTATGACATTATGGAATATATTGAACTCATCCCTACATGTTCGGCATGTCGATTGAAGATTGGATTTTACAGTGTATTCACAAATGTTATGGTTTGTTCAATATCTTGCTAAGGTACCTCGTTATATTTGTCCCAAAAAGATGCACATATCATAAAGATAATCTGACAGAGAGAACCAAATTTCACAACCATTTTATGGTTTATTTTGCAACCAAATTTTCTTATTGAAATTGAAAATGGAATGGTGATTCCACTGCAGAAGGATGTCTCTGGAAGTAATTTCAAATCTATGTGCATCTCCAGAAACTACTTTAAAATGCTCTCTGGAACTGTGAGATACCTCTCCTCTTTCATTGTCTATATATTCAAAATGTATAATCGTTTAGATCATTATATATTTTTTACAAACCATATAGTTGAACATATATCAGACAATCCTTAGGTAAGGTGCATGTGTTAAGAGTCTAAAGCTTTCCATTCAAAGGAAAATCAATATGGAGGATTGTGTAATCCTTTGACGTAGGAAGGCACGCTTAATTTTCTTCCTTCAACTATTGAGTATGGACAGGAAGCAACTTATGAGAAACCTTTGGCCAATAGTAATGTTGCGTAGAATGTCGTGAGCGATGCCACAAGAAGTTTTATTTCTAACCAAGAATCAAAATATTCAATTCCATCTTTTCTTCCTTTCCTTCACTTGACTCTGATAATTTCTCCTGCTTTCCCTTTTCTTTGTAGCAACACATCTACCTTCTAATGCCTGATAATACCAACTTGTAGATACAAGGGTTTGGTCAAAGTAGGTCTCAACTGTATTGAATAATCACCTTACATTTCCTGTTAGAGTCCTGGGCTGATCCACCAAATGGTATTAGATCAAGATTGGGGCTAGACACTGTTGTCCTCCCTGTTTTTCATGTGGTATTGGACTATGATGTCATCCCTCTTTTAACAGGTGGGCCTATGGATCCATCACCCATGAAAGAGGAGATTTATTAGGTCATGAGTTATAGGAATAGCCCCACATCTAACAAATCAATAGAAGATATAAGATTTAAATAGAAAGTTCGACATCTTACTATCAGTTTAAACCTTTGCACAGAGAAGGTCTCAACCTATATTGGTCCTCATCATCTTAGGACTCCTCACATGGCCCCATTCCATTTCAACAAGCTTTTGGGTTGTGTCAACAGTGGACCATCATTAGCATCATTGATTTTCTTATTTTAGTGCCTTTCTCATAATGTAAAACTATATGCATGGTCTTTGAAGTTAGGAGTATTGGAATTCTTGCCTTTAAATAATTTGCATGCCCACCTAATGGATTATTTGGGTTCTCCACAATGTTGATCACCATCCCTTCGAATTCGATACAAATAATCATGGACAAATAAGAAGGTTTGACCTTCACTCAAGGGCATGCAAAATTAACTATTTTATATAAATTTAATATTTTAATCCACTGATGGATGGGCAAATGAGCCCTAATATTTGTAAATTTTGTCATACATGAACCTTATGGGATGGTGATTAGAACATTGCGGCTGAGGCATGTAAAAATGAGGAAATTCAGAGCTTTAGCCACTAGCTATTTTATACCCATGATTCTCTAAATATAACTAAATAAAGCAAAAAATATAAAGAGATTTTTTTATAAGCATGAATTCATTTAAGAGAATAATAAGAACTTCTCGTTGTGTTTGGCTATCCAAAAGGTGAAAATGGAAGCGTGAAAGCAAAGCATTTTCAACCACTATGGTTCGTTTGAAGGAAGTGGGCCTTACTTATGAAATAACTCCCTCTGGGAAAGCTCCGAAATAAGGTTTAAAACTATCATAATTGATATTGTTATGATCAATCACTTGTGATATCAAAATCGACAATATCAAGTGTACCATATTAGCCATGTCAGTATAACAACAATATAGGGGGTACCTTAAAATGAGACGCGATATATCTCGATATATCTCGATATTGATCAATGTTGAAAATCTTGCTTCGAAGTAATGAATGAAAATGAGATAGTGGGGCTAAAAAAATCTAAAATAAGAAATAGTTGAAGAAGATATTATTAATATATCAAAATATCAATACCATGTCATCTCTTTCCTTACAGTTTTATATTTGGTCTTACATAAAACCAAATTTCATTGTCATTTTTATGAGGATGGTGGTTTCATCCGTAAAACATTACTTCCATAGTTTCATCACACTCGTTGAACGTAACTTCTTTGTCCTCTTACTGAAAGCAAATCACCTAAAGGTACATAGCCACCGCGACGGAACCAAGCATATGATGAGAGTGCAACGGAAAGGGAAATAAGAATCAAGAATGGAGGACATAGGGGCGCGAGAAAACCACCCCATGCTTATTTGTATTAATGATGGTCGTCATCAATAGCGAAAACCCAAGAACCATGAGTTGCTCATTCACAACAGAGCCCGATGTTAGCTAGTTCATTAGTTGAACCAGTTCTTTTCCAAGGTGCGAGCAAGAAAAAAGAATGGAAAGTGGGAGGAGATAGAACGAAGAAAAATAGTTTTGGACAACCCATCGATAGGCTTGATGATTTGCAGGTAGTTATGAACGAAGCAAATGGTCATATGGGGATCATCCTCAACAACAAGAGGATTATTGTAACATCAACAAAGTTTTTGAAGAGCCCACCAAAAGGCAAAATGCTCGAGTTGACTGATAGTGGCAACAAGAATATGTCGGAGATCCTATAGTTGGATGTCTCCACTGAAAACAAAATCTATTCCCAGTCCCACGGGACATGCAAATCTATGAAAGTTCAGTTTCAAAGTGCCAGCACAAGAGGAACTCCAATGGACGAAGATTCAAAGCCATTTGAGGATTTGGGATCGTTGTTGTTGTCTTTCCAGTTTAGATGTAGAAGCTGAACCGATAAGGAGATTGATCCATTGATGAATCAAGTTAGAATATCTCTTCCAAACCAAGTCATTAAGACTTTCTTTGGCCCAAGAGTTTAGTATTTCTAGAAAACCAGTAGTACTAGAGTGCTCGAATGCTGTGAGATGTGGAGAAAGAAGAATGTGTTCCTTCTTTTAATAATACCAAACAAAGAGCATATGAGAACAAAGAGTCAAAATATGATGGAAGTTTCATGAGAGTACAAAAGGTATCGCAAATCTCTCCCCTAACGCCATAGGTGATGTTAAGTAATGCATGAGTTGGATCCTTGATGATGCCATCACTACATCGGGAGGTTCAACTTAATATCTTGCAAATCTAGTTATTATTTCATAAAAAATGCTCATGGATGAATAAGGTAGAAACTCCCCAATCCACAAATTGAATAATCTTGATTATAATAATACCTGTAATTTGTATTTACAAATGACTTTACCAATAAGGCAACCCTATCATGCAAACACCTCCATTAAGTTTCCCCATGTTTCTTTTTTAGCAATAATGAGCTATTAAAAGCATGAATCTTGCCATTACCAGGGGAAATCAAGAGGATGCAATAATGAAACTCTTAATTTTAACTTGTTAATAGCATATTTTAGTCATGCTTATTATATTTACAATGCACGTATAAAACTTTCACCTTTTATAACAACTTACCACTTATTCAAAGGTCTCCTCGAGCTGTTAGATTAATACGATAAAAAATAATTTCTGCACTTATTTTTTTGCCCTCATCTTCTTAAATTCAATATATCAGTCGTCCGTATCATCACTACTCTCATCAAATATCTGAGTAGTGGTTGTCATAAATTGCCACACTACTTATTATTATTTCTTGAATCCCCTTGGTTTTAAAGAAGGTTGCATGCTCTTCCTTTAAAAATAAATCATTGAACAGTTTGGTTAAACAACCTACTCCAATAAAATATTTAACTAGCCTATAGTTGCCATACCAGCAAAATTTGTTGGTTACACAACATGCAACACAATACCTTTAACATATGATAGAGGTGAGGAAGTCATAAGTCAAGTAATTAAAGAGGATCATGTAAAGCATTTCAGGATGCAAAGGTCTTATCATATATATGCAGAGATGTAGAAAATTGTGCATTAAGAAATACCGTTAGATGAGAGAGCAAAACCAATGGTGCAATCAATAAATGTTAATTGAGGTGCTATGAGAGAAGGTACTATGGGAGAAAGAAGAGATAACATCTACTATAATTCCAATCTTAGTATGGCAAGAAATGTGAGAGATGCTCTCTTCAGCCTAAGAGAGATAATCACTGCAATTTACATGTATATGCATGTATATGCGCTTTTGTATGTGTGCGTGAACAAAAATCTACATTACAACCATTTGATGTGTCCCAATACTTTACCTTGTAAATTCCAAACTTTCTACATATAATTTCATAATATTTTTTCAAAATCATTATATGCTTTAATCTATCACTAATAGCTTCCTTCTAAAACTTCACTTCACTTACGCTTCATTTTATTACTAAAGTATGGATTGTCGTTCATGTTATGATAATATTTACTTTTCTATAAGCATATGTATTCTTGTATTAATAGAGTACTTTGGGAGGTTTTAACAGATCAGTTTTTCTCAATTGAGGTACAAAGTTTCGATTGAATTCTATCGATTGCTATCGTTTTCATAAAGCACCGACTTAAGATATGCTATAAACGATTAGTATTATTATAACAATCTCTCATCCATGTTTTGGCCCAATCTAATTCGTATCATCTAGTAGTTCAATTCTGGTTAGTTTCAAGCTACTTTTGAGAGTTTTAATATTTAGCAGTTGAATTTTAAATACTATCAGGCTATTTTTGAAAGTTTTGGTCCAAACATACCAAAATATGCCCAAATTCACTAAAAAGTTTGATAATCAATGGAGAAAATTGTATTTTAAAATGTAATTTTTGTGTATGTTTATGTACACACATACATGCACGTATATTGAAATGCAATATATTTTCGTGCACACGCACATATATACCTGAAGTTTATTAAAGATACATACACACAAATATACTGCCCCCAACACAATTCCCAACTTTCTTTCTCCTATGTTCGCTAGCCTCTCTCTCTCTCTCTCTCTCTCTCTCTCTCTCCAATTCTCCCCTAACTTAGCTCTCTCAATTTCTTGTTTTCTATCGTGCCTTCTCTAATATCCTTTCTCCAATATTGTTTCTCTGCCAACATTAGGAAAAGAATGAATGCAATAGGGAGGAAGAATTGTGGGTAGAAAATAATAGTTAGAGAGGGAAAAAGTATTGAGAAAGGATATTAAAGAAAGTAGGAGAGTTAGGGATAAATGTTTGGGAGTGAAAAAAGTGTTAATAATCCATGGGCTAGCTTGTAACATCTACTATCGAAGTCGGGAGGATTTTGGTCCAAAAATATATCTTATGCCCACGTGTCAAATTTTAACAAAAAATAACAAAATTATTCAAATTGGTGACATAGAAGGTACCTAATTTGGAGAATTCCAAATTAAATATTCGAATGGCAAGAGATCTGACAAAAGTCGGGTTATGCTGTCCACTTTCCTTCCTATCTTACCAATCAACATAAGTAAATTATTTATTTTTAAAAAATAAGAGAGGTTCACGTCTAGTTCCAATGTTGATGTCCACTATATCTTCCACCATAGCAGAGGTCCCCTGTGAGGAGCTGGGGACACCCCCCTATAGCAGAGATCCCTTGATGGAGGAAACTAGTGGAGGTAATGGAACCCTGACGCTTCGTAGCTATAGTCCAATGGAATCCCTTTGTCTAGAGGACAGATATGGACAAAGTTTCGTTGATTAGATCAAATGAGCATTGCAAGCTAGCAGTGTTACTGGATGCCTTGCAGCAGTACCAAACCTCTACTGATGTGTTTAGAAGTGTTCAACATGGCAATCACATGGAGACATTTACATGTTATGTATGATCGATATGGAGCCATTAGGATAGTCCACTTTGTTTGCGTGCATGTTTGCCATCTTAGGAAGCATAAACACTTCTATTATGAAACCTTGTCATGTTGGACTTAATACCTTTTGCATGTCAATGTTGTGTGCATGTGTGTCGCATCACGTCGCAGTCATGTTGGCATGTCCATGCCCATGCAACATAGGTGCCATCCCTTTTATTGCCATCACTGTTTTGCATTGGTCCTATGCCTTTTCAGATTTCCATCTTCGCTTATCTGTGACACCATATCTCATTTGTCTCTGGCACCAATTTTAGAGCTATAGATACCAGCAACCCCATTTATGTAGCTCAACGACAACACAAAACATGCAATTCAAGTTTTTGTTGGACATTTGGTGTCAAAGGCGGTTGCATAGTTGCTTCAATTGTGCACATCTTGCATACCTAATAAAGCATCCTGCATGAATTTCATAACATAGGCTGACAATATGCTGGAGACATAACAACATCCGAAAACAAGGACAAGCTCTTTTTATTTTTTTTATTTTTTTCTAACAGACAGCCATTGTGAAACCCAGATCTTCCCCTTTCTAATTAGGAGGGGATTTGGCTCCATGATCTTTTTTGCGGAAATATTATATGCTTCTTTATATTTTTTGATTTTTTGTATGCCTTCAGTATCCATAGAAATTGTAGGATATACTCGTTTCCCCAGATTAAATTGTTATTTCTTGTACTTTTCTCTTTCAATGACAAGGAAAGTTTTTAACATTTATGCACTGTGATAAATTTTCCTTGTAGTAGCTGTGAATCAACTGCTACTTGCATTTGTATGTTTCAGCTCGTCTGCATATCTAGATTATAGTTGTTCATCCCATTTTAGCTGTGTATTTCAATTTAAAGAGGTGTCATATCACTTTTCTCCATTTCTGGTTTCAATTATTGATGTTTTTTTAACTAGATCTAGAAGGTCTTGATCTGCAAACTGGATCCTTCACCTTGCGGCAAATTAATGCAGCAACCAGCAACTTTGATGCTGCAAATAAAATTGGAGAAGGTGGATTTGGTTCAGTTTACAAGGTAAAAGATAAATTTTGCTTCTTCGTGTCTGATGCATAATTTACGAAGATCATGTACTCGCTTTACTACCAAGTATCTTTTTAAAAAATATATATAGGGCATGTTATCGGATGGCACCATAATTGCTGTGAAGCAGCTTTCCTCAAGGTCTAAGCAAGGGAATCGTGAATTTGTGAATGAAATCGGAATGATTTCTGCTTTGCAACACCCAAATCTTGTGAAGCTTTATGGATGTTGCACTGAAGGCAACCAATTATTGCTAGTTTACGAGTATATGGAAAATAATTGTCTTGCCCGTGCTCTTTTTGGTAAGCTAAGTCTACCTTTTTAATGCCATTTTACTACTGAACTGATATTTGATTCCAATGACCAGTACTAAGCATGCATTTCCCTATTAAAAAAATAAAATAAAATTCTGGCTTGTATTTTAGGGAAGAATTCACAATGCAGATTGAAATTGGATTGGCCAACGAGGCGCAAAATTTGCATTGGCATAGCTAGAGGTCTGGCTTATCTTCATGAGGAGTCCAGACTGAAGATTGTCCACAGGGACATCAAAGCTAGCAATATCTTGCTTGATAGAGATTTGAATGCCAAAATATCAGACTTTGGCCTGGCTAAACTCGCTGAAGAGGATAACAGCTACATTAGCACACGAGTAGCAGGAACAATGTAAGTCCTAGATACTGATCTATTAACGTCAGTTATTACATTCATTATTTGCTGACCAGTCTCCTAATTGATGAACCTACTGTCGAAAGGATTTTCTTTTAGAAAAAAATTGAAGACTTATAATAGGAGAAATGTAGGTGTAGTTTACAAAAGTTTAATTTCTCATACTATCGGTAGTTTGGTTTCCTTATTGAGGATCACAAATTTGGGAAATGCCTGAGAAACGCACCAAACGATTAAACGCATGAAGTTCTCCTTAGAACTATCGCTAATTAAGTCTTAAATTCACCAGACGACATCTTGCAGAAGTAATCTTCTGTAAAATGGCATGGGAATCTTGATAAATATTCCTCCAGATTTTCAGTTATGCAAATGTTTTGCTCACATGATAATCTTCTCGTGGTCTGGCCCTAGCAAATCAGGAAACTCTGCTGTCTATAAAATGAGTTGGATCTCAAATAGTGCTGCAGTTGGCTCTTGATAGCAATAAGCCAATAACCTATTAGAAATGAAACTGATATTTCTGATGATACAATTATATTATATTAGGTTCAGTTGAATATCTCCTGGAATTTTCAGTTAGTCTTTCTGTGGTCTGTTCTTTGCAGAGGCTATATGGCTCCTGAATATGCAATGCGTGGCCATTTAACTAGCAAAGCGGATATATATAGCTTTGGAGTAGTTGCTCTGGAAATAGTAAGTGGAAAGAGCAACACAAATTATAGACCAAAGGAAGAATTCGTCTATCTTCTCGACTGGGTAAGTTGGGCCAAAGGAAGAATTCATCTACAGGTCTTCTTTATTTATTTCTCTTTTGCTTGTAAGTTGGCGAGTGACTGATATCTTTTGGTTTTTCTCGTCTTTTGGGGGAATCAGGCCTATGTGCTTCGGGAGAAGGGGACTCTCCTGGAGCTGGTAGATCCAGAGATCGGATCAGACTACTCTGAGGAAGAAGCTTCGACAATGCTGAATGTGGCTCTCTTGTGCACCAATGCATCTCCAACTCTTAGGCCTTCCATGTCTAAAGTCGTCAGCTTGCTGGAAGGAACAGCACCCATCCAGCCCCTACTTTCTTACCTGAGCTTTAAAACCAACAGCAGCAATGGAGTAAGGAGAAACTTCTGGGAGAACCCTAGCGAGACACAGACCATGTCTCTAGATTTATCAAAGACCATCTCTCTGGATTTATCAAAGACTGATTCCTCAGTCTATTATACACTAGTCCAAGAAAATGACGCAAGGAGTTTGCTCTCAATTGCCTCACCTGACACTATTAGCCAAGTGCACTGCTGAAGTTTTAACCTGCGACGGTGAGCCTTTTTTTCGTTGCGACTGCAAAGATGTATATACTTGGTGGCATGGGATAACAGGTGTAACTTTTAGAGTATTTAGCGTCGGTAGAGAAACATGCAAATGCTTATATGAATGTAAGTTCAATTTTAGTTAGATGGTTGACATTTTGCCTCAAATATGAATATCAACCAATTGTGAATTTTCAGTTTCTGTCTGATTCAATGCAGAATTAGGGTTCATATTGACTCCATTAAAGAGATGATGATATCTACCCTCCTACATTACAAGAATCTTTCACGCCTATTGCATCCCTCTGCAGTATTTACTCATCATCCTGTTAGTGTCCCTCTGCAGTATTTACTTGTTACTGGAACTTGACGTTCATTTCAGCTGAATCCTCTACAGACTCCACTTGCCTGTATGCCAATAATTGGCATTGCAACATAAATCAGCACAATCAAAATAAGTTGAGCCACTAAATGAGAGTTTTAACATTAGATGGAGATAAAATACAACATTTGTTTCTTCCTGCTACAGTTCTCTATGAATGGATCACAATGAGCTCCAGTTGGAGGACAAAATGAAGTTGAAAATATCCTGAAGGTGAGTTACATCAATTTTACTTGTCAATTTGTATTCTCTTGTCCCTGATAGGAAGTGGAATAGGTTGCTGTGCCTCGTGTGGGTGGTCAGGACCTTTGTACACTTTGAGATGGGTAAATAGAGTTCTCCCCAGCTGCACCAAGAAGAATTGAATTCAGTAATAATAGATGACAAGAATAAACTGCTTTACACTATGTTTTTGCAGACACGTGGTTCGCACGCATACACATGCACGTACCTTGGTGATAGATTGTAAGTTATATTACAGCTTGAAGAGAGGGAAATGAAGAAGGCAAATAACAAACAGGTTAGGAAACCTTGATGACGTATTACTAAATATCTAAATTAAACACTGTTCAAACTTTCTAGTTGTAGGGTGCAGAATATATCAATTAGAGATTATTGCTGATGAGGTTACTACAGCTAACATATCACATACCATCACAACTTTCTCAAATGTAATTGGACATGAATCTAGCTTCAATATAAGCTAAATAAATATGTTCAATAACTCCTTTACTTTCTTCTTTTTGAATGAGATAGCTTTAATGGAGCTGAAAACGAGTTTTTCTACTGGTCCATGGAGCAAATAAAGAATGTAATGTGTCAACTGTCAAGACCAAAGGACTGTTTATACATGATATCATCAATTTACTGTAAAAACACTGCATATACAACCTAAAGATGGGACAGAACATAAGGAGGCTTCCTAAAGCTTACAGAGATGATGATGCACTAAATATAAATAAAAAGGAAGAGAGAATCATATAATGGTGCTAAAATATTCATGACAAATTGTTGTGGTGTATCAACGAGGTGAACTGAAACATGCAAAAAAGGGGAGAAATGAACATTTAATATGAGTATCAGCATCAGTAAATTTGAGAATCATTCTAGCCACAAGGAAGTTAAAGAAGTTACTAGTAGAATTTGATGTCTAATAAATCATGGACATGCTTAGTAGAGAAAATGCATATGGAAATACTATCGGCAAAGAGAAAATAAGGCATTTAAATTGCACAGACCTACGTAAACACTGAATAGCATTATATGTGCGACCTACATTCTAATAAAAATATGGTATCTCACGAGTCATTGGAGCCATTTCTCTTAAGCTTCTTGTCCAGCTACTAAAATTCTGTGGACATCCTATCACAAAGTAGTTTTCTGATACCATCAGTCACTTGATCGAAGAGATATGTCATGTAACTTTGATTCCACATTAGTAATATAGTATTGTCATGGGAGGAAGGTATGGTATGGGATATTTTCTTACCCTTCCTTTAGGAAGCATGCCACGCACAGCATGTTCAACAATTCTTTCAGGAATTCTCTGTTGAAGCTGATCAAAGGTTTCTACCTTCATACCACCAGGCCTTCCTGAATGCCTCCTGTAGAGCTTTTGATTCCTCTTTTTACCAGAAACTGCAACTTTTTCTGCATTAACCTGCATTTATTACAGCAACAAAACACTATATTTTCACAACATCTTAGAAGTCCAGCACTCAAACAATAATTTCAAGGGTAATGATGATAATCAACACCTTCTATCAGTAAAATTATCACAGGCAAGAACATGGAGCATAGTTGTTATTGCATAATAAACTAGATAATTCATCATGATATAATTTTCAAGCTCCAAAGCGTTTTAAGCATTTAACATGCCACGGTGTCATCTCAACTAGAACTTAGAATGTAGAGCAAGATGGCCCTACCCAGAATTTGAAATTACCAGACTATGAGAACTACAACGACAGGTACTAAATTGATAACCAATAATAGGTAAATTAACAACTTCTTCCATAAAATAATAGGTATATCTACTCCAAAAAATAACTGGTAAAATTAACAAAAGAAGTCCTGGATTAAGATTTTAGTCTTGTACTTGAATGATTAATGCAATTCACTGTACCAAATCTGATCGTATTTGATTTTCAACTTTTCTTGGTAGAGGAACTTAAGGATTAAATCAGGAGGAGAATCAAGATAGTGAAAATTTTGGCACAGCATAAATTAAGGAAACACTATTTACTCATCCACAATCAAATTTATTTTTATCTGCATATAGAAGATCAAGCAGGGCATTGAGTCATCATCACCAATTCAGAGCACGGGAATGCACCAACTTAAAAGTGATTAGATAAATAAAATACAAGACAATGCCCAATCATGAATTTATTTGTAGTCAGAAGGGTCAATTGGATACAAGAGAATGTAAAGATTTGGTGTTCAAAGAAATTGAAATTGATTTGGACCTGAAAGCTAACTATGATTCATTTCCCTTGAATTAGACGTAATCTGGAGTTTGTTTGAGCACTTAACAAATTCTTCAATGTTGTTATATTGTCATAGTATTCCATAAAACAACAATAAGTTATTAGCGGCCCACATGTTTTCATAATGAAGTAGCTCACAGCACTCAACAAATTAGTATGGAAGGCTCTTTGTTGAATGTTGAGTTATCATCGACTCATGTTTTCATCTTCATTACTTAAGCATGTTAGGTTAGGGTTTCAGTTATTTTCATGCTCAATCATGTTTGCACCACAAAAGATGCCACTACTGGTCCACTAGATACTTGCCAATGTCCGAGTAATACATACCACGATGACGTATGCTCCCATATCCACACTGGGCGTATAGGTCACAAGATTCTTTCCTCTTATATGTATTGCAATAGTGGATGCTAGTCTTCCAAGAATCTTATCAGTAGCATCAACGATATACCATGTTTTCTCAGTGTTTATATGATCAGCAGCCTTGGGATACCAAGTCTTGTTCCAAATATCCTGAAAAGGAGACCAAGTAACCTATATAAATTTGGAGCATAATCAATAAGGTATTGTGAAACAAATAACAACCTCAAAGTAAGACATCATTTGAATGTGAAACTAGTGAATGTTGACCATGTAGATAGAAATAATCCTATGGAAGTTAATCTAGTAATCTACATTTTTTTTAATTAGACAAAAATGGAAAAGGTTAAGTCTAGTAATGCAAAGAATCAACCAAAAAAAAAAATTGACTGTAATTTGGGGAGTGTTCTCCACTAATACTCGACCGTGGTGCGTGCAATGTGAATTTTGACGCCATCCCATCATAAACTATTAAACCCATCACATCATTTATCTCCTTTATATCATTCTCCATCCTTTTCTACCCTCATTATCCCTTATTTACTATTCAGAACCCTAATTGAAGAAATATAATTGACACCCACGGGATAATTGGCATCTATAGATCCTATAGAAACTCTATTTCTTAACTTCCTGTTTTCATGGCAATTCTACTATAAGCAAGAAAAAATTAGACGCAAATTCGGGAAAAAAGAACTTTTAGCAATATAATGGTAGTACAGTACGAAGAGAAGATAGATTGAACACAACTTTGATAATAATTCTCCCGAATTGGGCGCCTAAGCTAGACATATCACACGAACTGTATCGAAAATTCGAATAATAAAAATTAAAACTTTTAGCAATAAAATGATAGTAGACTACGATGGGACGAGAGATCGAAGCTTACGGGTCCATTGATTTCGTTCTCTTCGAACATCCATCGCTGCTCTCTGGGGATGACTGGCGCCTGCTGCTGCTGCTGGCAGCTGATTCGGGTTTGGATTAAGGGAGCGGTCCGTGTCAAGGGCTTCGCGACGGCGATGGCGAACTTGCAGGAGGATCCGATAACGAAAGGAGAGGAGTTGCAATTGTTGTTGATGGTGGTAAGCGTTGCTGTTGCTGCCGCTGATGCCGCCATTTTCGAGAGCTCAGGGATCGGTGGGGACGACGACGATGAGCGAAGAAGGGAAAAGGGCTTTTTGATGGGCGGGAGGGGATGAAGGGGATGCGGATATTGATAGAGGGCATTCTTGTCATTTTAGTGCGGAGGTGTTTTTTTTTTTTTTGCTGATTTAATTTGATGATTAATCTGGCAACAATCTGACTTTAAAAAAGAAACATAGTTCCGTATTATATAAATCTATTTAATTAAGCTAGTCATTCGAATTAGCAAAAGCAATGTCTGCTTGCATAATATGGATTCCAAACATTCATGATCTGTATGTGAATGAGTCGAATTACTTATCTCTCGATCTATTAAAGAACTATCTCTCCAGGAATTGTGAAAGATGTTCCACCGGAAATATTCTTGTTATTGCTTCGACTCATATTCCCCAAAAAGTGAATCCCGCTCTAATAACTCCGAATAAATTAAATACATATATTAAGATACGAAGGCTTCTTATTCCACAACAACGAAAGCACTTTTTCATGCCAATGAGAATGGTTTTCAGTTCGACCGAACTTTTCAAATATTGGGGTAATCCTTTTCAAATTAAGTCGAACTTTTCAGTTCGACTTAATTTGGATAATATTATCAAAAAATATGTGTTTGTGAGTTTGACTTAAAAAAATTTAGATAATTTTATCAAAAAATATGTGTGTGTGAGTTTGATTTTAAAAAAATTTAGATAATATTACCAAAAAATATGTGTGTGCGAGTTGACTAGAAAATAAGTAAATAAATAAAATTAAGCTACTCATTCAAATATTGGGGTTTTTACATTTCTACCCCTTAATCTTTAAAAATTAGAATTTAGTCTCCCCAAATCTTCATATTTATAATTTAGCCCCAAATCCTTTAAATTACCTAACTTTAGTTCCTCAGCCATATTTTTGGCCCAAATTTCCTGTTATATCCATGAATTACTTTACTTTAATCATCATTTTCCTCTTTCTCTTCTTATTGGATTCCCCTCTTCATTCTTCTCCTCTCTCCCTTCCCTTTCCGTTAATCTCTAAAGTGAAGTAACTCAGGAGAATTCAATAAGAAGAGGAAAGAGAGAGAGGAGAAGAATGGAGAGGGAATCCAATAAGTAGATGAACAAAGGAGAAAGACGGAAGGGAGAATTAAAATGAAGTAATTTAGGGGTATAATGGAAAATTCAGATAAAAAATATGGCTTGGGACTAAATGGAGATAACTTAAAGAATTTGGAAACTAAATTATAAATACGAAGGTTTGGGAGACTAAATTCTATTTTTTAAATATGTAAGAAACAGATATGTAAAAACCTCTCAAATAATTTATATTATATACCCCTGAGTCTCAGAAACATTTGAGAAAATCCAAAAAAATACTAAAGATTTGAGAAAAGTTTAAATGATAAATGCCCCTTTATTTTCATTTATTTGGAGAATAAAGTTTAGTATTTTACCTTTTTCGAAAAAACTAAACTTGAAAAGGGAATAACACCCAATATTGAATAAAATCTTCAATATAAGTTTTCACTCTTAAAAAATATAAAAATTCATTATTTTTGTTCATTTAATCAGTGATTACAAAGTATTCCATATTTACAATATTTTTATATTTTAAAATTTTCAATTATTTAAATTAAATTCTCAATTTCTTATTATGAAATGAAGTTAATTAAAATATTAATAATTAAGTAAGAAATTTAATCATTCAGGCTGATTTATAAATTCAACTACCAAATGGAATGAAAATTTAATCATGATTATTCTCATTAAGAAAAAAAAAAAAAAACTGTTAGTATCAGTCGACGTGTAAATGTCAGTATTTAAGCTAATATAATAAAAATACACATGTCAAACAAAATGAAAAGATTTTTCTCTAATTATTTTGGAACTTAGGGGTCTACCATCTTTAGACAAATATGTTTATAAAGTAGTGGGCTTAAGCAAAATATTTCCAGAAAAGTTTGTCTTTTTTAAGATGGTAAGCAAGTATCATTACAGAAGACTAGCTTTAATAACATCTACATCAAATTTTCACTATGGATATAACATGATAGTAGAATTAACAAGGTGAAGTAATAATCCTGGACTGCTTATTTTCTAGTATGAAGCGACCAGTGTTCTCACCAAGCCAAGGAGTTCTGCTCTCAAAATAAATTTCTTGACCAAGAGGTTAATTAATTAAAGGGTTAATTACAGTCAAACCCCCTTAGTATTGGGAGTGTATAACTTAACATTTCTGAAGTTTGAAACTCTAAAAAAAAAACTCCGAACCTTTAATACTGTTAGTGAAGGATTAATTATTATCACTCCCCTTTTATGCTAAAATGCATTCCTTAACTCTAATACCTATTTTACCCTCATCATTTGCATTCCTCAACTCTAATACCTATTTTACCCTCATCATTTTCTTTAACCAGCACTCTCTCTCTCTCCCTCCCTCCCTCTTTCTCTTTCTCTCACCCACTTTCTCTCTTAGTCCCACCCCTCCCCCTATTTTTTTGGATTTTTTTTTTTTTTTTTGTGTATGAAATTTTATTAAGTTTAAGATTTGAGTATGATTTTCCTTACATTTTATCTCTAACTCCTTAACTCTCTTAATCTCTCTTAGTTGTTGCTAGCAGCATCTGCAGCAGTAAGCATAGCTGCTGCTGCAGCAGCAAGCTGCTTGCTGCTCTGCAACAGCTTGCAGCCTGCAAGCTGCAGCAGCAACTCTGCTTGCTACTGCAGCTGTTGCTAGCAACAACTAAGAGCAGCAAGTGCTGCTACTTCTTATCTTCCCTAAGAGTATTTTTGACTTTTATAACACGTGCACATCACATACCCTCCTAACTCACGTCCAGTTCACACCGTTAGATATCCAGAGGATTTTTTTTAGAGTTTCAAACTTCAGGGGTGTTAAATTACACAATCTCAATACTACACGGAGTCCGACCGTAGCTACCCCTTAATTAAACCCACCCCAATACGACGAAAATGACAATAACAATTTAGCTTTTTATCCCAAGTACCTGTGGTAGGCTACATGATGGGTTCAATCACATAGATAATTCTTCTCCCTCATTCCTAACCCATCACACGGATGATCCTTTTTCACATAGATAATTCTTCTCCCTCATTCCTAACCCATCACACAGATGATCCTTTTTCACTCATTCTGGCATCTATATCATTTTGTATCACCTCATTTAAACCCACCCAAATGAACATCAAAATACCTCAACTTATGACAACTTGTAGACAGTAACAATCAAGAGAAGAATCACAAGCAATGCCAGAAACTGATGTTACAGAGAACTGATAATGGAATCATGTTGTGTTACTGTGTATCCAACTTGCAAATTGTGCCTAGAGGCCAAACTCAATATATAACAGCTCAAGGTGCGTTCTGATGAACATCGATCATATGAGTTGAAACTTTGGTTGCTGCTCATGAGACAAAGGTACAGTTTATGCTGCAGATACATATCATGGGGGTAACATACTGCATGTTATTTGCACAGCTTGTCAGTAAGATTATTGCTTTCAGCCATAATGAGGAGGAAAGATTTAGCATTAAATAGTTCCTCGCAAGTTCTGATGTTTCGAGATAGGCTCCAGCATAACTTAAAAGATGCTGATTCACCTTATTGTACACTCCTCGCGAGTTCGAATCAAGTTAAGCACCTGACCCAGCCAATCGCCTTCTCGTTGCATTTGAAACAGACACTTGACTGAGCTTATTATCGGTTTCGCTTGATACCATTCGCTCTTTAGGAGGTATATAATGTCGAAGCTATACACCAGTATAAACCTATAAAATCAAAAAAACGAGCACAGCATTCGGCAATTAAGGTCATAAGACCATCAACAGAGGGAATAGGCAGCAAACTAATTGTATTATATATATGATGACAATTGGAGAAGATAAAATTGTAAGTCTTTTGCAGCAATTAAAAAAATTGTGACAAGTGTTTATGTTAACACACTACAGATGTCAATATAAACTAAAAGAAGCAGATTGCCCAGTTAATAATGAGAAGTCCTCCAAATATCACGCTTGCACAGTTAAATCGCTAGATAGTACAGGCTTATCTTTTCTTTGTTACCTGTGCAGAACTTTACAAATGCAATGGAAATATCTGCCTGAAACAAGTATTTAAACTGTAAATTAAAAAATTGAATTGGGTGTAATATATATTGCAAGCAATTTCCATCTCTTCGTTTGGCATCTCAAGGTATAGAATAGAACCTTTTCTCACTACACCATTTCTACCTTTTTCAGGCTGTTCATAAAGTTGCATTCAACCATAAGTGACTAAGAACATAAGGTGACAAGCAAAAAATCCAGTGTAAAACTAACCTCTTGCGGTCTCGTGATCTTTGTATCAGGATCATCAAGTGACTCTCGCCAGCGCGCTAGATATCCAGCCATTTGGGGGATTGCAAACAAAACAGGAAAGAACTCCGTTGGAAATCCCATTGCCCTGATTGGTAACTTATTAGTTCTGAACGCAACAACAAAAGGTAACTAAAAATATCTTAACAGATGTACCTGTAGATCAAGCCAAGTAGAAATCAACATTAGGATACAGCTTCCTCTTAATAAAGTATTCATCCGACAATGCCGCTTTCTCTAGTGCAACAGCCACCTGGGCCAGTATGCTCACAGTTAAAACTCTTTGAAAGAATAAATAGTATGCAAGTCAGTTTCCCTCTCCTAATCAGAATGTTCATTCATCAAAGAAAGTTATGGGTTCCACATGAATTTAGCTAGCTACTATGGTATATTAAAATCGAGAGAAAAATGAGTATATTGGTGCAAATACAACACAAATATACCTACAAACCCACAATATAATTAGCAAAAATAAACATAGTTGAAAGAATGAAACGGTGGAATATCGAAAAGATGAAGGGCAATTTTTTTTTTTTTAAATTTAATATGCAGGCAAAACAAAATTTGGGTCAGATATATGTAAATGCATGGTAGGCACAGTACCACCACTTCCATCCATTTAACTATCACCTGCGGCATTCTGACTGTAAATCTTAAACCATCTTCCTATATTACTGAACAAAAATGAGAGAAATCTATTTACAATTTAAGAAATTCAATAATTTTGGAAGAGAGAACTGGTCGTTCTCTTTGTTTCCAGAGGCTCAAGCATTTAAAACACTTGAGTTGTTAGAATACATAATTTACAACCCTTGCCCCACAACTACTTCTGAGTTTTGGTGTTGTGGAAAAGATTCCCGTTTAATTGAGGATTTTAAATGAAAATGAATACTAACTATGCAAAAGCCGAAGTTTCATCCCACAAAAAGAACATTGAGGTTGCAAGAGTGTGCTAAAATATGTAATTCTATCCCTGACCGAACTTCAGAGTTTGGTGCAAAATGATTGGTTTTTTCCTTTTTTTTCTTTTTTCTTTTTTTTTTTTTTGGGGTGGGGGGTGGGGGGGGGGGGGGGGGGGGGGGGGGTGTGGGGGGGTTGGGTGGGGTGCTTTAATATGAGGATTCCTTGTAACTGAGGGAGTAGTTGTAAGGGATTTTAGCACATATATTGTTGATTTTTTTTTTTAGAGATTATATATTTATCCTTATCTTATTGATATTCCCACACATATCCTTATGTTTTTTAAATATTTTGAAAAGAATATCCTTTGTTTAGCTGACAACATCTTAGTTGAATTAATAATGATTTTTACGGTATTGAAGCACGACTGATTTGGCTTTGGCAACATATATGTATTAAATCATTCTCAATTTTATCTATACATACCAAAAGATAACAAGATAGTCATATTTCTTAATATAACCTAATGTCAAAGACAGTGGGTGAGAAATAAACTCATGAAAAAAAAAAAACTTAAAATGAGAATCTTAAGCATGTTCCATCCTATACATCATAACAAACTAGTCTTAAACATGCATTGAGTGGTAAAAAAAAATATTTTTCATTTAATTTTCACCAGTTCCTACAATTAGAAGGTTAGTTGCAAAACAACTCGAACACGAGGATGCATAAGAAAACAAAAAAAAAAAAAAAAAAAAGCAAGGAGAAATAATCATTTCCCCAAAATAGGACATACATGCTAAGTTTGTGATTTTCTTTTGGATGCTAAATTGCTAATAGAATACATGCACACCAGACAAATATAGAGTACTTTAATTCTTTCTCTAAAATTTCAGATATTAGGAAACTATAATCATTGACTTAAACCTAGGGAAACTGATATCTGTTTGAATTACATCACATCATAGACAGCATAAATTAACAGCTAGCCACATAATAACATACAGTTATACCGTATAGGTCCTGCTAGCTACACTCCCAACCGATATTTAATAAATAAAAACAAATGTAAAGGAAATTAACCTCGATGAGGGGATCCCGTCCTACAATTGACCTCTTCTGCTAGCTTGCAGATGACTTTGGCACGAGGGTCATAATTTTTGTACACATGATGTCCAAAACCTGACATTTTTTGCTTCCTACAAAAACATATTTTAATACAGGTTTTAGAAAATGCCTACCATTGCAACTAGGTGATTGTTCAGGTGAAGAAGAATGGCTAACCTATTTTTCACACCTTCAATGAACTCTGGAATATTCTCAACTGTTCCAATTTCATTCAGCATTTTAAGGACAGCCTGCAGCAGACATCATTGAACCATCTCCTTTCAGTACAGTAACAAGCTGTTAGATTGGACTGATCAAGCAAGTACTAAAGAGTTTTTAATTCTGGCTGGAGATACACCCAACTAAGATTGGAAAAACATGTGACAAAATCGATATGTTATATCAAGGTATAAATAGACCATCAAGTTTAACAAATAAATGCATTAACATTGAAGGAAAAAAGAAATGGAGTTTGGATGCCTCAAACAGGTATTCAACTCAAGGATATGGCATGAAATGAAGGAATTTCTCTAACAAAAAGCTAAGTTATTATATCTATCTGATCTAATAAATGAAATGATATCTGGCTCAAACCACGAGCTTGTCAAACAAATTCGGACCACAATCATGATGATTTCTAGTTCCAATAACATGCTAAACCAACATGATTTTCTCATGGTGCTCAGGACTTAAAGCTGAATACATGCCTCCTAAAAGAGAAACTAGGTTTGATATGTGGAATGGAGACAGAAGTAACCAATTAAAAAAAAAATTCATATACTTCATTCATTTTATCCTAGGAATAGAACGATTGAGCAGAAAGCAAGAGATTAAAAGGGTCTTATATTGCTCTCCCTCACCCACCCACCCCCCCTCCCCCGAGCAAAAAAAAGAAGTTTAGGGCAATCCTAAAGATAAGAATAGTAATGCAAGATTTAATATCTAATGCCTTGCCTCATTTGCCCCACCATGGAGTGGGCCATACAACAGCTCCAGCAAGAGCAGTATCACTGTTCTAAAAAACGCCCTATGCGGGCGCATATGTGCCCGCATAGGCGTTTGCGCCCCAAAAACGCAGAGAAAAAGAAGAATACGCCCAATTATACGGACAAAAGGGTTATCGGGTTTCGAACGTTAAAAATTCGCCCGACCCGCACCCGCAACCCGACCCGTACCCGCAACCCATTACTTATTTGCCTTCCTCGAATCGATAGTTCCCGAATTCTCTCAAATTGTTCCCGAGCCCAGCGGAAAAAAAAAAAAACCCTAAATCTTTGATCGCCCCTTCTCTCCTCCAATCTCACCGGCAACCCGACGACATCTTCTCCGGCGGCTGCGGTTTCAAGGCGAGCTCTCCGGCGACGGCATCAGCGAAGGTAATTTTTCTTTTTTTTAAGTTAAGAGGATTTTAGATTTCTTTAGGGTTTTGATTTTTTTTTTTTTTTTTTGGATTATTCCTCTTGAACACTATCGTTAATTATTTTCTCTTTTTCGAATCGAAACTTCCGAACTCCCGAGTCCCGAATCCAGCGGAAAAAAATCCTAATTTTCCGATCACCCCTTCCCTCTTCGGATCTCACCGGTGACCCGACGACAACTCCTCCGGCAGCTGCGGTCCTCAAGGTGAGCTCTTCGGCGGCAACGACAGCGTAGGTAATTTTTTCCTTTTTTTTTCTCAGTTACGATTTTGGATTATTTTAGGGTTTTGATTTTGTTTTTTTGGGTATTATTCCTCTTGAACATTTTTAATAATTTTTTTGAGTAAAATGAGTTGATTTTAGAGTTGAATTCTTTGGTGAAAGAAAATATTCGGAAAATTTAGGGCTAGGGTTTTATTTGGAAAATTAGGACTGGTTGCAGGTTGATGTAGAGTTTTGTCTATGGATGAAGTGTTATGTTTTACTGATTACTAGAAAATTAGGAGTTATTTGTAGATTTTCTTTGTTAGTATTTTTACTGGTTGCTGGCTTGCCGCAGAGTTCTGATAAAGAACATAAAATGATTAAGCACTGGTTGCTAAAGATTTTTTTTGTTACTATTTGATTTGTAGAGTTTTTTTGTTACTATTTTTTGTTACTATTTGTAGAGTTTTTTGTTACTATTTTGTTATTATTTTTACTGGTAGTTGCAGAGTTCTTCATTTTACAAATTAAGGACTTATTTGTGGAGTTTAAACTCCTCTTTTGTTTTTAATAAAATCTGCAGAGTTCTTCATACTACATAATTTCTTATGTAGAGCCAAATTATATTCATTTTACATACTTACGGTTATTATTTATAATTTTTTAGAGTTTTATAGCACTTAATATATCCATTTTTTATAATTATTATATTAATATATATTAAAATATTATTATTCCGCATAATTCCGCGTAATCCGCATAATCGGCGCGTAATCCGATTATGCATTATGCGGTCCTGGACCGCACGCATACTGAAAACGCAATTTAGAACAATGAGCAGTATACACATCCACGCCATTGCCAATTTCATATCAGAGACTTGGCAAAAGGTTATCAGAGATAAGATGAATATTCTCAGAACTGCCAAATTTGGGGTCCTTGACCTCTTACATACCTTGAAGCCAGATGCCTTGCAGCAGCCGTGGAGCCGTTCATTTCATGTTCCGCATGCAGAATAAACAGAATGTCCAGTACTCGGGCAAGTCAAGGATTAGGCTTATAGGCCCGGTCACCCCTGGATTATTCATAGTAAGGGGAAGAAGTTATAATTGCTTAATGGGTAGGTCCAATGTTCAATGAGCATAGTGAGTTATTATTGCTTCACCTACAGAAGATAATCACTGCCCCAAATGAAAAACTTATAATCACAGTAAGGAAGAAGTAATATGGCCTGACGCAACTTACAAAGAATCCAACATATACAAGAAGTTCTCTGAATAAGACAGGCTGTTGGAGGGAAGCACAGGAGGCCTTCCAGCCAATCTCAAATATGCAGCTGCAGCAAAGGTAGGTGCCTGCCAAACACAAGTTATAAATGTCTAGAAAAAATTAAAAAAAAATTAATCTCAAATATGCAACTGCAGCAACAGTAGGTGCCAACAGATATACAAGCTATAGATGATTATTAGAAATCAAATATTTCCTACAGTTTAGCTCCAAAACGAATTCAGATTCATGTCCAACCCATCTACAAGGGTCAGTTAATCCTTCATTGTTCCTTTTATAGCTGGTTGGAAAGCCTTTAGGCCCTCTACCATATAAACTTTCGGTCTTGCGCTAGAATTTTATGCACAAACTTACACTTCCCACGCAGCTAAGGAATTAAAAGTAACAATATTTTACCTATTGGAAAAGAGGAGAGGAGAATGCATAACATACCTTTCCTAGTATCCGAGCAATTTGCTTGTCTCTTACTTACTTTGATTTATAAAGCTCCTGGCCCTACATGATGAACAAAATCGTCTAATAAGATAAGTCTTTATTAGATCCACACAAACTTGTATGTCTGCTTGTATACAATATAATGAGCTAATCAAGTTCAATGTTTATGAGCTAATCAGGTTAAATGTTTATAATCAAGTTCCACATTATATATAAGGAAGAGATTATCAACATGTAATGGGTATGTTGTGTGAATGAATGACGTAATAGTGAATGTTATGTGTGGGTATATATCTTGGAGGGAGAGTTATGGACGAGGAAGGTGGTGGTTGTATCATTTATATATGTATCGTGGAGGAAGAAGCTATGCAGGGGGAGGGGGGGTATGCGTTATGAAGGGGGAATGGGGAGCATGTATGCATGTATGCATATATATGTATGTGCATCTCTCTCTCTCTCTCTCTCTCTCTCTCTCTATACATATATATATGCATGTGCGTCTCTCTCTCTCTCACCTCCCTATATATATAGGGAGAGAGAGAGAGAGACTCCATAGGGTGTACCTAAGGTGCCTCTATAGGGACTCCCTATGGAGGCACATCTAAATATGAATATAGAGAGTGTTTGTGGATAATCCAAACCGTTAATTGTGATCTCCATATTAAAAAATGATACTATATACAAAAATCATGCATTTTAGATATATTTTGACTATATATTAGATATATATAAAATGAACGGTTTTTCAACAATAAAACAAATAAAACCTCTTGATCTATGGTAAAAAAACCTATAAATCACATAATTTTTATACACCACCTATTTAGAGCATAGAAATTATAATCAACAGTTCGGATAGTTCACATACACTCTCTTTGGTGAGATTTAGGGTGCCTCCATAGGCAACTCTCCTATGGAGGCACCTTAGGTACACACACACACACACATATATATATATATATACAGTATGTATGTATGTATGTATATATATATATATAAGCAAACGGAAATTCACCGGCGGTGAAGAGACTTCCTTCACCATCGCTTAGATGGACCAATGAAACGGGTACACGTGGTGCTACTCAAAGGGAGGTTAAGAGAATTCTTTTATTTGTTATCTTGATTGGCGCCACGTGTATCCGTTTCATTGGTTCACATAAGCGATGGTGAAGGAACTCCCTTCACCGTCAGTGAATTTCCCGTTTTCTTATTATATATATGTGTGTGTGTGTATGTGTGCGTGTACGCGCGTGTATATGTATCAACATGTGCATAAATAGTTTCTTGGAGAAAGGATTATGGAGGGAAAAGGGGGAATGTGTGTTTGTCCGAATAGTGATAGTCTTATAATCTAAAAGATAATAAAACTAATAAGAAACAACTTGAATCCTCTTAAAAAATTTGTCACTTTACTTGTACACAAATCATGTTCATACTCCTTTAATCATGTTGCCAGATTCTTACTCACCTACATCCTATACTATATTCATGCTTGATTCCCCATGGCATCTTGCTTAACTTTTCAAAATCAATTAGTTAAAGACTTAAAGTTATAAGTGATTATACTTAATCTTATATTATACTTAATCTTATCTATAAAGAATGGAGCAATAACATTTGACTTTATGCACAAACAACTAAAAACTAAAAAACACGGATTATCAAGAATCATAAGTACAAAGGAAATATTAACCATTAAATGAGATTTATCCTAAATAAGTGAGACCACGAACAATTTAATGTATCTCAGACTTGTTGAATGGCCTCATTGAGTTGTTCCTCAAGTTGGATTCTTATTCATCTACATTCATGTTATCCTTTACATATTATTATATTATGCATATCCTCAGTGGTTCCTGATCCGGCTTCCCTTCTTGAAAAATAGCTCAACATATTTTGTGAACCAACATTTTCAGGTTGCGGCAAGGAATTAGTCCTCGTTAAGTAATTGCATTCAAAACTTGAAAGTCATTGATCACTTTTATCTTGCTTTATACATCTCTACTATGTATATTTGGTAATTCTAAGTTTTTACTTGGTACGTGAGTAAACTTTGAGACTTATATTAGTTAGAGACTGTGTATTATTTCTTTGTGTGTATAATCATGTCCGGCAAATGGTTGAATCTGGTAGGTCTTGTAGAGTCATTATGTATAGAATATTGTTTGTACAGGCTACGCTCCGGCCATTTTGCTATGTATATGTACTATTGTTGACATCTAACGTTGGAATTTATAAGGGATATGTTGCCGAAATTTCTAGTTTAGAATTAATTATGAATTTACATGAGGTTAAGAATCCTAGGTTGTTACATGATGTCACCTAAGTGGCAACATGTAAGAATTAGGTGAACGATTAATTAATTTGTTATAATTTAAAGTTCTCAAAAAAATCTAGATTGAAGAGAAATCTTGATGGGATTAAACTGCTTGACCAAGTTAGAGAAATCTTAATGGGATTAAACTGCTTGACCCAAGTTAGACTATGATAGTAAAGTAAGAATTCTATAATAAGATTCTTCATCCATCTCTATGGATACGAGGGATTGATTTTGCTATTGCATCATCACAAATTTAGAGCCACTAAGTTTTTGGCCATTGAAGGATCACGCATATAGGTGATAAAGTGTGAGAAAGCCAAAGTTGTCTTTTTACGGGTTTATTTGCAGATTTAATCGAGATTCAATGGATTTCCATGCAAGATTTTTTCATAAATTATGATGTATTATTTGAGAAAATCTAGGTAAATGACGATTTTGCAAAAGATTAAATCTTATAGGATCTAGTTAAGACTTGGCTATGAACCCACTTCATTATTGCATTTTATTTTAAAATTGCCTAAACTATCAGTCTTCATTTATTTTGATTAGTCTATGGAAACGGTTAATTTAGAATCCCATAGAGAACACTATGCTTAAGAGGATCAATCAAGTCAATTTTAAAGTTCATAGGATCCGTGCATGTCAGTGTTGCAAAATGTACTCGCTCAAAAATCAATTTCAGTTCAAAATGTAAACTATGATGCTATTACAGGGGTTGATAGCACAAGGGAAACAACATACATGAAGATACAGCATATACTTTGGAGCGCCAAATACCATGCCATTCATGAACACTTAAATTCAATGTCATGCGTTTAGATCATCAGTTTAGGCTTAATGAATCTAGTTAGACGCAGACCAATGTTTAAAATAACGATAACGGTAACGTAACGTTTTGTCTCTGTTAAGTTATATAGCATACAGCATAACGCATAACGTACGTTACACGTTACACGTTTTTCTATTTGTTAAATAAAAATAATATAAAACCATAAAAATTAAATTTTATAAATTTAAAATTGAATTTAAAAAATTCTAAAAGAAAATATAAAAAAATTATATCCCAGTACTAATTCTAAATTTTTCACAAGTTTCATAATAATTCTTATATTTATCTTCATAAATTAAATTGCATTCACACTCATAATTTCAGTCATCATCTAAATAAAAAAACAAGATTTTAAATTTATTTTCAATTATTATCAATATTGTAATTCATATTTTATAATACTCAATTTATGTTATTTTAAATTGTTTATTTTATATTAGCTGATGATTCAATTTAATCAGCAAGTAAGAAATTTCAGTAATTGGAAAGAAATTATAAAAAAAAATTCAGTAATTGGAAAGGAATTATAACAAGTAAATAAGAATATGCACGTTAACAATGCTACAAGAAATTAATTAAGCAAACAACAAGCCATCAAGTGAAAAAAAACTACAGCAATTCGCTAACAATCAAAATAAATAATCGAAATTAATATAAAAACTATTTAAAAATTATTATAAATAATGTAACATAACGTAATTTAATGTAATGTAAAATAACATAAGATAACATAAAAAATGTATCGTTATGGAGCATTGAGTTATTTTCGACTATTAAGTAATGTTGGCTTTTCGTTAGGTTTCATAACGCAACATAATAAGTTTTATAATGCGTTATTTTCAACATTGACGCAGACTTAACCCAGCTTCACTATTGCAGTATGGATAGCTTCCTAAACTATCCCTACACATTCCTTCTTTTGCATTACTTGATGAAAAGGTTTATTTTCATAGAATTATGATGACGAATAGACGAAACCCAAATCTATTCTCTTTCTCCAGTAGATTTTTGTTTGCTTAAACCACTTTGTCAATGCAAATAAATCCCAAACGTCTTTATTAATGTTAACTTGGCTCAAAAATCAGTTCTCAGATAATACTCACCCTGAGGGCAGGATTGGCATCTGGATGGAAAACAGAGAGTGCACTCATTGCACTGACTAATACACCCATTGGGTGGGCATCATGAGGCATTGCTTGCATAATGTCCTACAAAAGAAAACACAAACAACAACTTGCGACAGTGAAAATAACACGAGCATCATTTCATAACGAAGCAGGAAAATAAGTGAAATGCTTTTAAAGAGCATGGAGCAGAATGATGGCAGTGTAGTGACATAAACAGACCAGTAGACCTTGAAGAACAGCAGAATGCTGACTAATTGCAAACTCCCAGTCCACCAACTGGCTCTGAGAAGGCAGATTTCCATACACTGAAAAGTGAGCAGAATAGAAATAAGGGAAATTCTATTTGCACACGGCATTTTACTCTTGACACACGGTTTTGAAACTTATAAATAATTACAAGTTTGCTATTATTTTTTTGACTAAATTACCCTTATAAATCCCAAACTAAAATTTCTTAAAATTTGGAACTACGACTCATCGTTTTCCTCTTCTATTTTCTCTCTAAAACCCTAAATAATTTTTTTTTAGTATTTAATAAAAACACATCTCCTACAAAATAATCGATTTGATTTCTTGACCACTTGAAATTTTTTACATTAAAGTTTCTGAAAAGATTAGAAGAATTTTAAATTCTTCGATTTCACCATGACAAGTGAAATTTGGGTTTGGAGTTTGAGTTTGAATTTTCTTATGCAAATAGAAGATTCCAACATGTAATTAGTGTTAGAGGACAAATCTAAGGTACGTTTTGAAATTTTTTATGTGTATTTGTTTGAAATTTATCGTTAATTAGCTTTCTTTTGTGGGAGGAGATTTTGCTTGCTGGTCGGGTATTAATACCCGACCACCACATTTTTTGGTTGGGTATTAATACACCACTAAAATATTTTTTTACTCTTAAACTAATATCCGATTCAAACAAAAATGGATAAAAATGAAATTGGACGGGTGAGGAGTTAGAGAAAAGGAGGAGGGGTATTTTTGAAATTTTTTTGGGCGCAGAGAGTAAAATAGAATTATTCCAAAATAAAAGTTTGGTGTAAAGAGTAACCAGGGAGCTAAAAGTAAAATGCCATGTGCAAATAGAATTTCCCTAGAAATAGTAACAGATAATCAAAGACCTATTCAAGAACATTTAATTTAAAATAAAAAAAAAAGTCAGTTAAAGATGCTTACTTAAGAGATACGCCACCTCAACAAATGAGCTGCTCTCTGCTTACTCCTCAATTGGGTAGCCTCTGTAGCGAAGAATCCCCTCATCTCCATCAATATAGCATATGGAGGACCGGACAGGAGCAGTATTAAGATAGCCAGGATCATAGAGCTTAAGGCCCTCGTCATTCTTCCCGGTTGTTATCTGCAATAAATAATGTAACAAGTTAATAATATATCAACATGTAAGATCTTCAAAATTATAATCCATGCTCTTAATTAAGATCGCTAGTTTTGTGAAATGTCACTATATTACACAAATATCATGGACAGATAGATTTTTCTAACCTGCAAAGAAATTATGATCACCTGCTCCTTCAAATATGAAACTGACAGAATTCCAGCCAAAAAAAAAAAGTACGCACTTGCAATTTTCATCTTCCTGCTCTATTCTCTCCCCTTTTCTCCCCCTTAACTAATCTGTTAACCCCTCTTCCTCCTTTTGTCTACTAACACTTCCCACCATAATTTCAATAACATTTTGAATATTATGATTTATGGGTATATATTAGCTTATCAATCACTAACAAAAGCATGCAATATCTCCTATAATATCACGTAAAGATAAGAACAAACAAGTAAAGCGGAGGATATTGTACAAGAAAATGTATAATGTAAATTCATTTACTACAGCTCCAAAATCTAGGATCTGACATATTATATATAGAACTACAATCAGAAAGATTAAGCTGACAATTTCAGATTATCACACTTTTGAAGTCAGCTAAAGGGAAGAACAAAAGTGGGGGGAAACTTATCCGAAATAAAATTTGATATAGGCTATTTAATTAAAAAAATGTAGAAACTCTATTTAGGGGGGAAGAAAGACACTATTTTTGACGAAATTTGGGATGAAAGAAAGCATCCAACTTCCAAATCAATCGCATCCTCATCCAAAATAAATTAGAAGGCAACAATATATTTGAAAGTATCATTTGAAAATTTTATTATCATTTAATCCGATAAAATGGAACAGCTACAAGTACAAAAGAATCGATCCATTAAATTTTTTTCCGTCTATCCCCGATCACAAACTTTCAGGAAAAAAGAACAAAAAAATCTCCAACTGAGAATTGCATCAATTTCCTTAATTTCAAACTAAAATTAGGCGATATTCGAGCTCACCTTCTTAAAATCGGTAGCTTTAACTGTCCCCTCCTCCGAAAACTTGATCTCAAACTTCTTGCCAGTCCTCGAATCAATCACCGTCAGCGATCCACCAAAATTCCCCGGCGCCTGCTCCATCTCCGTCCCCAGCACGGGCGACGCGTCGAGACCCGACAGGAGGTCTTCGGAGGCGGCGGCGAGGTGGGCGGAGAGCACAGCCAGCCGGCCGCGAGCAACGGCCGAAGGATCGAATCAGCGAGTCATTTCCTAATCAACCAAATGGGATAGATCGAAGCCCTAAATTTAGAACGGGAAGTAACGAATCCGTGCCTTGGTTCGTTTTGTAATTTATTTTTCATTCTGGAAGAAGATACGAGAGAGGACATGGTTTCCGTTTCGGAGATGGGGCCCGCTTTAGGAAGGATGGCGACTGTTGGGAAAGGAAGAAAGGGACCCTGTTTTGAGACTAAGTACACGTGTAACTTGTGACGTGACGTCATCGGTATCGGTGAGGTCTGTTGGTGGGGGATGATAGAATTGGAAGTATAGTGTGTAGATGCAAAAGGGCGGGCGATGGCGTTTTTTCGTGGAATGCTGAAACGTGGCGTCGCGGCACGAAAAAGATCAGCGGGGTCTGTTATTGAGATCTGATTAATGGGTTTTGAAAAGTGGGAACAATCCAAGATGGTTTCTTTGGGAAAATTCTTATAGATGGAGCTTTCGAGTTTAGTCCAGCCCATCAACGGTCCAAATATCTGGTTCCTTCCATCTACATAACAATGATAATTACTCAAGACAGCACCCATTGTTTTCAATTATAATTTGACTTATTTTTTAGCCAAGTATATCTTTTTCCTCATCTTAATTCAAAAGTGTTAATGTTAAATTTTTTTGATGAGGCGGTTATGGGGGGAGCGGTAGGGATTTGGAGGCTAGAGGAAGGGTGAGCGGGTTCGGAGGGGCAGCCAAGGGTGTGTGGGGGTAACGGGGGAGTTTTGACAAAGGAAAAATGTGGTGGGAGGGAGAATCGAAGGAGAGGAGAGGGGTCGGGGGAGTAGGGCAGGGATTTGGGTGAAGAGGGAAGGAAGTGGGAGGGAGAATAACAGTGGGGGGAGTGGAATAGGGGTTTGAGCGGAGGGGAAAGTTGATATTGGTTGGCATTGGGTGTCGGAAAAGAGGATTTGGCAAAGAGAGAAGGCGACCCGTGGCCACAAAGAGGAAGAATCAGATAGAAAGAATCAGAAGAATTGGATTAGAGGGTGTTGGGCAAAGTTGAAAGGCAGTGGCCCATGGCCGGAGATGGGGGTGAAGAGGGTTTGTTTTTTAGAATACGAGGTATTTTGAAAAAAAAAAAATGGATTTACCCTTGGAAAATGCTCAAGTTTTCCAAAGCAAAAGGTGTGTGCCATTAGAATGGATGTCCCGTTAGATATTTGGGGTGAGTGTTTAGAATTCTTGCCCTACTTAAGTTTTCCAAAGCAAAGGCCTGGTTTTTTGCAGGCCGTTCCCACATCCGCTAAGCCTATCAGTATCTGCGAACAACAACACAAGTTCTCGCCCTACTCCATCATCCTATTTGAAAATTTAAGAAAAAATTAAGAAATTTTTTTTCAAGCTCCATTTATTTTCCTACCCAAAAATAAATAAATAAAAGTAAATTCTTTTTTATGAAAGAGTGAAAAATAGAGGGAAAAAAAAAATTTACAACTGATTTTCTCTTACTTTCTTTCAATTTTCTGTTCCTCTGAATTTTCTTTCAAATCAAACAATGAAAAATAACTTTCCTTTTTATTTTATTTTCTTTTTCTGCATTTTCCCTCAAACCAAACAAAGCCGTAGGGAAAGGGGATATTGGAAAAGGGTTTGAGATGGTGGGGTGTTAGCAAACAAATTTCTTCATTTTTTTTTCCCTGACAGTTTGCTTGCTGGCAATGTCACCTTGTCTTGGAGGGAGAGGGTTCATTTTGTTGAGAAAACTCCAGTATAGAACAGTTCAATGACCACATCCTCATTTTCTGGGAAAGACTCTACACTAGAGGCACCATCCATTATCATGACCTGCTTGATAAATTGGATAGTAACAAATTTAAAACAATAAGAAGAAAGAATTTTAATTTGAAACTAGATAGTAGTAAATCTTTAAAAAATAACAGAATAAAATTTCTCAAAAGCACAGTAAACTAGCTAACAAGCACCAACAGCAGCAACAACAAAAAAGCTTCCATCAAAATACACTTGTCGGTTATATTTGTGTTGGCTACCTGAATCATTTCTATCAAATTCCAGCAACATTAGATAAAACATGGTAGTCGAAGAATAAGACATTACAGTCGTGTATCAAACTGCGGTTGAGATGACGACATATTTGAATTTCATAATTTCACCTTATTGCAAATTGAGGTTGAGAAAAAGATGGCCATAGCACCAGAGGCAAATCACAAATGTGACCCAACAAAGGCAGGATTAGGACTTCAGCAGCATCTGCGCATATACTAGCAGAATTTGTTACTTCTACTTTAAAAAAATGGCCACACCACTTATTTAATACAAGGCTGTGCCTGTGGGAACCTCTCCAACCAAACTTCAACCTCTTAAAAAGCGATAGCTGTGTTCGAGCCTTCAACAAAGACTAGTGATCATTTAAGCTAAAGCTAGTAGAAAGTGCCAGGTCTCCACGGCCTACTCCTAAGTACCATATTTCCATCAAACTTCTCATACCAAATGTATGTTTAGTGCTTCAACTATAGCACTTACATATCGATCAAGTTTGGCTCCATACTATAACAATAGCTGATAGAAAACATGCATCATTTTCTAAAATCTTAGATTTCCGAAACCTTAGATTAATACATAGGATGAGGCTGACTCCAAGAACAGATGGATATTGCATTATGGGACAACATAAAGAGACGGTACATTGGCAGTTTGGCACACGAGAACAGCCTTTATTTTATAAATATTCTAATCAAGGGAAACAACTGAATAGAACTAAATGAAGTGGGACTGGCATCTGCATCAGGCCTTGCATATATTCAAATTAGCAAATTCATGTATAAACTGTATATCCACATTATTTCGATCAATTTTCAGAGAAATCAATAGTTCAGCAATTTGCTATTATAAAAAAAAAACAGTAAAAATATAAGTAGGCTTCCACATTAGCAGGTGGTGAGCGCAAATTTTTCTAGAAAATAATGCTGTCCGTGTGCAGCAGAGGGCATGAACAAAGATCTAGAAGTTGATCTTTGGCTTTTGATGTGACGGAGACAGTTCTAGGTCTGACGAAAATGAAACACTGGGCAACAAAGTATTTTACAGCAGTGAATACATGCATTTCTATATTTCTGCACGTGCACCAAACGTGCATCTAGAAGTGTGGCCTCTCACTTGAAACTTAATATCTGACTACATATGTTGGTGCATTTCAATTTGCCCTTTTGATGCAAGATGAAGGGCTTAATAAGGAGGAAATAATATGAAGTGTCGTCTCACCAAGAAGTTATTGTGCGATGGATGAAAGTGCACTTGATACTTGATAGAAAGGGAATAATTATCTTGATCCAGCTTAATCCGAAGGAGATTAAAATCCAGCAACCCAAGAGTTGAAAGCAAAGACAGATCACAGAATATGAAAACCAATGAATCAGTGTGATCTAACTGCTTCCATCAAAATAGCTCAAGAAGAACTCAATTTCTAGAAAGGAGAAAAATTAATATTTATAAGCTTTGGAGTATCCGATATTTAATATTTTTTTAATTGCTATTTTTATACAATAACCAACAAACTATAGTAAAAAAGAAACAAAACAAAAGCAGGAAGTGCTGTATATGCTGATTTCAGCACTGTCAAATCGGGGACACCATAGACATCATATGAACAAGTGGCTTGAGGTGTAAGAACCAAAGCTTTATAACTGTAATCTCTATTTCACATTGTAAACAGTAATAATCACTTCAAAAAACAACAACCATTCGAAACAAAATTTCAGGAGTGGGCATTACCTCCAGGAATAGCCATTCCTATTGAAACCATCCGATATTACCAATGTAAGAATTTGTACAATCTGTTTCATTTCTCTCGGATGCCTGTTTCCATTGTTCATTGAATTTGGTTTCACATATAGTCTCTGTTGGGTTGAAGGACATGATGAAATACTGATAAACCTATGTCATCAATGCCAGCTCCCTAGAACGAGCTGCTGCATCAGAACTGCCAGAGTGCAGCCTATGGAAATATTGATAACATTGACAAGGTCATTGTTGAGCTACAAGGAAAGAAGTTACAGAACTGGTTAATTTTCACAGATCAAGTAGCAAGCAGAACATCTAGTCAAATGGTAATAACAACCACAGTATCCTTGACAATTGCTACCTAAATCAAGAGATGCATGCATTCTGGAGTCCATAAAAGCCAGTAACTTTAAAAATCAGGCTTTTATACAAGAAAATATACCTTGTTGAATTCATGTCAAAGCCAAAATAAATGAATATGCGGAAAAATAGAGAAGCTAAGGCTGTGATTGGATGATTTAATTTGAAAACTCATAGTTTTAGTTTTTCACAAATTTGAAAGATTTTAACATAAAATCTTAATATCTATTGACTAGTTTGAAAAATTATATGTCAAATAGAAAGTACAACCACGTGGACAAGAGACAACATCATGGAATTTGAAATTTCTATTTATAATAGAAATTTTAAAAATCATGATTTTAGGATATGTCTATATTCTTGTTGTTATCCAAACACTCAAATATAAAATATCGAGAATATTTCTTTTTTGCAAATCTAAACAAAATCACACAATTTCGCGATTTTTTTGGACATCTAAACACAACCTAAAATACAAAAAACTATCACAAAATTTATCCATTTTTGTTCTATATTGCTGTGTTTGGATAATTTAATTTGAAATTCATAGTTTTAGTTAGATTTGAAAAGATTTTAACGCAAAATCTAAATATTTACTGGCTGGTTTGAAAAATTATAAAGTCAAATAGGAAGTGGAATCACGTGGACAAGAGACAAAAATCACGGAATTTGAAATTTCTATTTATAATAGAAATTTTAAATATCATGATTTTAGGAGATTTCTATGTTCTTATTGTCATCCAAACACTCACATAGAAAATATCGTGAATATTTCCTTTTGCAAATCTGAATAAAATCAAATATTTTTGTGATTTTTATGGACATCTAGTCACAACCTAAATACAAGAAACAATCATGAAATTTATCCATTTTTGCAATAAACTACCATGAACTCTCTAAAACACCAAAAAGTTGACACAAACTTTCTTCCTTTTTTGCAACTTTCACATGAATAAATACCTCTAAAGATCATAGGTCTTACACATTGCAATAAAGGGTTTTTAGTTGCCCTTTTTCCCGTTTTCTTTTTCATTTTCCCTCTTCTTGTCTTCGTCGTCCTCTTCTTCTTCTCTAAATTTCAAGCTTCACAGAGAGACCAAGTTCCTCCGAAGCCTCATAGCCTCATGAAATCATGGATTTGAGAAATTTTAAAGGGGAAAAGTTCAATTTTTATGTGTGATTTAAAAAACAACATGATAAGCATGAAATCAAGAGCATAATATGAAAGTAGATGAAGAAAGACATAATTTTTACCTTCATCTCCGCAAATTAAGATGCTAGCGAAATCTCCAGCCAAATCAAGTTGGTGGGCAAGAGAGGAATATTAGGAAGTTCATAGTAGTTTACTACAAAATTGGTAAAATTGATAGTCGTTGTTTGAGAGAGAAAAAAAAATGCTCACTGTTTAGCGACCATTTAAGTGTTGTGGGTAGAACGATAATTTTTGGAATGAACTTTAACACTGTAACGCTAGTTTTTTTGCAACTGGAAGTTGATGGTACTTCTATGAATTTGAGGAAGTTCGTGATAGTTTATTGCCAAACAAATAAACTTCATGGTAGTTTTTTGTATTTAGACCCAAAAAAAAAAGAGACCATATCGTTTTTTATTTTCGGAGCACAAAAGTGATGCAATAAGCCAATAACACTATATATGTGTGTGCATGCATGTTGAAAATAGATGATAATCTTTTCTGGTAACAATTAAGAAGAAATAAACATCCATCTGGGGCCAGATTCACATATCCTACCTTGTCACCATCTTCAACCAGTGAAGACAATTTCTAATGATTCCAGAGAAATTTAGGAACATAGCATTAATTCTAGTGCTCTATTTTCAATTTTACTTCACCTATTCCAGGTGCCAGCTCCTTGTGACTGGGGTCTGTATATAATATTCATGACACGTTTTACTTCTGTTAAAGTTGGCTTTTCAATAAACAAATCATTCAAAACCTTTGTTGTCTCTAAATCCCAAACTCCAAGTTAAGCAGACAGTCAACCCTATAATTCTAAAGTTAACACCCAGTATCTATAATATTCTCCTCCTGCAACACATAGATGTGCCCTAGTTCCCTAAACTGCTTGCTCTGCATTTTCATCCCCACATCATTACCTGCTTCATAGTTCACCAAAATAACATAAGCACTTGATCCAACCCATCCAAATTACATAGACTATTCTCCTCATAGATAATTAATTATGCACTCCTACTTTGCAGTCACCGCATGTCCAGAATTTAAAATTTTACATAGTAATTAGTATGTAGGCATTATCATGTCATCATGTTTTTTAGGCATTATAGACATTCCTAAGACTAAAGGAATGCCCTTTGGATTGTCATTGTCTATTTCAGTACGGTCGTCGAATTCAAAAGTGCTAAAAAAGGTAAACATTTCACCATGATATAACTGAAACACACCAAATTGCACTTTGATGTCATTTTGGGAGGAAGGATCCAAAAGTAGAGAAAATCACAGTAACAATAGTAGTGTATTGAAGAGCATCTTACCCATTGGAAACCTTCCTTATCTTGTAGAGCAGCACCTATCAGACTCTCACCAAAATTTGCAATCTGAGATGCTATAACACATATAGCAGCTTGAGATGCATCTATCTACATCAGCAAGAGTGATAAAGACGGTGCTAAATTCAACTGCTAAATTACATGAAGAAACAAACATGAAATGTACTCATAGATACAACAAGCACCCTAAACGAGCAAGAACAGAATTGTCAGGGTTGTAGACAAATAAATCATAGGATCAGTTATTTAACACAATCAGCATCCAAGAGCCCCCAAAGAAATAAAACTGAAGTTCTGAAGCTGTAGTCATTGCCTCGTTTTATTGTGATTAACTCAAATGTTTCATTGATACTTAATAATATAATAACATTTATTTATTTTACCTACTTATCCTCAAGTGAAGGTCAGTTTCCATCATACTGCCATGATGATACATGTAGCTTCCACAGATGAAGCTGTAAAGATGACTAGGATGGCTTTCCTATATATAATTTTTGAGGTCTGTTATGCACAATATTAGTTCCTGATAACATTTAGCCAGATCCTACATTGTTACAAGCACGGTCCATGAGATAAATAGAATATAAGTAATGAAGCCAAAACCAGGAATGTTTTTGCTGGCAAGTATTATTGAGGTCCATAGTCACAAGGACAGCCCATATGATCACAGAAATTAACTAATGAAAGCCAAAACTATAAACAACTGATTTCATGGAATCCATTACAAGGCACTTCCTCTTCATAAGAGATGGACAAAACAAAACTGGGAGTCCAACGATCAGCTCCGACCTCAAACACTTATGTTACATTTGGATGTTTTAACATATAACATCAAATTATAGGGAACCTAAATATTGACGTAGTATTTGGTTTGAAAAATATAAAGATAAAATACAATTATAGAGAAAACCATGTGTACATGAGACAGAATCACAAACTTTTTGCTTAATTTAACACTCACTTAAACACAGAGAATCATTTTTTTTTCTTTCAAAATCCTACCAAAATCATGTATCTCCTGATTTTGTTGGATATCTAAACATAGCTACAATTCCACTATATATAATGGAGCAACATCTAAACGCAGCCATAATTCCACTATAAATAGCAGAACAAAAGGAGGAAGTACCAACATATAATTTCCTCAACAATGAGAACTTCCTCTTACTAATACATGGAGAAAAGGGGAGTACAATGGTCAGTTATTGCTTCTGTATATAGTGGAATTATGCGAGAAATATCCAGCCATTATAATAAACTACAAGGTTCCAAATCCCACTCAAAAAGTTATTCATGTACAAGGCTCGACAACCTGAGGCTTCTATTGAAACCAAGAAACTTTATCTGAGACCTTTACAGTAGATTCTAAGGTTCAAAGCCAACACAAAATTTATGTGCAAGCAACTGAAAGGATTTCAATCCTCAGAGAATATACATGCTAATCTAGCTCCCATTTCTCTAAGCATTTAAATGGAGTTAACTATGGACCACAAAGCTTAATCAGATACTAGATTCTAGACAACATCTTACATACAGGGCATGACATCAATTCTCTATTTGTTTGTACCAAATTCAGCACTAAGAAACATATGTTATAGGATAATTGGTGGGTTGGAAAACCTATGTTAGTGGTCTATAAGTTCAAGTAAACCAAGGATCCGTTCAAAATTCTAGAAGGCTTGTATCTTTTGACAAGGGAGATGATTTATTTGCACAGGCACAGAAAAAGGCACGAGTCCAATCAAAATAACTTTCCATAACTCTTTCAGCAACATAGTTCAATTTCAAGTGAGATTTCAGCTTCTTTATCAATTGGTAGCTAACAATTAGATTTCACAGAAAGGGAACTTTATCTAGAGGTTTGGTGTAGGTTGTTTTCATCCACAGTTGGAAGTCCAAATACAGTGAGGACATGACTACTTTGGCAAAATTGACAATTTGTTTTCAAGTGCTAGAACAACCATCTCAATGAAATCTTCACCATTCTTCTTTTCTATTTAGATTACTTTAAGGCATTTTGACACGGTGACCGAAGTATTGAAAACTTATTTTTCTTGAGCTGAATGAGGGGGGAAAAACTACAAATAATGAGAAAAAAAGAAGCAGCAAAGAGCATGAAGGGGAGATTGTCGTAACAGGTATAATTTAGTATAGTATTACCTACTGTATCCAATCATAACAGGAATAATTTTAGTATAGTATTACCTACTGTATCCAATCAGGTAACAAACTTTGATGTAACTTCATGATTAATTAGAAAGGGATAAGATAATAATTTATACACTAACCATATTTTAGGATTTTAGTAACCTAAATGTAAGCTTTGCTCAAGCCCTTATGTAGATAATTGGCATTCAACAAAGTTCATATGTATAAACAACTTAGAATCTGCACATAGAAGCAGAAAAAATTTACCTCTCCCATAAAATAGCCAATAGTTGCGAGAAGAATGGAAGCTAAGAGACCAGCAAGTGTTCCCTCCACACTAACAGCACCTTCTGTACCTCTTGGAACCACCTTAAATGTTGTGACGAGATACCTGTTTATAAGTACAAAACATATCAGTAATAAATTGTACAATATTTTGAGATTTCTAGGATGTGTAGAAACGAAGATGACATCTAAAAGAAGCTTCAATAGTCACAAGAGTCCTTAACAGTATAAACAAATCCAAGTTTACTAAAATTGAGGAGCAACTTTTGATACAAGACAACAAGATACTCTAAATCCACTGAAGTTTTGATGTGTTCTTGAATAGTTAGAGCTTTGTCACTGCGTTGAATTACAATCACATGGTTCATATCCTATAGGCCTGCATATCCACACTTTTGTTGTGTACATTCCTGTATGTGTTCCAATGCCACAAAGTTAAAAAATAGAATAGAAAGATGCAATCAATAGCCATCTGTACACTATGAGCCACCAAACGTAATTAGCACGTATGCATAAAGAAAAAACATATAACTAGCTTTACAATTCAAGTCCTCCCCTGAGAAAATAAAATCAAGCAACATAAACAGAAGTACATATTTGCTTACTGAGCCGCAAGGAACCATTTTTAATGACATTTAGGCATGAAGCTCCAATAAAGTTCAAACAAAAGAAAATGAACGATTTCATAAAAATGTCGAAGATAAGATATTATGAAGAATGCAGCAAATGCATAGCGCAAAAAGCATTAGGATAGACAACAGGCAAAATTCCTATGTAGGACTAGAAGATAATAAAGTAAATAATAACCAAACAATAGGCACCACACGCATGCCTGTACTTTTTTTTCACGTACCTGCATCAGTAAGCCATACCTGCATCTGCAAGTATATTGATGGATAATGCAAACATATACATTATGTAATGAAATACTCTTTGGAGTGTGCAAATTAGTGCAGATAGGACAAGAACCTAATATAAGCTGCATATGCATGAACCTGAAGGAGATTACAAGCGAACAAGACCGAGGAGGAGGAAGATGAGAGAGACACACTAAGAACTTCTGAACTAGGAAGGTGCCATTAGAATTCACAACCTCTGAACTTCTTAACATGAGGGTACAGGTCCACCATGTGAAGGTGCCATTAGAATTCACAACCTCTGAACTTCTTAACATGAGGGTACAGGTCCACCATGTGCCAGAGCAAGTCAATTGACCAAGGAATACCAAGATTCAACTGCTTCCAGAAGTGCACAGAACGAGATTCAAACATGTAATTGTGATTTCATCAAATTCTTTAAATGAGAAGGAATTAAGTATCAGATTAACTGAAAGCAGATAATACGATGAAAATTAGATGCATCCAATTAGCAAAGCTGACCTAGATTAACCAACCTATTCAGCCACAAACTACATGATAACAGTTAACTATATTTAAGAAAGAGAGTTACGTTGTCTTCCCATATGCCTTGCCGATCTCACTGGAAACTGTATCACTTAATTTAGTACAGAAACTGGCAACAAAACCAAGTTCCCAGAGTCTTCCAGAAGCAGGCCCACCTATTCCATATATTGATAATAAGGAACAGACACACCCAGCTGCGCTGGAACCAATAACACTTCCTGGTCCCCTTCTCCCTCTCCTTTTCTCTGCTACGCCTTGGGCTTCTTTCTGTGTTATCTTTAATTTTGTAGCTGCTGTGCCCTAGATATCAGAAGATGATAATAATGCAGAAACATCGATTACTCAGAATAGCAAATTCAAATAAACATCATCAAGAAACAGAGGTATCTCATTCTGTTGATTAAAGCTTGATAGAAACGCAAAGGATATCAAGTTGACAAAATGACGATCAGAAAAAGAGAAAATTAATAATGGCACATTAGCTCCTATACTGCATTATTAGAATTGTAAAAACCTACAGAAGAAAGAAGTAGCATAAGCCAATAAAGAGTACAAATCAAGGTAGAGAAACATTGAGAACCTCCAAAAGGATAAAAAAAACACTAGAAAAGCTTATAGTTAACATTGCAAGAATCTATAAATCAGACCTCGTCAGATGTTGATTTAGACCAATGTGAATTACCTTTAGTAAAAAAATCTTTAGCAAAGAAGCATCTTATGAAGCTTGATCCAGACTTAATTTTTTTAGCCACAACAAAAATCTTGAATAAAATCAATGAATGTAGTAATGGGAATGCTGGAATGGAAATGAAACCTTTTAAGAGGTGTCAATTTTAATTTAAATTCTTAAGTTGTCTTACATGTTCCTTTCAGGAAAAACGGGGCATGATTTCAAAAAGTAGCAGAAAACAGTTTACATAAATGAAGACTTACTAAATTCTAAGTTTGTTCTTTAATTTACTGTTTTCTATGTATTCTAATAAGGTGACTTCAATTTGTAGATGATCAGGTGACTGACAGCACATTGGCAAAGAGAAAGAAGTTATGTTGATGTTGCATGTTTTGGGGCGAAGGAAGTAGTGGAGTAATATACACTGGTGCACTATGAAAAGAACATCTTTGCTTGCTGTGGAAAGAACACTTACTGCTCACTGAAATATTTGTCATTATAGATCTTTAGTTTCTTTCCTTGAATTCCTTCATTCTCTTCCTCTTGCATGTTAGGACTGATCAAACATAGAGATATATGAGAGATTTTATGCCTCTTAACACTAACACCGCTGCTTGGATGGATGGCCAAACATTGAGAAGGAAAGACACTTACTTATAGAGGCGAAAGGGTATGGGAGTAGAGAGCATTTGTGATCCATAAATCTCTGATTAGCAAACATTGTCCAAGCTCCCTGGCTATTCCGTGCTCTTTGGACTTTTCAAACTTAGCAAACTAGAACATTTGACATCATTAGCGCATAATGCGGGAATGGACTGGCCTACGATGAGCCAGAAGCCAATCACCTTTCCAGTGATTGCCTTATATATCATATTGCTTTTTCTTTTCGACCTTGAAGATAAAGATAATACTGCCTTCACCATCAATTTTCCTTTGCCAATATCCAATGAGCTATCACAAAACTTGGGGGGCCAAGGTAAATTCAGTCAATGAAGACCGTCACTAGATTGAGGGCCATTAAATAGTTTTATCCCGTTCAAAGTTTGGTTAAAAGTAAAATTTTGATATAAAGATTCTGTAGATATCATTATCATAGTACTAGTATTTTTGCTATAACTTGTTAGCATAGAAATGAGTTTGGAATATAACTATCTACATATGAAATTTATGTTAATAGGGGGTGTAAGATAGTTCATTTTGCATATAATTTGACATGAATAACAATTCACAAATTTCTAGCATTTACTACATCACCAAAAATCCTTGATGAGTTCTAGACTCCTTAATCTAAGATTTGGACAGACGACTTGCAAACTTGTCTTCAACTTTGTTAGGTTTTACATTCCCTAGTATATGTATCTAAATGACTCAGGTAAGCACCTTCCACGTATCCTTTAAATCAATCTCTACATGCAAGATGCATCACGAGTCTCTGATATGTATATATGCTATGTATATATGCTGCTATTCATACCATCACATCATTAAAAAAAAATTAGTATTTTGCAAACACAATATTTTTTAAAACTAGAATTTTGCAAACACATTTTAAAGAGCATTTTTAGGCACTAATTTGCTCTATTGATGTGGGCCCCCTATTTATAAGAAGAGCCCATGCTTTATTATTGGTGTTTTAAGAATTGGGTCATGCTGGGAATTACTACAATGTATAAGTGTTTGCTCAAAAATTGCACCTTTCCTTCTATTGCAAAATTGTTTGATTACAATGAAAATTGAGATTACAAATAAAGAGTTGAGGAATAACAAGAACGGAAATATTGATTGATTTCCTTTTTTTTATGTGGGTTCGGGTGGCGGTGGAGCCTCGCTGGTGCACTCCGTTGACCGTCTGACTTGGAAGAAGAGGATCTATTTCTTTCTTTGGACTCCTGAAGAAAACCCGCTCTTGATACTTCTGAACTCTCCAAACTCTGCCCCCAAAAAGTTCCTTCTCTGGAATCCACTCATGTGTTTTATAGACTGAGGAAGCTTGAAATCCGGATCGAATCCGCTCTGAAAAATCGGATCACGAGATATCAGCAAAATAAATAAACGGAAGCAGACGGAAAACAACCCGCGGGTTGGCACCTGCGGGATCGCTCCCGCGGGTGCCCACCCGCGGGAGCCCTCCTGCGCGTTGCCACCCGCGGGAGCCCTCCCGCGCGTGGCACCCGCAGGAGCCCTCCCGCGGGAGCTCTCCCGTGGTGGTTTCCGCAGTATATTTTATTTTATATTTTATTTTTTTATTTTATTTTTTAGTGTCTACATAACCTCCTCCAAAGTTTTTAAAATTTCGTAATTAATTTGTAATGAATTTCAAAATACTTTGGACTCTTTCCTTTTAACTGGGATTACCTGGATATTTGGATTTTAATTTGGATTGGAATAAGGATTAGAATAGGAAAAGAAATTTAAATCAAACCCTATTTGGACTCTATAAATATTTTAACCAAACTTTAATTTTGGTCTGAATTTTGATTCCTTTTCTTATTTGAACTCCAGGTAATTCACTATAAATACTAGATCTCCACCTTTTCTTCTCATATTCAGAAAATTTCTTGTTCTCTTACTCGAAGAGATTACTTTCTCGTTACCCAATCTAATGGCTTTCTCAAGCACTTCGCACCTACAGGATTTAAATCCTTAGGATCGACACGCGCGTCATTGCCGGTGTTGATCTCTCCTCTTATGAGGATCGACACGCGGCGTCACCGCCGGTGTTGATCTCTCTTCCCTGATATCAGATAAACAAACGGTCATCCGTTTACTTTAAAATCGCTTTTGCGATTATTACGAAAGAGATTTCGTTGTTAATTTAAACATGAATTTGCAAATGGCATTATGCTGTCCATCACCATAGCAGATGTTGTGTTATATGGCATAAATATAACAGATTTACGCAGAGCTATGCATAGCTACGCAAGGGTGACAACATATGTGGCACGGAGGGTGGCACCGCAGGTGGCACCCCGCGGGTGTCCGCCCGCAGGTGGCATCGCGGGTGTCCGCTCGCGGGTGGCCCCTCGCGGGTGTCCGCCCGCGGGTGGCACCTGCGGGTGGCCACCCGCGGGTGCCGCGAGTGTCCACGCTGCTATTTTTTTTTTAAGTGAAGATTTGGACTAAGGTTTTACTTTTTTTCTCTTACAGTTCCTTATTCAACAGATCATTTATCCAAGAATCATTACTTCGGATTTTCGGACAGTCCGAATAATCAATCTCACTTTGGATTTGACGGTCACATCCTTTTACTAGAGGAACGAAGTAGTGCGGATCGACGGCAGAAAATTATTAGCTGCAACCCACTCACAGCTCGTGAGTTAATCACTGATTCCGTCTTTGAGGGCGCAAATAGACATATTTTGAAGAAGCCGCAATTTCTTTTTGGGGATGTCAACCAACCATACGAAAACTTATGGGACACCACTAAGTGGTTGAACAATGCTGGAGGTCGACACATGTTTATTCCAAATTTGGAGCGTAGTTATTCCTTATCATATCTACAGCGGACTTCGTATCCACATGTGATGTCTTGGCCAATCACCCGCAGTAGTTATGGCGTTGCGACAGGGAGATTTAACAAAAACGGCCCATTTGTAGACGGCCCAGCAAAATATATTACAGGTCTATTGACTGTTAGATTCGGCAAAGACCTACCTATTAGAGAGCATCAGAAACGAGCAGATACATTTATTAACCAATTTGCGGATGCCAATGGTCAATTCCCAGCTCATGATTTCCGCACTCCTGGATGGATTCACTCCACTTCACGATTATGGTGGTCTCGGATGACCCATTTCATTCTAGTGAATTTCAAAACACGTTTAGAGAGGCTTGGCCTCTATCGTGCGGTGCGTAATGTACAGTTTGGTCTTCCACATAGCTCCCCTCACTTCTTTTGTAACTGGAGATGTATAATCCGGAGACCAATACTTTCTTCACCCCTGTTGGAGAATTAAGATTCGCACTTCATGAGATGCATGAAATTTCAGTATTATTCATAGGCGAAATCTCTTATGAGGAGTATGTTCCGAATATGAAAGAACTACTCCGCCTCAAGACTATTCCAATGCATACTCAACTTACTGAGAGCTGATGTGTCACTATAACATTTGCGCCGATATCTCCAAGCCACGAAATCAAGGGGCACGCTAGGCCCGAAATCAAGGGGTGCGACATAAGATATAAGCAGAATATCTATTCCAAAATTTAGAAGGAAATGAGCATAGTATCCAAATACGGGCTGCTTGCGATATGGATACTATTAATGAAAGGATTGGTGCCTGCTTCGCAACCACATATACAGCAGAATCTGATGAAAATGGATTTAAACATCAGACCGTTTTTTAAAGTTACCACTACCAGACAGCTTCACCTATATCGGACAATGCTATTTTTGCCGGATATCTCATGTTGTGGTTGAAGCGCTGTATAGTACCTACCTTATGTCGCGAAACTGTCACCGTTGAAGTTATTTACCCTGCAGTCTTACTAGCGTTCGGCCAGCCTCTGGGACTATTACCAGTTATGGTTTGTAGTCTGCAACGTGGCTTGAGAGATATAATTACTCAATTTTGCAAAGTCCAACAGGTGGAAGATAAGGATAGTAACAATATCTTCAAAACACCTAATCCGCGTATTGACCTGCCATTCACTTATTTGATGACTTGGTTCGTGTTGCACTGTCCCGAACTAATGACTTCCCCTTCAGGACTCATTGATCATGCTACTCCTCATGTGCAGCGCTTCGAAAACTGCTTCTGGAATGGAAAGTACATGGCTAAGATCCAACAAATCCTTGGGCGACACCAAAACTATCATATTTACTGCTGTTTTCCAAAGTTTCTCGGAGGAGGTTATAGCAGCCAACTTGAAGATAGTCCTGGAAATGATGGCTATACAATCTTACCATCGGGTTGCTTCTGGTGGCTCATCAATATCCGACCAAGTCATTTGATTTTTCGACAAGGTCGAATTTGTTTTATGGAACCCTATACACCAAGTCGTTTCGCGCGTTAGTTCAGGTATGATCAGCTATATGTTGGCAAGCCAAACTCTTATCTCCGTCATGAGGGAAATCTTTTCGGGGGTGCGCGAGAATGGTATCATTTTGCGGCGGGAGGTACAAAAGCATCATTTACCCTTCCAAGTCAATCACCATCTCTTTTTGCGTCAATGGGATTCTGCAATTGGTACCATATTGTAGATATTATCCCTGGTGACTATCAGGTGAATCATTCCTTTTTAAAGCATATTGAGGCATCATATAGATCCTCGAAAAAAGGCCTGACGCGTGAATTCCAGCCTATAAGCACCTCTCTTAGTTCTGATAACAACGATGGGGATGGACAAGATGATACTTTTACTCCAGCCTTTCCTCATGGAGGCAAATCCGCGTCGAAGCGTTCAAACCCTAGAGAAGTCAAGGTCCCTCAAAAGAAAAAGAAATTTCAGGCTCGAGTTGATAATTCGGTCCTTGGACGAACTGTAAGTCATTCAGATCTGCCGACCATGACTCATTCAGATCCACCAACCACAAGTCATTCAGGTCTGCCGACCACAACATCTATAGTCTTACCAATCATTCGATCTAGAAATGACTTTCCTGTTATCACTTCGGTGTTTGGGTCAGGACTTTCGTCTACCACAACTTCTCCTGTCTTTTCTAACGTAACACCGCCAATGACTTCTGCTAACGAGATTGCTAGGATGCATGGTTTTGGAACTTTCTCTATAATTAAGACACCTGCTACTGTAAGTCCAGTCCCTAAAATTGCAAATTTTGACAGGAGCAGACCAACCATCAGGGGTACAGGAGTCTTAGAGCCGATGGGTACTGCATTGGGAGATACTGCACTAGATGACTTGTCATCATCTCCCAGTGAAACCGCTTTGCCTAGCCCAACACCAAGACTTGTCCCTTCGGGTGAGCATTTTTCTTTAAGGATTTGACTTTACTCCTCCTTTTCCATCCCCCATTTTTTAAGTACATATTCGTTTGTATTTCAGGTGGCGAAGATCCAATGACTCACGCCTCCCCGACCGCCAAATCAGATTATTTGGAACTAGTGGATTATTCTGGTGTAAGTGGGGCAATTTGTAACTTTGACGGTTTAGGCTCCGATGGAGAGTTCAACAGTGATTACTTTTACCAACCCAACATGGATAAAATCTCACTTACCCCCAGAGGTTTTAGGGCTCCATAAAACAAATTCGACCTTGTCGAAAAATCAAATGACTTGGTCGGATATTGATGAGCCACCAGAAGCAACCCGATGGCAAGGTTGTATAGCCATCATTTCCAGGACTATCTTCAAGTTGGCTGTTATAACCTCCTCCGAGAAACTTTGGAAAACAGCAGTAAATATGATAGTTTTGGTGTCGCCCAAGGATTTGTCGGATCTTAGCCATGTACTTTTCATTCCAGGAGCAGTTTTCGAAGCGCTGCACATGAGGAGTGGCATGATCAATGAGTCCTGAAGAGGAAGTCATTAGTTCAGGACAGTGCAGCACGAACCAAGTCATCAAATAAGTGAATGGCAGGTCAATACGCGGATTAGGTGTTTTGAAGATATTGTTACCATCCTTATCTTCCACCTGCTGGACTTTGCAAAATTGAGTAATTATATCTCTCAAGCCACGTTGCAGACTACAAACCATAGCTGGTAATAGTCCCAGAGGCTGGCTGAACGCTAGTAAGACTGCAGGGTAAATAACTTCAACGGTGACAGTTTTGCTACATAAGGTAGGTACTACACAGCGCTTCAACCACAACATGAGATATCCGGCAAAAATAGCATTGTTTGATATATGGGAAGCTGCCTGGTAGTGGTAACTTTCAAAAACGGTCTGATGTTTAAACCCATCTTCATCAGATTCTGCTGTATATGTGGTTGCGAAGCAGGCACCAATCCTTTCATTGATAGTATCCATATCGCAAGCAGCCCGTATTTGGATACTACGCTCATTTCCTTCCAAATTTTGGAATAGATATTCTGCTCATACCTTATATCGCAACTCTTGATTTCGGGCCTTTTGTGGCTTGGAGATATCGGCGCAAATGTTATAGTGACACATCAGCTCCCAGTAAGTTGAGTATGCATTGGAATAGTCTTGAGGTGGAGTAGTTCTTTCATATTCGGAACATACTCCTCATAAGAGATTTCGCCTATGAATAATACTGAAATTTCATGCATCTCATGAAGTGCGAATCCCAATTCTCCAACAAGGGTGAAGAAAGTATTGGTCTCCGGATTATACATCTCCAGTATACAAAAGAAGTGAGGGGAGCTATGTGGAAGACCAAACTGTACATTACGCACCGTACAATAGAGGCCAAGCCTCTCTAAACGTGTTTTGAAATTCACTAGAATGAAATGGGTCATCCGAGACCACCATAATCGTGAAGTGGAGTGAATCCATCCAGGAGTGCGGAAATCATGAGCTGGGAATTGACCATTGGCATCCGCAAATTGGTTAATAAATGTATCTGCTCGTTTCCGATGCTCTCTAATAGGTAGGTCTTTACCGAATCTAACAGGCAATAGACCTGTAACATATTTTGCTGGGCCGTCTACAAATGGGCCGTTTTTATTAAATCTCCCTGTCGCAATGCCATGACTACTGCGGGTGATTGGCCAAGACATCACACGTGGATACGAAGTCCGCTGCAGATATGATAAGGAATAGCTACGCTCCAAGTCTGGGATAAACATGTGCCGACCTCCAGCATTGTTCAACCACTTAGTGGTGTCCCATAAGTCTTCGTATGGTTGGTTGACGACATCCCCAAAAAAAAATTGCGGTTTTTTCAAAATCTGTCTATTTGCGCCCTCAAAGACGGAATCAGTGATTAACTCACGAGCTGTGAGTGGGTTGCAGCTAATAATTTTCTGTCGTCGATCCGCACTACTTTGTTCCTACACTAAAGAGATGTGAACGTCAAATCCAAAGTGAGATTGATTATTCGGACTGTCCGAAAATCCGAAGTAATGATTCTTGGATAAAGGATCTGTTGAATAAGGAACTGTAAGAGAAAAAAAAGTAAAACTTTAGTCTAAATTTTCACTTTAAAAAAAAAATAGCAGCGTGGATACCAGCAGGGTAGGCACCCGCAGGTGCCACCCGCGGGCTGACACTCGCGGTGCCACCCCCGGGTGGACACCCGCAGGGTGCCACCCCGGGTGGACACCCGCGGTACCTCCTGCGGTGCCACCCTCCGTGCCACATATGTTGTCACCCTTGCGTAGCTATGCATAGCTCTGCGTAAATCTGTTATATTTATACCATATAACGCAACATCCGTTATGGTGATGGGCAGCATAATGTCATTTGCAAATTCATGTTTAAATTAACAACGAAATCTCTTTCGTAATAATCACAAAAGCGATTTTAAAGTAAACGGATGACCGTTTGTTTACCTGATATCAGGGAAGAGAGATCAACACCGACGGTGATGCCCGCGTGTCGATCCTCATAAGAGAAAAGATCAATACCGGCGATGACGCCCGCGTGTCGATCCTCAGGATTTAAATCCTGTGGGTGCGAAGTGCTTGAGGAAGCCATTAGATTGGGTAAGGAGAAAGTAATCTCTCCGAGTAAGAGAACAGGAGATTTTCTAAATATGAGAAGAAGATATGGAGATCTATGGGTATTTGTAGTGAATTACCTGGAGTTCAAATAGGAAAAGGAATCAAAATTCTGACCAAAATTAAAGTTTGGTAAAATATTTATCAGAGTCCAAATAGGATTTGGGTATTTATTTAAATTCATTTTCCTATTCTAATCCTTATTCCTATCCAAATTAAAATCCAAATATCCAGGTAATTCCAGTTAAAAGGAAAGAGTCCAAAGTATTTTGAAATTCATTACAAATTAATTACGAAATTTCAAAAACTTTGGAGGGGGTTATGTAGACACTAAAACATAATAAAAAAATAAAATATAAAATAAAATATACTGCAGAAACCACCGCGGGAGAGTTCCGCGGGTGCACCTGCGGGAGAGCTCCCGCGGGAGAGCTCCTGCAGGTGGCAACCTGCGAAAGGCTCCCGCGGGTGCACCCGCAGGAGCGATCCCACGAGTGGCAACGCGCGGGAGGGCTCCCGCGGGTGCCAACCTACGAGAGCGATCCCGCGGATCCTGCAGGTGCCAACCCGCGGGTTGTTTTCCGTCTGCTTCCGTTTATTTATTTTACTGATATCTCGTGATCCGATTTTTCGGAGCGGATTCGATCCGGATTTAAAACTTCCTCAGTCTATAAATCACAGCAGTGGATTCCAGAGAAGGAACTTTTTGGGGGCAAAGTTTGGAGAGTTCAGAAGTATCGAGAGCGGGTTTTTTTCAGGAGTTCAGAAAAAGAAGCAGATTCTCTTCTTCCAAGTCAGACGGTCAACAGAGTGCACCAGTAAGGCTCCACCGCCACCCGAACTCATATAAAAAAAAAAGAAAATCAATCAATATTTCCGTTCTTGTTATTCCTCAACTCTTTATTTGTAATCTCAATTGTCGTTGTAATCAAACAATTTTGCAATGGAAGGAAAGGTGCAATTTTTGAGCAAACAATAAGTTAGTGTATCTAATTTAGGATATACTTGTAAATAAGTATAATGTTTCAGATAATTTTTAAGGGCGTGAGTGAGTGTATGATATAAATCCAATACTAATCCAATCGCTTAAAAGAGAAATAATAGTAGATATCGGTGAATAAGATGCTTAAGTGGCCGCACTTGCTGTGTTGTTCCTTGGAGGGCTTCAAATTTAATTTAATAATACTTGCCTCTCCATTTTAAAATGTATTTAATTATATAATTATAATATTTTAATTTAATAATACTGACTGCAGTATGCAATTTTCCCCTGGTTCTATATTTTATTGTCTGGTTTTTAAGCCATCCATTATTTCATTTAATTCACTTCCCTTTCCTCACATGAGAGATGTGTATCGTTATGAGAAATAGAGTTGAATCCATTGGGAAGGATTTAGAAAACTCATCCTCCTGGAATTCAATGATTGGACATCCATTTTCATAAATCTAATCCGTTGAATTTGATCTTCCGTCACTTAAAGTGCCTTAAACCTGAAAATGAAGTAGTTTAATTAAAAAAAAAATTCCAATGCGTCAAGTAAGCATAAAATAGACGACAACAAGTGGTGGCTTTCTTCAATCTACAAATTAGAATATAAAATTTCTTGATCCAACCCTTTGATATAAACACTTAAAAGCATGCACACAAACTTATATTATGTTTGAAATATTCTACACCGTTAAACTAACCAACTCGGTAAGTAAATCATCCCTTTTGCACATTTAACAAGGAAGAAAAAATTGAAATAATTGATTTTTGGTTTTTAGCCACTTCAGATGTTAGATGGCGTAGATCAACTTTAACAGCATGAATTTTCTTTATGAAAGCTATTGCAGTAAAATTTGAATCGGCAGGATTAGGCTCCAAATCCTTCTTGAAGGAACCAAGTCTCTCTCTCATTACAGCCTATTATCTCAGCTTATCACAAGTCTTATCAATGTGATGCATGCCTTGACCATTCCAATGAGAAACAACATTATGTGTTCACAACTAGTAGAAAGCAATGTCTGCGCAATTAACTACCAAATATAGCAAAAAGAATTCCAAGGACTTACTATAATAAAATAAGTAGCCACGAGCAAGAATCCAGCGGCCCCGAACGCTCGCCACGTCAAGACCCCCAGCAAGAACGCCGCTCCGAACCCCAACGCCGAGAGCCCCGAGAAAAGAAGCGGCGATCCGACGACAAATATGATCAAGTTGCTCGCGATCGCCGAGATCCACGTCGGCGGGGACGTCTGCACGAGGTCGAGCACCGAATCTTGGAGCGCCGAGAGCTGCTGTAGGGAGAGGGATTTGGGCGGCAGCAGCATTTTGCGAGAAACCCTAGGGTTGCGATTGGGGAAGGCTAGGGTTAGGGTTAGGGCATTGGGGGTTGGGGGAAGAGAGGGAAGAGATAGGAGAGGGAGTCTGGGCCCTCTGGGGAGAGTCGAAGGCAATGAGAAGGTCATTGGAGTGTGAGGACTCAAAAGAAAAGAGTTCTCCTTTTGTTCTCCGTGCGTTGGAGATGGAATCTGCGACCGTAACAGCTGGCGATATATCGGCCCAATTTTGACCTTACCTGTATCTGGCCGATATATCGGTATCTAAAACTCGCCGCATTTTCTGCATGGGAAATTTTAAAAGAGCACACAACTTGACTTAGTGAACGCTATCTGCTTGGTGAGCACCGCTGCTATCTGCTTGGTGAGCACCGCCACTGTTTTAAAAATAGGTGGATTTGGAAAATTCTATTTACACACATCAATTTATTCTTGATGTTATGATTACTTTTCACACCAAACTCTTATTTTAAAATACAATCAATTTGGGAAATTTTATTTGCACCCTGCTATTTACTCTTCACGCCCTGCTTACTTTTTGCACCAGACTTCCGTTTTGAAATATGAGCAATTTACTCTCAGCACACAAATTATTTTCCAATTTTACCCTTCACTCCCTTTAACCTCCTTCGGCAGCCTTTGCCCTAATAATTTGTCTGAGAGCGAAAATAATTTCGACAGTGAAGGAAAAATAATTGGCTGCCGAAGCCTTTGTCGAAGTGAAGGGAAAATAATTTGCTCAAGTGGCTGCGGGCGGGCGAAAATAATTTCGACAGTGAAGGAAAAATAATTGGCTGCCGAAGCCTTTGCCGGAGTGAAGGGAAAATAATTTGCCCAAGTGGCTGCTGGCGACGGCGACGACGTTGTAGCCGAAGGCGGCGAGCTCGCGGACCACGAAGCGGCCGATGTAGCCGGTGGACCCCACCACCAGGACGTTGGTGTCGTTTGGGGCTCAGGGCGGAGAGATTGGGGAGCGGTAGTGGTGGTGGGTGGAGGAATGGGTGCGTTTGCGGCGATGCAGGAGATTTTTAATAAGTTTTATATTGGGATTTATAAGGGTAAGTTAGTCCAAAAAAATAATGGTAAACTTGTAATTATTTGTAAATTTTAAAACAGTGCGTCAAGAGTAATTTTTAGTGTGCAAATAGAATTTCCCAATCAATTTATTCTAAGTATATAAATTTTTTTCCAATTTTAACCCTCCCTCCTTCTCTTTAACTCCTTATATCGTCCGATTATAAATTTTCTCAAAATTTTCCGATCGTACCTCCCGAGCCACCATAACCTGTAGCCACCTCCAAATCACTGAGCGCATCGGTTGCATCAATGGTGTCACCTTCTGAAGGACTCTCTCAGACTAGCTGTTCTTTGGCTGGCTTGGCGACAAGTTGGACAGGAAGAAGGCGTGGCATGCCCCTTATGTTCATGGTCATCTGCTCTGTCGCCTCTAGCCTCTCATTTGGCCACACACCCAAGTCCATCATCGCCAATCTCTGCTTCTTTCGCTTTGGGCTCGGCTTCGGCATAGCCGGGGCAAAATTGCCTCGTATTTTCCTCGTATTTTGTTTTTTTCTTGAAATGGTGGCTTCGGCTTCGACATCGACACTCTCTGCAAGTGGTTTATTAAAAAAAAAAGTCATGTGAGGCCCTATTCAACAAACAGTCTCTAAATTATATTTAAGGAGTTAATCTATATATCATTCTCTTGATTCTACACAATTCAAGAAAAATCCGAGCCATCAGTCTATATAGTTCAGGAAAAATATATATATATAAAAGGTGAGAAGGATAAGGTTGACCAGCTGAACTAGAGCTCGGCCAACTCCTTCAAACTCTTCTCCAAGAATTCCTAATTCCTCTGCAGCCACGGTCTCCACCTCCTGGGCATTACCACCATCTGGTTCCTCCTCTATTGCCTTTTATAGCCATAACCGAATGACATCTTTTTAGCCATCGGATAGATCCCTAAAGCCGCATCTTGGGCACTATCACCATCTCGTTCCAAACCTTTTTAGGAACACGAATGTAAAAATTTTAGGAGATAATATTTTTTTTTTTTAATTTCAGAGAAAAAATAGAGAGCAAAACGATAAATCGCAATTCCAAATTTTAAGAAGTCTTAATTTTGGATTAAAATGGTAACTTAGTTAAAAAAAAATAAATGGCAAACTGGTAAATATTTACAATTTTTAAAACCATGCGTGAAGAATAAATTTCCGTGTGTAAATAGAATTTTCCGATAGATTTTCTTAGTAAGCACCCTTATTTTTCCGATATTACCCCTGACCAACAAAAAAATTTCTGCACCCACGTTCCCGCTCCACCCGTACCTTCCCTACTCCGCCGCACGCAATCCGCCATCGTCAGCTCACCCCCTATGCCTCTCGCACTCCGCTCGCTCTATGTCCCGCTCTGTCGCGGTAGATATTTACTTGCTTGTCTTGATCGCCCCCATCCCTGTCCCTCCCTTGTCGCTCCCTCTCCCCCCACTCACCAAAAAGGAAAAAATAATTGTTCATCCTGACCAGATAATATACTATCTGGATTCTAAGGCTCGGACGGAAAAGATATAGATCAAGAACACTTCTTGATAAAGTGCGTTTCGTCTTTAAAATCTAAATGAGACTTGGTACCATATGGACTCCTTAAAAAAATTCAAAATTTTTTAATTCCAATTAATCAATGAAATTTTATCTAGGATTTAAAAGCATGTTTTTTTGTTTTTTGGGTGCACGGGAAAAAATATTTTCTTATGGGTCTGGAAAGAGAATAAGATGGAAATAGTGCCTACTAAGTCAGGGAAGGGTGTTCGTATAAAAAAAATAAATGATAAATTTTTAATTATTTATAAGTTATAAAAAACATAAATGGCAAACTTTAAAAAAAAATAAATAAATTACAAACTTATAATTATTTATAACTATTTGTAAGTTAGGAACGAGGGTCACTAAGTCAAATTCTGAGTCTCGCCCTTCTTTAAAATCATTTTTCAAAATATCTTTGGTTCCCTCGACCGCTTCTCTAAATTTGAGCGGAAATTACACATCAAGCTTCTGCTAGTAGCCAACGGGTATGAAGATAATAATTTTTTTCTTTTGTAATTTATGTTCAATTCATTAATTTTTTTTCCCCATTTTGTTATAATTGAGTGCAGTCCTAGGGTTCCTTTGACGATATTGCTAAGATCGCAAGAATTAGATCTGTAATTTTGGTTTTTACTTTTCAATTATAAAAAAATTATAAATTATTCTTAAAGGACTGAACTTTCAACACATAATTTATTTTAGGGTTGCAACAACGTACAATTCCTTGTAAATGCAAGAAGTTTATCAGTTGCATATGAGGAATTTCTGCTCAGTTTTGTAAGGTACTCAATTTCACAGAACTTTAGTGAGAAAAAAAAAAAAAATCTATCTCGTTTTAATTTATATGTTCTAGTTTTGATACAGGAAGGGATAATGGGAGATGCATTGTGTTCCTTCGACTGTGCTAGTAGATCTTGATACTTTTGTTTTGCTCAATGGCTTCAATAGTTTCATAAATTATCATTGATATGATAATTGCAAGAGAAGGTATATAGGAGCTCTTTGAAGTGTTCTTTAATATACGCGCAGTTGTTTATACTCAATGATGAAGAGGTCAATCGAAAGAAAATATGCAGAAAATTAATACTCCAAAAACTGAGGAAAATTTATGTAGTACTCGGAATCCTTCTCTTGAAAAGTCGGTTACAATTCTGCTTTAATAAATATAGGGCTGCAGATCGACTCCAAAAACTCGATAACCTGGTAACCCAATAACCTAATCCGAACGTTTGCTGGAATATTGGATTCAGATATAGAAATAGAATTTGAAAGTTTCTGATCAGATTTGGGTTAAAGCAAGTAAAACAGATCAAATTTTGTATTGGAATCAGGTTTTGGTACTTTCAAAATGTATCCAGCATGAAGTGTGCATCCAGTCCTAAAAATATGGTCAAGGGGAGTAGAATAAATAGGAAAAAGGTGCCTGGTATAGTAAAGAGGAAATGTACTAGTAGGAAGCAGTGTGTTACCTGGACACTTCAAATTATTTAGATATTTTTATTCGACATGACAGTTTGGGTATTAACACCATGAAAATGCCACAGTGTCATTGCAATCTTGAGTTTTTACATACAAGATATAGATTGTATCATATGAACGTCTAAGGTTATAGATATAAACTTGGCTGTCATATTCTTAAAACTATGACCTTTTTTCTTTAGTTGATTACTTGCTACATATATCTCTAGTTACATATTTTCCTGCAATGTACAGGATACAAAAATGTGGATGAATCAGACTCAGGAAGTTTCTGTATCAGAGACTCTCAAAGTTTCTGTATCAAACATTAAGACACTAGACACTTGATATCCATGTCTTGTGTACATGTAACAGTGAGAAGAAGTAGCATATTAACTATTAATTCATCTCTATACAACAACAACAACAACAACAACAACAACAACTAAACCTTTTATCCCAAATACTTGGGGTTGGCTACATGAACCAAAAGAGAATCACGCCGGATTGATCAAGTTGATAATCCTTCTCCATTCATTCCTATAAAGTAGTATCTCCTCATTTAAATCTCTAGAAACTATATCTTTTCGTATCACCTCCATCCATATTTTCTTCGATCTTTCCCTCGCTCGTTTAACTTGTCCTACATTGATAAATTCTCCTTGTTAAACTGGTGCATTTGTACGTCTATGTTGCACATGATCAAACTATCGTAAGCGATTTTCTCGCATCTTCTCATCGATGGAGGCTACACCTACTATAACACGAATATCTTCATTTCTCACTTTATCTCTCCTAGTAGTGCTGCATATCCAGCAAAGAATGCGCATCTCTATTACACTTATATTCTGTGAATGACGTTTGTTTATAACCCAGCATTCTGTGCTATATAATAAAACTGGCATAATAGCAGTCCTATAAAATTTTTCCTTCAATCTTAACGGAATGTTACGGTCGCATAAAACTGCCGTTGCTCCTTTTCAAACAGTCAGCTTGTATCCTATACTTGACATCATTATCGATCTTTCCATCATTCTGAATAATAGAACCAAAATACCTAAACTGACTGCTTTTTTGTATCTCTTGCCTGTCCAGTGTTACAGCACTATAGTATAGGGTCCATCGTTTACTAATTTACACTCCATATACTCTGTTTTAGACCTACGCAATCTAAAACCTATAGATTCATCTCTATAGATCCTTATTATATTTATCTTAGCTAGTATGAATCATTTGAATTCTATAAAGGTTTAATGTCTGTTCATTGTAAGTCCAACTCACACATGGCATGTAATAAATTTTAGGACAGTCAAATTTCACAAGATGCCACCATGGTTTTTTCCATCATAGCAGAACATACTTGTCTTTGCTAAAGGTGTAGATCCTCATCACATTTATTTTCTTCAAATTTCTTGAGAATGGAGTTTGGTCCATCAGTTGAAGGATCTAATAGCATGTCCTTTATCTTGATTGGTGTATCACATGCACCTGGTAACTTGCCACACATAATTATCACTAGAAGGTTCAATCATCGGCCACATCTTATTGACATGATCTTGTGTAGGTTGAAGCATGTATTTTGCCAGAAAGTTGTTCGCAGCGAAAATTTGTTTTTCTCCTTCCATTGAATTCAACTTAGATTACAATGAAAGAGAACAAAAGAAAAAGAACAAACGAGAGGATTTATAATCTATCGCTCTCTTTTACAATAAAAACGTGGGATCTATGTGGCGATGGGTTCTATCTAGTAGCTCCTTTGGACTATCTGATGACGATAGTCTTCTTGCTCTTGATGAAGAAGATGTCGGCCGATTGTAGAGTTGATCTTCTCTGGTCTTGATTCGTTCAAGACTCTCACGCATAACTCGAACTTCACAAAAACTTCCAAAGAGATCCCCTAGGACTTCCTCAAGACGGTATTTATAGCCTTAGAATAATATGAGAGCAGGCCCGGTCCTAACGTTTTAGAGGGCCGGGGCGAAATGAGAAAGGGGCCCTAACAAGTCTTATTAAAATTTTAAATAAATATTTTCATTACCAAAATTAAAATTTAGTACATAGTTTTGCCATTACAAAAACTAATCATAATTTATAAAAAGCAATTCCTTCGGGCATTCCTAAATGCAAAATCCTCAATAATAGTATCAAGATCAATACTGTCCAATATTTCCTTCTCAATACATAAAATCGCCGAACCATTCAACCTTTCTTGTGACATTCATGACCTCAAATAGATTTTCAGCAATTTCAACTTTGAAAAACTTCTCTCTGCTGATGCAACAGTCACAGGTACTATCAATAAGATTCGATAAGTAATGGAAATATTAGGATAGCAATCTGCAATTTTGACATACTCAAGAATTTCAACCGATGACATTGACATATTTGGCAGAGTCATCTTCAACACTTTTAGTTCAGAAAAAAATCATCTAAATCCACATCCGACACATTGTTATGAGAAAAAGTATTGGCAAAATTAATACAACACTCTCTTAATTCATTATCATCCAATGACTTCAACTTTTTTGAATCCAATAAAAATCCAAAAATATTTTCAAATATCTTTAATTGCTCAAATCTATTATTCAATGAAGAAATCGCCATATCAACAATGACCAAAAAATAATTGACTCTAAATGACTCCTCTTCTGATTGCATTTCCTTTTCATTATCATTTTCATCAAATTGTCTTTTCCTAATAATGCGACGTCTTATTGGAAATGTAGGCTCTACATTCATCTCACATGCAATATTTTTGGCAGTATTTATACTAGATACAAACCCTTCATTTCTATATTTTTCAAAAAATTCCATTAAACCTTTTAATTGATTCATGGTAGCTTGGGCCCCCTTTAGATTATGGGCCCTGGGCAGGTGCACAGCCCGCACCTGCCTAGGGCCGGCCCTGTATGAGAGTTTCTATCTAAATAGAATTTGTACTCATCAAGGATTCCAATCAAATATCTTAGTTTTGATTTAAATCTCTTGATTTAGAGTTCTGATCGGACTTAATTTGGATATTTAGATAAGCCCAAATCTTAATCTCAATTAATTTAAGATTCTGATTTTATCTGCTCACGCGGAGTTAATCTCACCAAAACGCGGAGCTAAGGAACCAAAACGCAGAGCTATTGATTAGCTCTGCATTTTTCTTAAATGCGAGGCTAAAATAGCCAAACGCGGAGCTATAGAGTTAGCTCCGCGTTCTGTTGTGGAAAATCCTTTTTACTTAGAAATTTTCACTGCCAACAGAATCTCCTCCAAAGTTTTCAAAATGGCTCAAAATTTAGCAAATTTTGAAATACTTTGGACTTTCAAACTGAAAACGCGGAGTTAAAATACCAAGTTATCTTCGCGTTTTTCATCACTACGAGAAGCTAATAGCTTCGCGTTTCAGAGAGGTAATTGCTCCGATTCTCGCACCGAATACCAAGAGGCGGGTTTTCTCATTTAAATAGAGTCTTAACTCTTCTTCTCCCTCACTTCATTCGAAGAGATTTCAAGAACTCAGGCGACTATAGCTCAGGCGATTCAGGCGACCCGATCAATTTCTCCAAATTTTTCGTCGATTTCTCTCCGATTTCTTCAGGATCAATGGCACCCAACCGCTTCTCCATCGGCAGTCAACGCTAGCAGCAGCGGCCAAGGGAGTGGCCGCAGCGGCGAACCAGCCCATGTTGCGCCAATCGGAGGTAAGCACCTCTGGATTTGGATATTTTATGATGATTTCAGGGTGATTTGGCTCAATTTTGACCTGCCAATCATCTTTCTAACCGGCGAAATCGCCGTACTCCGGCCGAATAGCTTTGGAAAAGAAGGAGAAGACCTCTGGTCTTCCTCCACGTGAAGCTATCGCGTTATCTTCGCGTTTCTAAACGCGAAGTTATCATCCTCGCGTTTTGTCAAAACGCGAGGCTATTTCCTTAATTTCGCGCGGAGTTATATTTAACTCCGCGTCTCTATACTTAGAAAATTTTCTGATCTTGTAATAACTTTTCTAACTTTTGATTCTTCTTTTGCAGGTGACTACTCAGCGGATCCACTCTCCCAAGGGCATCACTTCGGCTTTGCTGGGGGTACAGATCTGACGGCCCAATCCCGTTTCACCACTGTTCTAGCTGCATACAAGCCGGGCCTGAGGGAGCGCAGGGAGAAATTAAACAGGTACCACCCTGCTACTGCATGGGAGATTATCACTGATGCAGTTTTCAAGGCCACCAACCGAGAAGTATTGGAGAAGCCTGCTTTTCTCTTTGGAGATGCAATGGGGCATTCAGACCAGATCCTCTTTGAAGAGGAGTGCATGTGGCTCTACCAATCTGGCGACCTGCTGATATTTCTACCCAGCATGGAGCGTAGTTATCCCCCGGTCTATCTTCAAAGGCTCGCCATGTATCAATCTTCATCAGCAAAAGTAACTCTAAGGAAGCCATAAGCATATGCTTTATATCATAGTTGTAAGTTTCAAGCTCTGGCTCCAAAAGGTTAACTTTTGAAGGAGTTACAAGAACTCTGCGGCAGCTTATTAAGTTTTCTTGAGAACCATTTCTGTTAGATACCAATCTCTGTCGTTTTCCAAAGCGATAGAAATGAAGTATAAGGGCTTGTAGCTTATCGAATTCAACTTGTGCATCTTCATTAGGATTCTTGTAGCAGTATCTTCAGATGATCCACTTAGAACTGTAAACAGATCATAGTTGACATTTGCAGAGGAGAGTTTTTGCATGTGAACCAGGGAATTGAGCTGGAAAAGCACCTCGTATGGCACAGTACAATCAACATGACAGTTTAAAATAGGAGAGCATAATAAAGATCCGTGCTTTTGAAGAATCTCATCAGTGGTTGACCCAGCAATTCGCATTAAATGGTGATGACTTGCGCCGGCAAGCTCAACACTCGGTGGAGGAGACTTGTCGTCGAGTTATTGATGAGTCGATGAATAGGTTGAAGTTTTTGGGAGAGCTATAACTCCCTCTAATTTTATAACTTTTTGCTTTATGAATAAAAACAATTCTTTTTCTTTTATCTGTTGGCTACAAAATTTGCTTGCACAACAAATAACTTGTCATCAAAATAGTTCATCGTTTTTGGTAAAAACAATCCAAAACTCATCTGCGTAACTTAGACAGTTAATACTGACCGGGTTACAATTATTAACTTCGGTAAAACTCTCAGAGCTAAATGGTATTTTGGTGAAAGCATTTAACTACTTACACCAGGAAGATCGGGTCAGGATCATTAACTTAGACAGAGGCGCCCAATTGCACATGTCTTAAATTTTGACGGCGACGGTTCAAGGCTCTCTCGCGTAATTTGAACTGTACATGCCAAGATGATCGGGTCAGGATCATCGAGTTTCGGCAAAGGCACCTAATTGCACATGCCTAGTCCAAGTGCTCTCACGCGTAACTCGAACTGCGATGGGAATAATCCAAATCATATTGTCAGAGGTAAAAACTTAACATGATAGGTTTTATGGGATTTTTAGCAAACTCCCAGTTATCAACGGATTTGATTAGTTTTTACCAATCGGCGTTTGCGTTGGGCTAGCCATGCTATTCCCCTCAGCATGGTGAGTTGTCGAGGAATTGATTTCCTCTCCTATTTGCCTTTAACAACATTGGGTAGTTAATTTCATACTTTTACCCCCAGTATGATAGGGTTGGCGAGAAAGTTGATCTCCTCTTCCCGCCGTTTTAACAGAATTGGGCAAAAAATTTTATTTATAGCACTCAATTAGCCATTCCAATGGCTATTGAGAATAGCAGAAGTATGATGTTTATCATCGTCAATATTTTCGGCACTCCTAGCCAAATCCGGCTGTTAACCAATGAGGACGATTCGATCGCAGCTGTGGTTCGGAGCATACCCAAGGGGTCAGTTTGCAAGTGCGGGTTGCCCGTGCTTGGTGTCGATATTGGCTTCCCTACTGGTACAGGGATTGTTCTGGCAGAAAACTCATTAGTTCCTACAACCAAAGTTGCCATATTTGCAAAAACTTTCTTCTGTTCCTCTTTAAGTGTGAGAATCTCGGCTTCTATCAATGCCTAAATTCGGTTCTTAAGAGGATAGCAATTCTTAGTTGGGTGTCCGACGTTCCGATGGTACAGGCAATAGTTTGGGTCGTTGGTTTTACCAACGTCTTCCGATTTTTGATTCTCCGGAGTTTCAACATGCCCTTTCTGAGGAGGAGATGGAATAGAGTATCAGTCTGCTCAGTCTTGAATGTATAAGTTCTATCTTATCGGGGCCTATTTTGACCTGCACTTCTCGGATTCTGTAGTTTTGGCCTCGAATTTGCAACTGACGTCATCACAGCCTTCCCTTTATTTTTAGAATTTTGTGGATATGGCATGTTGTTTATAGAGTTTCTCGTGCTACGAGATTCCTCAATCCGGTGAATTATATCTTCCGCTTGCTCTCCCTGCTTTAATAGGTCTTTCCAAGTTTTGGACTCTACTGCTCCCATTCTTATCAGCACGCCGGTCCTGAAATTATACTTGCAGGTTTCTATCAGGGTTTCCTTGGTCATACCGTGTCGACAATACACGAATTTTTCCCTGAAGCGTTCAATAAAACTTTTGACCGTTTCTTCTTCCCCTTGTTTCGTCGCAAGGAGAGAATGAACCGATATTTCGGTATCATCCTCAAAGAAACGTGTCAAGAACTGTTTCTCGACATCATACCAAGTATTTATGGTTCCTGGGGGCAACTGCATAAATCATGTAAAAGCAGGCCCTTGCAGGGTGCTCGCAAATACCTTGGTCATTATGGGATCATTTCCCATCAGATGACCTGCTTGCGATAAGAAGTAATAGATGTGCTGACTGGGAGATCTTTTCCCGTCATATGGCTCCAACTTGAGCGGTTTATACTTTTCGGGATACGGTGTCAAATCCCATTCAGGCGGGTATGGTCTTGAAACCCCCGATTCTTTCAATTCTTTCTGTACATTAGGGCATCCAGTTGGCTTTGCAATTTCTCGATCTTTTCTCCATAAGGATCATGGAAAGAGTATTTGTCATCATTCTCATGTATCGAATAAGCCTTTTCTTCTTTAATTTCTTCATTTGTCTTAGGTGGCGGTTTCGAAGAAGTTTTAGCCTTATCATCGGCTATCTTCTGGATATTTTTGACCACTTTTAGAAGCATTAGTTTGAGGTCATTAATGGCCTTTTGGTGACCTCGAATCGTCTGCTCTTGGGCTTCTATTCTCTGGTCAATATCATCTGGCTTGTCTACCACGTGCGAGTGTGATTTCAGTGATCGGGAGGATGCACAAGATTGTATGGAGGCTATGGCTGAATTGTCGCTGTCATTATCATAAGAATCTTTTGCAAGTTTCTTGTATTTTCTAGAAGCGACAGCGCCTGATTTGAGCCGGGTGAAATGATGAGATTCTTCATCATCTGTATCTGACTCATATTTTTTCTCCATAATCTTTTTGCCTTTGCCGACCATATTTGAGGTCATTGCGTTTAATTCTTTTTCTTTAATTTTGTATCTCAGATCATTCTTTCTCCTCTTTGGAGTACCTTGACGAGACTCAGTTATTCTATTAAATACAGACACTCTCTTTTTAGTATAACAACAATTATCTAATACAACAGATATGGCTGTTATGAGCTGCTCACAATGACATGTTGAGTGTGGCTGAGCTTGAGTCATATTTCTCATTTTTGTCAAGTAATTTCTGAGATCGGTGATCTTAGATGACAAAGAATCGTAGGGGCCACCTGGTTGTTGAGAGGGTCCAGGGGCCCACTGAAATTTTTCAGGGTCATTGGTGCCGACATGTTGTCCAATAACCCGATTATCAGTCTTGATTCTATATTCAGGCTGTTTTACGCGGAGCTGGATGTTAGCTTCGCGTTCTGAAGCATTTACGCGAAGTTGGGCTATAACTTCGCGTTTTACGCTAGCCTCGCGTTTTACGCTGGCTTGGCGTTTTTGAAGAAATTCATCTTCTTCTTTATACTTAGCCTCGCGTGAAAAATCACACGTTGGCTTTGCCTTGCGATTTACGCAAGAATCCTTGGCTTTGCGATTAACGCTTGGCTCAAGTTTTTGTTTAGGTCTGATAGCCTCGCATGGAGGAAGTCCATCACATGCTGGCTTATCTTCGCGTTTTACGCGAATCTTGGCACTTTGGCCAGTTTCAGAGTTAAGTTCAGTAGTCTCGCGTGGAGAAAGTACATCACATGCTGGCTTATCCTTGCGATTTACGCAAGTCATAACTTCGCGTTTAGCGCGATTTTTACGATTAACGCAAATTTGCCAATCATCTTTGCGATTTACGCGGAGCTGAGGAGTCTTGCGTTTATCGCAAGTATTACTGGCTTTGCTTTTATCGCTAAACTCAGTAGTAGCCTCGCGTGGAGAATCACACGCTGGCTTTAAGGAAATTTTATCCTCGCGTTTATCGCGAGTGTTAGAAATCTTGCGATTATCGCAAGTTGTACTGGTTTCGCGTTTATCGCTAAGGTCAGTAGTAGCCTCGCGTGGAGAATCACACGCTGATTTTAAGGAAATTTTATCCTCGCGATTAACGCGAGTGATAGAAATCTTGCGATTATCGCAAGTTTTAGCTTCGCGTTTATCGCGATATTGGCTGGTCTTGCGATTAACGCGAGCCAGTTTGTAAGGGACTGCAGCCTCGCGTTTTGTGAAATTAGCCTCGTGTTCAATGCGGGTTTTGAGGGACTTTCACCTAGCTCTCCGATTTCGGTTGCGGAGTTGGGCTCTGGTCAAACCAGTTTTCAAGCCTTCTTCGGCAGTAGAGAGATCACCCCCTGCTAGGATTTCCTGCCCAAATGACGGCTCTATAGCCGCGGTCTCTAAGGGTCCCCGTTTATCGGTGGATCCCCGATTACCCGATTCTCGGGTATTGGAGCGCACGCGACGATAGCATCGTGTTTCGGTCAGGTTACCTGACTCAGAGGAGAGATACTCCTCGTACTTCTGTTGGTCGATCTCCACGACTAGCATGTTTACGTCGGATCCGATCCTCTCGATGTCAGATTGCGCCACGATCTCTTTTTCGATAAAAGAGACTTCTCTCTCTGTGGTCGCCAATTTGTTCGCAACAAAAATTTGTTGCTTTCCTTCCATTGAAATAACCTGATTTACAATGAAAGTGAACAAGAACAAGAAAAACAAACGAGATGATTTATAATCTATCGCTCTCTTTTACAGTAAAAACGTGGGATCTATGTGGCGATGGGATATATCTAGTAGCTCCTTTGGACTATCTGACGACGATGGTCTTCTTGCTCTTGATGAAGAAGATGCCGGCCGATTGTAGAGTTGATCTTCTCTGGTCTTGATTCGTTCAAGGCTCTCACGCGTATCTCGAACTTCACAAAAACTTCCAAAAAGATCCCTTAGGGCTTGCTCAAAAGGGTATTTATAGCTTTAGGATAATATGAGAGTTTTTATCTAAATAGAATTTGTACTCATCAAGGATTCCAATCAAATATCTTAGTTTTGATTTAAATCTTTTGATTTAGAGTTCTGATCGGACTTAATTTGGGTACTTGGATAAACCCAAATCTTAATCTCAATCAATTTAAAATTCTGATTTTCTCTGCTCACGCGGAGTTAATCTCATCAAAACGCGGAGCTAAGGAACCAGAACGCGGAGCTATTGATTAGCTCTGCGTTTTTCTTAAACGCGAGGCTAAAATAGCCAATCGCGGAGCTATAGAGTTAGCTCTGCGTTCTGTTGTGGAAAATCCTTTTTACTTAGAAATTTTCATTGCCAACAAGAGTATTTTAAAGGCCATATATGGCAATATTGTTGATCAACAACTTGAAGGTTCTCAAGTATTATAGAGCACAATTCAATACTCTAGATACTTAGTCATATGAGGTTATTGAGGACCTGCTTGGAATGAAGTTTAGAAAACTATGGTAGGTTTTGAGTGGGGATATGGGTTATACGAACTCCTCAATGGAAGGCTCTGGCTCTACTTCTCTAAACTCCAATCTGTGTTGTGCTTGAATTACATAAAAGTAATTGTGAGATAACAAAGGCAGAAGTGGAGTTTTGCTATTTTCAATGTTTTGAAATTATCTCAAGTTTAGAGTTGAGATAGATGTACTGATGTAGTTATCTAAACTCCACTTGTTTTGGCAGACAACCCTTAGTTGGGATTTAGGAGTTACCCTACCCCCAAAAGAATGGAGGTAGGAACTAATCTTTGTATCCAAACAGGGGCCTAAAATATCTAGATATTTCCAGAGAAGTTTCTATTAATATGTACTTGTAGTATGTATAGAAGCTCTAAGATCTAGAAGTTTAGAATAGTATAGTCTAAAATGTTCTCTAGGAGGATAAATAGAGATTTGGCCTCTTAGTGTCTTGTTAGATCCAAGCAAGCAAAGGAAGCAACCATGCAAAGCAGGATTAGTTGCAAGTAGGAGTGGTATCAGAGAATTTACCAACCATGTGATATACTTGAAGTAGTATCGAAGCAGGTGGTCTAGTACTGCCTCTTGCACCATCATTTCCGCATTCTTGTTCAAGCGGTCCAAGTTCATGCACAGATTGGGAAGATTAGTTTGAGATTCTTACATGATGAAGTTCGAAAAGGTGCATCTTGCCATGATAGCTGACTTGGTGAATAGTGGAGAGCAGTGGCAAAGTTGAACGGAGACAGTTATAACAATTGGCAAACACGTATTGACAATATAGAGTCTTACTTCCAGGGACAAGATCTTGGACGTACTGTGGCTATAATACCTATGGAGGTTGGTGATGCACTAGAAAATAGAAAATTAAAACAGGAACCCAAGCAAAGACCACCCAAAGTAGATGGTAGAAGGTATCTTTAAAATGCAAGTGGTTTCCTGGAAGATATTGGACAAGAAAGGAATGCCTAATCATCTCTCCACTAAGGAGGAATCGTGGTTCAAAGAAGAGGGCAACATAACTCCAGTTGAGGCAAGACAGACTTGGCACTTGCATCACTATCAGTTCATGAAGACACCAATCATAATGAAGATTTTTATCTTCTATTTTGAATGCTATATTGATGTAACCAGCAAAAAAGAGAAACTTATCGATATGCCAGAAACAAAGTTCAAGAGAAGTTAGGAAATCAAATAAAGATGAAGAGATAACAGAAGTTGGAGAATAAACCTTAATTTTCTCAAGGAGAAGAATACATTGGATGCAGATGTTCATGATAAGATGGAAGAAGAAGAAGATTATCCATGCAAACCGGAGGCTATTGATGAATAACCAGCAACATAGTTTCGAATATTAGTGGGATGAAGAAAGCCTAATCTTTATTTTCAAAGAATGAATGTAAAGTATATGGCACTAAATTGAAGCTTCAATTCCAGATGACACCTTTAGCTTAAGCATAGCGTGCATGCCCAGATTATCTTGATAATTTATATTTAAAAAGTGAGATTTTACTCATGTGGGGGAATGTTGGTTTTTTGATTGAATTTCTTTTTTGAATTTATCTTTTCTTTATTATTATTTTTTGGATATTTGTATTTTTATGTAATTAAGATAAAATTCTATTAGTTAAGAATTTGAATTCTATTTTGATATCCATGTTCAAATAAAACTCCTTTGCCGGAGGATTTCGATTCCAGTGGATCATAATCTCAGAAATCATGAAAGTGGAGTGCTCTCACAGAAAGTATGATAACAAATTATCCATTATCAAAAATCGTGGGTTACCTATAATTCCTAATGATGAAATATTTCCAACAGAGAAAAGCAACAAAATAGAAACTCTTCTCCTCCTCCAAACAATAGTGCTATGCCTACTTGGCTTCGACCTTTCTGATTTGGATAACGTGTCTCTCGCTACACCAGACTTAAACACTAGTTTACAAATCCTCTATTCTTAGTCCTATTTCCACTTTATCCCTTAATTTGATTAGTGTTCATCATCTTTCATTCTCAAGTTTTCCAACAACTTTTAAATAGTAATCGATTTCGTGCTATGTGAATTTATGGAAACTCATATTCGTCTAGACTTGGAAGTTTTGATGGTAGTAATTTTAAAATATGGCAACAAAAAATGATATATTTGCTTCAGGGCATGCAATTTGCTTGTGTTTTGAGTGGACCACTTCCCCCCATAGGTGACATGAATTCTCATAAGACTTATAAGGTAGAGAAGTATAATGATTAGTATCTATATTATGGAAAGATTTTAGTTTTTGTTTTTCAGATACAATTATCTGATATTTTTTGCACTGCTGAAGAAGCTCAGGATCTTTGGCATGTTCATGAGAAAAAAATATTGTTCCGAGCGGCAATTGCTTAAACTTATAGATATATATTTAGAATTCAAATGGTAGATAATAAACCTTATGTTGGGCAGCAGGCCCCACAAGAACTAATAGCCACAAATATAATATAATAAAGACAATCAAGAAAATAACTGAATAAGACAAGAAGCACAAAAACTTACGTGGTTCGGTCAATGTGACCTACGTTCAAGGCCGGAGAACGATAAAAAATTTCACTATTTGTGGAGAATACAAATACAAATACAAAAGTATTTTGGGTATTTGAATATTTGGGTGTGTTTTTGGATGAGAGGAGAGGGCTCAATTTATAGCCCTCTCCCTCCCTTCATTTCCTCTCCTTGGCGATGTGGGACTAAAAAGAAAGAAAATGCCACACTTAACAAATTTCCACCTTGGCCTTGGCCCGAACAATTTATGGCTTACTCCATCTTCTCCGGCAATGCCCCAACGGGCTGAATCACCACCTCTGAATGCCAATCAAGTCCAAGCACTGCTTGAACTTATAAACAGGAAGAGCCTTCGTAAACATATCGGCAGAATTGTCTTAGTACTAATTTTCTGAACAAGGACCTTCTTCTCAGCAATGATATCACGAATGAAGTGATACTTCACATCAATATGCTTCGTCCTCTCATGATACATCTGATTTTTAGTCAAGTAAATTGCACTTTGACTATCACAGTAGATGGTAATAACCTCTTGCTGTAGAAATAACTCACCGAACAAACCTCTCAACCACAAAACTTCTTTAATAGCCTCTGTAACTGCCATATATTCTGCCTCAGTAGTGGACAAAGCCACTACATGTTGTAGAGTAGCTTTCCAGCTGATAGCACAACCTCCAATGCAAAATACATAACATGTGAGAGACCTTCGTTTGTCGAGATCACCGGCATAGTCTGAATCTACAAAACCAACCAAGGTGTTATTGCAACGTCCAAACTCCAAACAAGTGATTGACGTACCTTTTAAGTATCTGAGAATCCACTTCATAGCCTGTCAGTGTTCTTTGCCAGGATTGGCCATATATCTGCTAACAACACTAACTGCTTGTAATATGTCGGGACGAGTACATACCATTGCATACATCATACTGCCAACGGCACTAGAATAAGGAACTCGTGCCATATAATCTTTCTCTTCCTTTGACTTTGGTGATTGAGCAGTACATAGTCTAAAATAGCTAGCAAGAGGAGTACTAACCGGTTTGGCATCTTTCATGCCAAATCTCTCCAAAACCTTCTTGAGGTAATTTTCTTGGGTCAGGAACAATTTTCCAGCTCCTCTATCACGTCTTATCTCCATTCCAAGAATCTTCTTAGCTGCTCCCAGATCTTTCATTTCAAATTCACCATTTAATAATGCCTTCAACTGGTGAATTTCTGCAAGATTCTTAGCCGCAATGAGCATGTCATCAACATATAATAGCAAATAAATGAATGAACCATCATTTAACTTCCGGAAGTATACGCAACTATCATACATGCTCCTGGAGAAACCATGACCCAACATAAATGAATCAAACCTCTTATACCACTGTTTTGGAGATTGCTTCAGTCCATACAAAGATTTCTTCAACAAACAAACATGGTCTTCTTTTCCTTAAGCTTCAAAACGTTCAGGTTGTTTCATATAGATCTGTTCATCTAATTCACCATGTAGGAAAGCTGTCTTTACGTCAAACTGTTCTAACTCCAAATCAAACATGGCAACCAATGCAAGCAATACACGAATAGAGCTATGCTTCACAACGGGTGAGAAAATATCATTAAAATCAACACCTCGTACCTGACTGCAGCCCTTTGCGACCAATCGTGCCTTATATCTTGCATCTTCAATACCTAAAGTACTTTCTTTCTTCTTGAAGACCCATTTACAACCAACTGTTTTCTTTCCCTTCGGCGGCTTTACAAGATCCCAAGTACAAATCTTGTGGAGAGATTCCATTTCTTCATTCATAACCACCAGCCACTTTTCTGAATCAGCACTCTGAATTGCCTCCAAATAGGTGGAAGGTTCACCGTCTCCACCTGTTTCCTGTGCCACTGATAAAGCATATGCAACAACATCTTCATATCTTTGTGGTGGTCGAATCTCTCTTCTTGGTCTGTCTCTGACTATGGAATATTCCTCTACTGGTTCATCAAGATCTGGTTCATCAACTTGATCTCTTTGACTCGTAGAGACTCTTTGTGAAGGACTTGCATTTTCAATCTCCAACTCCACCTGCTTCTGAGTACTATTATCCTTTTCTGAATTACAAGGATGACAAGACTCTTTTCTAGGATACAACATAGATGATTCATCAAATGTAACATCTCTGCTAATTACAAATTTAGGTGATTTGGGATCATGACACCATAATCTGTATCCTTTCACTCCAGAAGCATAACCGAGGAAAATACATTTCTTAGCCCTAGGCTCTAACTTTCCCTCATTAACATGCATATAAGCAGAACACCCAAATATTCTTAAATTAGAGTAATCAGCAGGAGTACCTGACCAAACTTCCTCTGAAGTCTTGAAATCAATAGAAGCACTTGGAGCACGGTTGACAATGTAGCACGCCGTAGCAATGGCTTCTGCCCAGAAATCATTTGTCAACCCAGTATTTGAGATCATACACCGAGCTCGTTCCAAAAGAGTTCGGTTCATGCACTCGGCCACACCATTCTGTTGAGGCGTCATTCTGACAGTGTGATGCCGAGCAATTCCTTCACTCTTGCAAAACTCATTGAAATTTGTACTACAGAATTCCAAACCATTATCTGTCCGCAGCCGCTTAATGTGTTTTCCTATCTGCTTTTCAATCAAAACCTTCCATTGTTTAAAGGTCAGGAAAACATCACTTTTATTCTTAACAAAATACACCCAAACCTTCCTTGAATAATCATCAATAAAAGTTAACATATACCTGGCACCACCCTTAGAAGGAACACGAGATGGCCCTCAAAGATCAGAATGAATATAGTCCAAAGTACATTTTGTTTTATGGACAGCGGGAGAATTGAAGCTAACCCTTTTCTGCTTCCCAAAAATACAATGCTCACAAAAGTCCATCTTACCAGTACTTTGACCACAAAATAGGCCTTTCTTGCTTAACAACGTTAAGCCTTTCTCACCCATGTGTCCCAACCGCATGTGCCACAGTTTGGTAATGTCAACATCTGAGGATGTAGAGACCTCTGCAGTACCTGTGACAGTAGATCCCTGCAAAATATACAAACTTCCAGACCTTTTAGCTTTCATCAGTACAAGAGCACCTTTACAAATTTTCAAAACTCCACCTTCAGCTGAATATCTACACCCAAGAATATCGAGAGTGCCTAAAGAGATGAGATTTTTCTTCAAATCTGGAACATGTCTAACATCAATGAGTGTTCGGACAATGCCATCATACATCTTGATTCGAACTGTATCTCTACCAACAACTTTACAGACAGTATGGTTTCCCATCAAAACAACTCTACCATCAACAGGTTCATATGTGGAGAAGCATTCCTTACTGGGACTCATGTGGTAAGAACAACCCGAATCTAAGATCCACTCATTATTAGACCTGACTTTATTATCTGTTGCTACAAATATAGTTCCTTCATTCTCATCTGCTGCTATACTAGCTTCAGTGGTGACACTGCTATTTTGTACATTTTTCTCCTTATTTTTCAATTTATAGCAGTTAGCCTTAATGTGCCCCTTTTTCTTACAATAATTACAAATCAAATTGTTATGTCTGGATTTTGACCTTCCTTTGGATTTGCTACTATTAGGGTCTCTATTTTCAGATCTACCCCGAACAAATAATCCCTCTGCTTGACTACCACTAGTCTCCCCTGTGATGTCCCTATCAATCTGCTCTTTAGATTTTAATGCAGATTTAATACTATCATATGAGACTGAATCTTTTTCATAAATCATAGTATCCCGAAAATGTTTAAAGGACTGGGGAAGGGAACATAACAATAAAATGGTTTAATCTTCATTCTCAATCTTAGCATTTACATTCTCCAAATCCATAATAATGGAATCAAATTTATCAAGATGAGAGAGTATAGATGTACCTTCTATCATCCTCAACATATACAACTTTTGTTTCAAATAAAGTCGATTCTCCACCGTCTTCTTCATGTACATGGTTTTCAACCGATCCCATATACCTTTGGTTGTCCTCTCATTGACGACTTCCTGCAAAATCTCGTTAGAGAGATTCAAAATAATAGCAGATCTAGCCCTTTTATTTAGATCTGCAAATTCTTTCGCCATCATCTCCGGTGCCTTATTCTCCTCTCCTTCAAGTGCTAACTCACATCCATCCTATATAAGGATGGCTTCCATTTTGAGTTGCCACATACCGAAGTTGACACTCCGATCAAACTTTTCAATTGAGATCTTTGTTACTGTCATGATGGCTATGAAATATGACACTTGATGAATAGTGACGTGGGCCCCACAAGAGGTGAATAGTGACAATGGCCCCACAAGAGAATAGTGACATTGGGCCCCGCTAACAGAAGGTACTTATTTTCTGATGTGGAGGATCCACGTTTAGTGGCAGTCACAGAGCATACAATAAGTACCTCAAAAAAAAAAAATCTGGCTCTGATACCAGTTTGTTGGGCAGCAGGCCCCACAAGAACTAATAGCCACAAATACAATATAACAAAGACAATCAAGAAAATAACTGAATAAGACAAGAGGCACAAAAACTTACGTGGTTCGGTCAATGTGACCTACGTCCACGGCCGGAGAAGGATCAAAAATTTCACTATTTGTGGAGAATACAAATACAAATACAAAAGTATTTTGGGTATTTGAATATTTGGGTGTGTTTTTGGATGAGAGGAGAGGGCTCAATTTATAGCCCTCTCCCTCCCTTCATTTCCTCTCCTTGGCGATGTGGGACTAAAAAGAAAGAAAAGGCCACACTTAACACCTTAAGCAAACTAATGAGTCCATGATGTGTCCTAAAAAGACATGCCCTTATTTAAGAAAAGTCAAATAGTTTTTTGATTAGCAACTTTCCTTCGCCCTCAAAAGAGCTTGGACTTTCTTCCTCAATATGAAGACACTAAATTATCATTTACAAATATATATCCTCCCATAAACATAAGAGAGAAAATATATCCTTAGATGATATTTTATTATTTCTTAGCGTTAAGGAAGAAGTCCAAAGTTTTTCCAAGAAGGATGAAGTTTGCAAATGAAAGCAATTATCAGAATTTTCTCTGCCAAGGACGTGTCTTTTTGGTACATTTCATAAATAATAGCTGATGTTCATTCGTTTGCTCAAGGGTAGGTTTTATCATCTATAGTTTTGAATTTTAAATATTTATCTATGATATCAATTTCAGAAAATGTCCCCTCAGAAGTATATCTTTTCTCAATAACTTACCAAAAATCCGCTAACCTCTTCAACAGTGCAAAAAATATCATATAATTTATTAGAATGATAAGTAAGGATTTTTCCATGACACAGATAGTTCTTATCATTATATTTGTTTATTTCATAAATGATAACTCCCAGTGAAATTTATATAATTCATTGGAGGGAGGTGATTCAGTCAAAAGACTCAAAAACACAAGGAAGTTGCATGCAATGAAGCCAATACATCAGTTTTCATTTCCAACTTTTGAAACTACTAACTTCACATTTTTAGGACGAATTGTGGAAAAACGATTCATCAAACAGGAGTAACATTAAATTCACACAGCAAAAAAGCAATTGCTATTCTAAGTTTATTGCTTTTTTGAATAAGCATTCTAAAGAAACGAGTTGGGAAGAAATTCAAGCGTTGAAGCAAAATAGAAAGAGGCATATGTCCATCATAGCTGAAAAGATGAAAGAAGAAATATCAATAATGATGTAATTGCATCTCCTTTGATGAAGTTTCAACAACAGATAGATGCATGTGGCCTCATATTGGAAATACAAGAGAAGGAAAAAAGAAGCAGTATTTGAATCACATGCAAGAAAGTTGTTTGGGGGCGGGGGCGGGGGTTGGGGGTGGTTTAGATCAACAACTTATAAATTCAAAAGTGTTCTTGAGAAATCATTAGAGATTTAGTCATACAAAGCAGTAGCAACATTTAGATATTTAAGGAGAAGTTTATAAAATTAACATTCATAGTATATGTATATAAACTTCTAGCCCATGTTATTATCTTTAGGTTTAAAACAGTTTAGTATAGAAAGTTTACTAGGAGTCTATAAAATGAGGCTTGACCTTTCTTGTTCGGACCAAGAAGCAAGGTAACAATCAAGCTAGAATGCTAGATAGCACGAGTGCTATGTAGGCGTAGGAGTACTAGAAATTTGTTAGTTCGAGAATGTGAGAAGGATTCCTTGTAGGATATTTTTTTTTTTTTAGTATTACAGGTAAGATTTTGTTTGGGTGCATCCTTCTTGAGTCCATTGTTCTCTACAAGTATCTCAGAGAATTTTCCCACCATGTGAAATTCTACAACACATGGTCTCTTTTAAGAACAACATAGGCAGAGGAGGTGGGTCCTTGTAGGGAGATCATGAATCAAAATTCACAATTTGCTGGCGTAAAATATGTTTTTTTTTTTTTCTTTTTCCCCCTTTGTATATGGAAGAAACACACGGAAGGAGAGGGATGGATAGACATTGGTTGAGGAAGAAATTAAAGTTCTATTTAATATTTCTTCGTTGATGGTTTAGATTACAAACATACAAGTGGTTCATTTTGGGCGTCCAATTGAGTTAGAAGTTGTCAGTTTGATTGATTTTGTTGCATGACCTTACTAATAGTGAAACTGACGTTGAATCTGAAATCTGGCTTTGACAAGCTGCAGATTGGATCTCTATCATTTAAAATCTGCAATCTTATGCAATAATTGCCTGAATAAGAAGCACCAACCCACCAATTGGAGTATCAAGATTGTCAATATTGTCGTTTAGGGACTATGGTTGACATATAGGATGCTACCTGTATCTCTTATCTAACTTTTGATTTACATATCTTAACAATTGTCATATAAAAGGGATAGGTTGGTTGTTTATGAGGCTCACTCTATTATAAAAACATTATAGTTATTACATATAACTGCAATGTATTAAATGCTTTATGTAACTTTTGACTTCCTAGTAAGTCATTCTCTATAAAAATATATACCTGTACAGTCGAGTTTCTATTAAAAAAATATACAATTAATATGTTCTTTTCAATTGCACATGCCCAAAACTCTAGTATCTTCACATATGAAAGCTGACCCTTCTCCCATAAATTCCACTCTTCTGTGCGTTTATGATATGCTGTGAATCCTCTCTCTTGTTTCTTTTTGTCATGGATATCTGCTATAGTTCTTCAGATATTGTGAAACAAAAAAGAGCTTGTTCAATTCCCCAGCAAAGAACATAACGGTAGGATTTCATCTTAAAAGATACCAAGAGAAGTCTCCTTTTATGGGAACACATGTTGGGAATGCTAAAATTATACTCTTGATGATCCACATATTCTGCAACACAATCATAAAGACTACCTCAATGGATTAACTCCAAATTCCCCATATAGCAGGGTTCGTCCACGGATACCTGTATCTTGGAAAGTTTTCATGTCTCCAGCAGGAATTCTGGTCCTCCCTTCCATCCACATGCATTATGCCATCGCCCCTTATCTTTGTGTCATTCCCTTCATCCTCTGGTTCTGTGGCATAGCAACAGGATACATTCACTTCCAGACACGCAAATGTTGCTCTTGTGCTGTTATGTGCCTCCATGGCAGCTGCTGTTCCTGTGGAGGTGAAGCACAAGAAAATTACCAAGGTCCACCGTATGCTTAATGCCATTCCTATCCTCCAACCACTTTTGACCTCATGATTTTGATCTCATTTCAGTACTTAATGTTCAGGATTGCAAACTTGGCAGACTTGGTTACTTACGTTTGCTGGGCTGCTCAGAGTTCTTCCAGTCTTTCCTTGGGCTTCTGCGTCATTGATCGTTGTCTTTCTTAAGCTCCCAACTGGTTCAGAGAGTGATCTCTGCCACCAAGGAGAAAGAGTGATTGGAGGGTGGCTGCACTCACTTTAATATAATTGTGTCCAAGCTTCTTGATTTCTTGATCTACTTGTTTGTGGTGAAGCAGTACCGATACAGACAACCGGTTGCAAACACTGAGAATGAGGTAGGCAACTCTGTGAGTAACGCTGGTTATCTTGACTTGATAATCATATAATCTTATAATAAAGTCAACCTAACTGGATTAGAGTTCAATGGTTCCTGTTATCCTTTCTTACCCTCTCGTGTAGCTCTTGGCAACAAGCTGTGACATGGATAAATTAGTTGAATCCTGGAGATTTGCTAGCATGATTGGTCACCAGTTTGGGAACTGGTGATCCATCCGTCTTAACCATTCATTTCAACAAAATGCGGTAGTTATTAACCGTGATATTTCGTTTCTCTATCTTATCACTGCTTGTTACACCACCAGCTGTAGGGAAGAGATTTATCTTTTCTTTTAGCCCCTCATGCCTATGTCACGGCTTGCCCATTTGCCCACCTTATGTATATCCCCTTTGACCAGCCAAACCCCTCATGGTTTGTTATTTGCTAATCTTCTTGTTGGTTTGCAATCTTGGAATTTAGCAGTCAGATTCCCATGGTGGCAGACTTGAGAAATCCTTGTTTGTATTCTAATACTATTTTGTATTTTTTAACTCCATGAAAGTCTGTTGTCACAATAGACGGCCAAAGCTGTTGCCAGAGTGACGCAGGACGGAAGCGGAATTAGGGTTAGGGTTTTGAAAATTAGGGTTTTTCCAGGGGAATTGGGGGAAGAAAAGAGGGATTGGGGAAAACTTTTGGGATTTGGGAATCCACCCAGGCCCACGCCCACTCTCCACGAATCCACGAGGAAAGATTTAACTCAGCGAATTCCACGCCAGAGATTTCTCAAGAAAATTTCTCAAAATATTATTCATCTTTTCTAATACTCCATACAACCCTATATATAGGGAAACCCTAACAAACAGAATTCTAATAAAATCAAAACTCCTAATCAAATCAAATATCTAATACAATCCAATCCTAATCAAATCAAATCAAATCAAATCTAATAAAATCTAATCCTGATCTCCATCAATTCTCCCCGGCTTCCAAAAAATGAACCTCCGGTGAATGACGAAGATGATAACTATCAAGCAAATCCGGGTCGAGCTGCTGGACTTCTTCGGTGCACAACTAAGTGCAATCTGAATCTGGACGTCCACGCCATCGCACCAAATAACGCTGATATCCACCATCAGCAGTCGAAACAATCTCATCATCCAATATGTCTTCAATCTGATCTACATGATGCTTGCGTGGAGCAGGAGGAGGCGGTGTGCGGATGGGAAAATGTCGACGTCCTGGCGAAGCAGATGATGGTAGATCTGGAATAACCGCTGGATAGTCAAATGGAGCACGATATGAAGTCAGATCCTCGACGTTGAAAACTGGATTGATCCCAAGATTGTGGGGGATCGCAAGCTCATAAGCATTAGAACCAATCCTCTTTAGAACTCGGTAAGGACCCATACGTCGAGCATGAAGCTTCTTCAAGGTTCCTGGCGGGAACCTCTCTGGACGCACTCTAACCATCACCTCATCATCCACTGCAAATTCCTGCAATCTTTTGTGCGAGTCTGCTGCAGACTTGTAGTTATTATTACTAATTGCTATTTGCCGACGAATATGATCATGCAAATCATGCAAATGCTGTGCAAAAGACTCGGCTGAAGCACTAGGCCTATCACCTATGGGGAGTGGAAGAAGGTCTATAGGTTTCCTAGGTTTATATCCTGTAACTACCTCAAATGGACTCATCCCAGTAGACCTATTGACTGAACTATTATATGCAAACTCCGCTATAGGCAAAACAAGATCCCACGTCGCTAAATGGTCGCCCACTAAGCATCGAAGCAAATCACCTAAGCTACGATTGACTACTTCTGTCTGACCATCTGTCTGTGGATGATAAGCAGTGGAGAACTTAAGTGTGGTACTCATTTTCTTCCAGAGAGTTCGCCAAAAATGACTTGTGAATCGAACATCTCTGTCAGAAACAATTGATTTAGGAAGACCATGCAAACGAACTACCTCTTTACAGAATAAGTGTGCAACATGTGAGGCATCCGAAGTCTTGTGGTAAGGAATAAAATGTGCCATTTTGGAAAACCGATCCACCACGACTAATATTGCATCATGCTTCCTAAGTGTGCGAGGGAGTCCTAAAATGAAATCCATGCTAAGATGCTCCCAAGGTGCAAAGGGTATGGGTAATGGTGTGTAGAGCCCTGTATTCTGCTTCCTACCCTTAGCTACCTGACAAACTCGACAATGAGACACAACTCGTGCAACATCACGTTTAATGCTTGGCCAATAAAATCGGTCCTCTACAAGAATGATAGTTTTATCTCGACCGAAATGACCAGTAATCCCTCCTGCATGCATTTCCCAAATCAGATGATCGCGCAAAGAAGTATTGGGAATGCAAAGACGAGTACCTCGAAATAAGAAGCCATCAACAATGGTGAAGGCAACTACCATAATAGGGGGATCCTGAGTCAAAGATGAAAAGATGTCACCAAAGTCCTGACAAGTAGGATAGTCTTGAATGATACGCTCAAATCCGATAACTTTTGCACTCATTGTCTGTAAAGTGCAAAGTTTCCTACTCAAGGCATCAGCGGCTTTATTTTCAGTTCCTGCACAGTGTTTGAGTACAAAATTGTACTCCTGAATAAACTCAAGCCACTTGATGTGTCGATGCCCTACTCTCTTTTGGGAATTGATATAGCGTAGAGCTTGATGGTCTGAGTAGAGCACGAACTCTTTTGGTAGCAAATAGTGACGCCAATGACGCAAACATTGCACTACTGCATAAAACTCTTTGTCATAAACATCATAGCGCTGTTTCGTCTCATTCAATTTTTCGCTAAAAAAGGCGATAGGATGGTTTTCTTGGCTTAAAACACCTCCTATACCTACGCCTGATGCGTCACATGCCACCTCAAAAACCTTCGAGAAATCTGGAAGATGAAGAACTGGGCAGTAGTCAACTTCTCCTTAATCTCCTCGAAGGCATGAGCAGCAGATTTAGTCCAGTGAAACTCCCCTTTCTTAAGACAATCAGTGATCGGAGCCATAATGGTACTAAAGCCCCTAACAAATCTCCTATAAAATGTGGCCAGACCATGAAAGTTTCTGGCCTCATGAATCGTATTAGGAGTAGACCATTCTCTTATGGCCTTAACTTTGTCAGGATCTGCTGCTACTCCGTCTTTAGAGACGATAAACCCAAGAAAGTGAACAGAGGAAGCTAAGAACGCACATTTCTTCAAATTGACAAATAGTTTCTCTTTACGGAGAGTCTCTAAAACTTGTGTCAAATGAGAAAGATGCTCTTATTGGGTTTGACTAAAGACGAGAATGTCATCAAAATAGACAACAACGAACTTGCCTAAGAAAGGACGTAATATTTGAGTCATAACTCTCATAAATGTGCTGGGTGCGTTAGATAAACCAAAAGGCATGACCAGCCATTCATATAATCTGTCCTTAATTTTAAAAGCAGTTTTCCACTCATCACCTTCGCGGATACGAATTTGATGATATCCGCTTCGAAGATCTATCTTCGAAAAGATTTGAGAGCCAGCCATCATATCTAGTAAGTCATCAAGTCTAGGAATGGGAAACCTATACTTGACGGTAATTCTGTTGATGGCGCGACTGTCAATACACATCCTCCAGCTACCATCCTTTTTAGGTGTGAGTAGAGCGGGAACGGCACAAGGACTCAAACTCTCTCTAATAAAGCCTTTCCGCAATAACTCATCGACCTGTCTTCTCGATTCAGCGTGCTCAATAGGATTCATCCTATAATGAGGTAAATTGGGCAAACTGGAACCAGGTACGAAATCAATGGCATGCTGAATATCTCGAAGGGGAGGAAGTTCATCAGGTAACTCATCGGGCATGATATCTTGAAAATCAGAGAGAATCTGATGAATCTCAGGATGGTAAATGACAGGTGGATTAGAAGACTCTCCTAAAGCAATTACCGCATACACTAGTCCCTCCTCTAAACTCTCCTTGAGGAACTGTGATCGACTGACCAAGTGAAGAGACTTTTTATGCACCTGTCCTGTGACTTTTTCGCTCTTCGGTCTCTCTTCACTAGACTTAGGCGGCGCGGGTTTCAAGATAATTTTCTTTCCATTAAATTTGAATGTATATGTGTTTGATTTGCCGAAACTCGTCACGTCTAAATCATACAACCATGGCCTACCAAGCAAGATATGTGCGGCGGTCATATCTAACACATCGCACCAAAGCTGGTCCTGATAGCTCGACATCTGAATAGGCACTAGACAACGCTGGGTAATAGATTGAGCAGTTTTATCTACCCATGTTACGTTGTATGGTTGTGGATGGGGTTCAGCTTTGAGGCCCATTTTCTCAACAGCTGATCTTGAGATAATATTCACACAACTACCCCCGTCAATCATTACACGATAGCTTTTTTCCCCGTGTGTGATGTATGTAGTGAAAACGCTAGACCTACGCCAATCTTCATCTTTCGTTTTAGTGTAAAGACACCTAACGACATTTAAGCGTACATTTGAAATGACTATTTCCTCGTCTGACTCACTAGCGTCTCCTACTGGTTCATATACTTCCTCCTCAAGATTATCATCATCACCATTATGCTCTCCTTCTACGAGTAAAACTCTAGTGGGACACTGTGAAGCTATGTGGCCATACTCGTGACACTTGAAACGCTCTACACCTTTCATGCCCTGTTTAGATGACTCACCCATTACGGTTTTACCTTTAAAGTCTTTATTTTGTTGGGTGTTAGCTTTCTTGTTAGCTTCAAAAGGGCGTCTGGATTTCTCTCCGGCTTTAGGAGTGAACTTACGGTCAGCAGAAAATTTGAGAGAATGTTCAATATCCTCTGCTAATTGACAAGCTTGAGTTAGGGAACTTATATTTCATGAATGGATATGCATAGCTCGTTGTATGTCTGCACGTAGTCCAGAACGAAATCTAGATACAAATCACACCGAAGTGTCAATTCATCAAACTGAGTCATGTATTCTTGGACCGTCATGCTCCCTTGTCGCAGACTGTGCAACCTATCTAAAAGGTGACCCCTAAATATGACTGGAAGATATTTCTCTTTGAGTCTAGCTTTCATGTCATTCCAAGTCTCTATCGCATCTAGGTATCTGTCACACTCTCTTTCTACTGATGCCCAATATATCCTAGCGGGTCCTGTCAATCGCATCCGGGCAAATCGTATTTTACGCTCTTCAGGCATATCATACCAATCGAAATAGTAATCCATGTCTGCGAGCCAGTCACTAAAGATTTTAGGGTCATGAGTGCCATTAAACGTAGGTGCCTCAATTTTTATTCTACGTGTGATATCATCTTCAGTACGTCTAGTTCTAGGGATGCTCTCATCTCTATTTCTTTCATTCCGATTTCTTGGCCCTCTATCATAATTCCTTTCATAAATTTGATCATTTTGTTCTTCCATTTGTCGTTCTAGTGCATTCAATCGTTTATCAACAATTTTAAATTGTTCCATTTGTTCGGTGATAGTTTTTAATTGTTTCATCATGATTTCTAATTTTTCATCCACATTACTAGAACTTGAGGTGGTCATTTTACCGTTACGAAGAAGCATACAATCAAACAAGCGGATGCAATGCAATTTCCTAGACTCGGTCAAATTCTATATGCGTGCACTATATGATCAAATAAAATTTCCTAAGATTTAGTTTCTAAAATGTATGTAAATAGGTCCTAAAATGTGTGTATGCAGTAAGCAACAAGTTGGCAAATAATTACTAGTCATTCTAACTAACAATCTTATGCAGAATTTTCACAAAATAGTTGCAAAATTTTGCTGAAGAAAATGGGTTAGTTTAGAGATTACCCAATTCCGAAGAAGTTCGTGCACTTGTAGTAGTCCCTTGGAGTCTTCCGACGTTGGTTCGCTTGCTGAAGAGCCCTGCAATCCTACCACAATTGTTGGAAATAAATCCAAGAATGCAACGCTTCGAATCTGACTTGAATTGGACTCCGAACGGGGGCTCCAAATCACTACTTTTCTGCTTAAAGGATCGGATCTGCACTGTTAGCGGGTGCACTGCTGAACTGATCCGAAACCCAATAGTAAACAAATCCAAAACCCAATAACTTTCTTCTCCTTTCTCTCGCTGCAGCTGAGGGGGAAGCAGTTGGCGGGCGAAGTGCTGTCGAACTGGAGAGAGGACGGCGGTGTTGGCGGTGAGGCGGGCAGCAAGCAGCGGGCGATGGCGTCGACGGAGAGGGCGGAGGACGGAGGTGGCGGTGGCGTTACTGGCGGATTGCTGACGGTGGGCAGAGGGCAGCGGGCGGAGGCGGAGACGGCGACGGAGGCGGAGGTGAGCGGAGGCAGCTGCTGTGGAGGGCGGCGTCGGGTGGCGATGGCGACGAGGCTGCGGCAGGCGGCGGGCGGCGACTACGGAGGGGGCGGAGAATGGAGACGGGAAGTGGGCGGAGACGGCTAGGGTTTGCTGGGGCGGACTGGGTGGGAGGGGGGGTCGGTCGGGGGCGATTGGGACTGGGCGGAGGGTTGGGGCGTTTGGTGGGAAGGGGGGGAAAGATGGTGGGTTTGGGTTTGCTGGGAGGCTTTTTGGTCGGGTGGGAAAAGAAGGAAGAGGGAGAGGGTTGGGAGGTTTTAAGGGAGAAAGAGAAAGAGAGTTTTTTTTTTTTTTTTTTGTCTCTCTCTCTCTACAGATCAGATCCGATTTTTTTTTTTTTTTTTTTTTTTTTTTTTTTTCCTTCTCTTCTCTTGCTGGTTGATGGAGGGTGAGGATGAGGGTGGCTAGATCAGGTGGGGGAGGATCAGGTGGAGGAAGAGTAAATAATTTTAGGCTCTGATACCAATTTGACGCAGGACGGAAGCGGAATTAGGGTTAGGGTTTTGAAAATTAGGGTTTTTCCAGGGGAATTGGGGGAAGAAAAGAGGGATTGGGGAAAACTTTTGGGATTTGGGAATTCACCCAGGCCCACGCCCACTCTCCACGAATCCACGAGGAAAAATTTAACTCAGCGAATTCCACGCCAGAGATTTCTCAAGAAAATTTCTCAAAATATTATTCATCTTTTCTAATACTCCATACAACCCTATATATAGGGAAACCCTAACAAACAGAATTCTAATAAAATCAAAACTCCTAATCAAATCAAATATCTAATACAATCCAATCCTAATCAAATCAAATATAATAAAATCTAATCCTGATCTCCATCACAGAGGTTCATTTGTCAGTGTCAAATGTTGTCAAGAGGATACATTTCCAAACTCATTTAATTATTCATCAGTTTGTCTGTTTGATGAGCAAAATTTTGGAATTAGATAACCTGTACAAACTATATATTCTTAATGCAAACAAGGTATGCTGCATAATATATGCACAAATATTTAAAGTTATTGCTGAGGCCAGAGGAGTCCAAAAAGGGCAGCATCAGGGCAATCTTAACTATTCCGTAGACAGGGGAATTTGCTACTTTAGCTCTAGTTAGCTTAGTGCTTTTTAATCTGGGTCGGCTGACAGTTGATGGAAATATATATCTGAAATTAAATGGAGGACATACAGAAATGGACATGATGGCTTTAAAAACACATGAAGCTGTAGTCAACTACGCAATTTATGCCCAGTTGTATAGGAAGTGATTGAAATATATTTCTATTATTTCACTGCCTTCATGTAGGCAAATTCTACTGCTCATTCTATTTTGGTTGATTATCCAATAATAGAGAGCTTTCAATTGTATGCTTTTCGTTTACTTCCATCACTTGGAAATTAAAATTTGCTTAGACCTGCAAAGAAAGATGGATTAGTTGGTCTCTAACTATTCGTTTTCTTCTTTTTTTCCCTTTGTCTTTTCTGTAAGGATTTAATTCTCAGTGGACTGTCAGCCTAGATTGTCATTTCAATAAGTATTTTTTCTTCTTAGCTTTTCATGGAATAGTTGAATGATATACCAATGTGGTAATCATTTAGCTGTTTTTTTCATCACTAGAATCTAAGCTCTGCCGATTCGATAGATAGGGACAACTTGCTCTGTGATTTGCCTGCTTAGTTCTGTTGGTATTCCTTGCAAGACAAAGAACCCATACAACAGCTAGTGGTCCTTTCGAACCAGATATTATGTTTGAAATGCTTCTATCCTTCTATATATATAGACACAAGCACACATGCAGTTCATAACTAGAAGTTTATGAAAGCTCACCATCTCTGGCTTCAGCTGCGAGGAAGTTGATACTCTTGAATTAATCCATGGTTAACATTTGAATCTCTCTCTCTCTCTTACCCCCCTCTCCATAATTGAATTCTCTCCCCTGACAACATCAATAACTGCTTTTTTTTAATGTCAATGCAGGATGCCACTTCAGTTAAAGGGAATGTGGACTGGAAGGGAAGGCCGGCTAGGAAAGATAAACATGGAGGACTCTATAATTCCTTCTTTATACTGGGTAAATAGCATTATGCAGACAAATTACCGAGGTTTTTAATGAATGAACTACACATATTAAACTCTACCTGTCTTACGCGCTCCAAAATCAGGGGCAAGATGGTAGAAGGTTCCACATGACTTTACTTTCATAGTGGTTACTGATTACACTCAGTATGCATACATGCATTTGCATGATCACTATTTTTGGCATGATAGATATTTTTTGTAAGCACAATAGGTGGCATGTGAAAATAAATGCCTTCCTGAATTTGTTACACCTTTTTACAATTAACATGATACTTTTGTGCCTTCTGAATGCGTGCAGTCCTTTATGGATTCGACAGTCTTGCCACAAGCGCCCTCGCAATCAACTTGGTTACATACTTTAATGGCATGATGCACTTTGACATTGCTGATGCTTCAAACGTACTCACGAATTTTCTAGGGACAAGTTACATGCTGTCAATAGTCTTCGCCTACTTTGCAGATGCATTTATAGGCAGATACAAAGTCATTTTGATTTCGGCTATTGTAGAGATGATGGTAAGCTGACTAGTCAATTGACGTCTTCTTAATTCACTTCTTTGCCATTGCTATTGATAGATTGTCTGGAACTTGCCCCAACATACTAATCAACTTCTAACAACTTATGATAGATGAGGTCAAAAACTAAAAATGGCAACCAAAAAAAAAACATTAATTTTAATCATGACATATTCTTGGTCTAAATGTACCATTCACAACATTGTTTACAAGCCATTTTTATTTGTTCGAGATATAATTGATACCTTAAGGCTGTGTTTGGATTGAGGGAAAATGAAGGAAAACAAAAGAAAAGGAAAGGGAAAGAGAAAATGAAAGAAAATAATATGGAAATTGGTTTTATTTTTTTATGTTTGGTTAGAAAGAAAATAAAGAAGAAAATCTCAAGGAAATTTTAGAATAAAGTAGTTTCTTATATTGGTTGCTCAATAGAAAATTAAAAGGAAAATATAATTCTGATTAAACTATAGAGAATTTTAATATTAATTTACATATTATTGATATAATTTTTAATTTTTAAATAATTAAGCATATAATAACCAAATGGTTCAAACTTCATAAAAATTAAAAATATCTTGGGACTAAAAAATTATAAGAAAATTTATGTAAAAATTTCTCTCCCTTTTTCCTTTTTCTCTCAACTTTTCTTTTCTTTCATTTTCTCTTGGATTTGAGGAAGAAAATGAAAAAGAAAAAAAACTTAATACATTTTCTCTCACTTTCTTTCCCTTTTATTTTCTCTTTAATTTTCCCTCTAACCAAACAGTGAAAAGCAACTTTCTCTTTCTTTTTCTTTTCTTTTCCTTCATTTTCCCTCAATCCAAACACAGCTTAAAGCAAAATCAGTAAATTATGTCATTTGTTTACAAGGAAATTCAACTGTATCATTATTTGTGTTTTGTTCCTTAACACAAAAGCAAATTACCCCAATCTGGTTTAGAATTTTACTTCATGGCAATGACACACATTGCAATTTTAGAACATATCTGAAAAAGTTCAGGTTTAATTCTAGTAAATGATGGATAGCTTTTAAAAGAGGTTTGCATGTCTGTTTAGCCTTATGTCATATCTCTATCTACTTTTTAGATGATTGCTTTCATTTTTGGTTTTAGCATGTACCCTTATGTTTTGAGACATAACATATTTCAATTTCCTTTTGAATATATTTCCTACATGACCTCTTTTTTTGAAAAAAAATTCAGAATTATGACCTTCTATTATCAATGCAGAATATGATTAAACTAATGATAGCTTTTAGAGAAGCAAAGCATCAATCACCAAGTCCCTGAACCATGCATGATTAACTATTTTCACATAATTCAGTACAGCATCATTCAGTAAAAACTTATCATGTACCCTTAAATTCGGCATTCAGGTGGATCTTAAAATGAACAAAGTGTATTTAAGCTAGTTTTTTTATTTCATAATTCATTAAACTAACTTTACAATACATCAGTTTGTTAATATTCACAATTGATTCAGATTTATTCATAGTTTCGCTGACGGATATAGCTGAAAAAAATATAAAAGTAAGAAAAAGCAAAACAAAATATGTGTTTATTATAAAAGTGGTATATTTGATAAAGCTATTTTTAAGAGTGAAGGTGGGCAAACCCAACTCCTGAAATTTGATGGTCAAGCCTTTTCCTGCCAAGGCTCCCGTGCCAACTTTTTGCCATGTAGTTGGTCTAGACAACTAAAGTTTTATTTGATTCATAAAATTATTTTGAATTTATTATTTGAAGTCAAATATTTGAAGAACCAATGTAGTTTTAGGCAAAGGTTAAACAGAGACTGGCTTGTTTACTAAAATCAAAGCTTCACTATGATCATACTTCACTTTAACTATCTATATCGTGGCTTTCAGAATCTATTGTCGCTGATTAAAATTCCTCCGACTAGTTTTTTTTTTTTAAACTATTGTAAACTAGAGGAGAAATAGTGATACTTGGGGGGTTTTTGAGCCTTCACATGAGGCCTTGTGATGCAACAAATATAAATCAGACATTGAATTTGACCTTTTCTTCACAGGGACTAGTGTTACTACTGGTACAAGCTCGCTTCCCTGATCTTAAGCCGCCTCCATGCAACATATTTGATCCCACTTCTCGTTGTGAGAGAGTTAATGGGAGGAATGCGTCTATCCTGTATACTGGACTCTACTTGATAGCTGTTGGCATGGCCGGGATAAAAGCTGGTGTACCAGCCCATGGTGCTGATCAGTTCGATGAAAATGATCCTCATGAAGCGAAGCAGATGTCCAGTTTCTTTAATTGGTTACTACTAAGTGCATGTGCTGGAGCAGTGCTCAGCTTGATCTTTGTAGTATGGATTCAAACAGATGTTGGATGGGACTGGGGTTTCGGGGTCTGTTTAATCGGAAGCTTCGTTGGCACAGTCATCTATGTTGTTGGAATCCCTAGGTATCGCATCCATATTATTCACAGTACTAATCCCATCACTAGAAGCGTTTGGAGGAATCTCAGTAGATGATAACATCCCATCACCCGGAATGTCACTAGATGATAATATTTGGAGGAATCTCGAGAGGGGGGGGGGGGGGGGGGGGGGGGCAATGAGAGTCATAGGACTAGAAGCGTTATTGTGGCATTTTACTGGAATATATGGAGAGAACGCAAAAATAGATTATTCAATGATAAATATCATTCTATTGTGTACTGTGAGAGACTCATTGTTCATGATTTCATTACTTGAGCAGGTGTTCCATCAGATGAGGAGAGGCTTTACTTTTCAAGTGGAGGTTCGGAAGATGATATGGAGGTCACTCTGCCAGAGGAGGAGTAGAGATATCGCTCATAGGCGCAAGGATAGGTGGACTGACTGTAAAATGTACCTCTTGCTGGAAAAATGTATTTTTATTTTGGCTATGTTTATGTTTCTTTGTAGTGTTTTTTTAAGAATTTTTGCTTTGTAAGCTTTTGTTTGGGTCTCTCCACTTATGGATCGGATTTTTATGTTATGTTATCTTCTCTTTAATGGAACGCGGAGAGATATATCTCGCCGTTTATCGTAAAAAAAAAAACTAATCCCATCACTGATATCATCAAGGTTTGTGACCTCCTTTTGCTTTGTTATGAAGTTTCGTTCAATCATTTAAAATCCTACACCCAAGCTTCAGGTTTATGTTGCATCATTTCGGAACAGAAAGCTTAGCCTGCCCAATAACCATGAAGAGCTCTATGAGATTGATTTACATGGAGAAGTTAGCAAAGAAGTTGAATTTCTACCGCATACAGCTTCCTTTAGGTAACCAATTGCATTACAATCTTTTATAATCTCAAATAGCAAGCATAGAGTAGGGATTTGAAAGAAATTTGTCTTACTCTTACAACGTATTGTAGAAAATGCTAATTAAGCTGGTATCATTGTTCCCAGTTCAGACACTGTTTATGCCTGCAGAAACTTTTAATCTAGTAACTATTTTAAATGGATTTGAATTCAATTTTCTCAATTTAATCGTACGATTCTTCACAGAAGATAAGTGTAGCAGAGATGCGCATGCTCCGTTGGATGTGTGACAACATTAGGAGAGATAAAATAAGAAATGAAAATATTCGTGCTAAGATAGGTGTAGCTCCCATCGATGAGAAGATGTCCAAAAATTGCTTACGATGGTTTGGTCATATGCAACGTAGACCTACAAGTGCACCAGTTCGAAGAGGGGAGTTTATCAATGTAGGACAAGTTAAAAGAATGAAGAAAAAACCAAAGAAAATATGGATGGAGGTGATACGCAAAGATATGGAGTTTAGAGTTTTAAATAAGGAGATATTACTTGATATAAATGAATAGAGAAGGAATATCAAAGTGATAGATCCGACGTGGTTCTTTTTTTGGTTCATGTAGCCTACCTCAAATACTTGGGATAAAAGACTTAGTTGTTATTGTAATCGTATGATTCATAAATCTCATAGAATGCTGTTCTTGCTAACGAAAGTAACCATTGAGAAGAACTAGAATATTGAATTTCGCCTATAGTATCATCCTTACAATCTAGTTTTTTTTTTTTTTATTTCTTGAATAATATGGATAATTGTACTTGTAGTGGAAACAGAAGTTGAAAATTATCTGAAAATATTTCCTGCTGATACGTTATTCATGATATTTTTCGTCACCCTTAGTAGGTTGTCGGACAAAGCAGCAGTTAGGGATCCAACATCAACATCCCAACCAGCAGAATCAAACCCATGGAAGCTCTGCAGGGTTACCCACGTAGAGCATGCAAAGATCATACTCGCGATGATCCCCATCTTCTGCAGCACCATCATCATGAGCACCTGCATGGCTCAGCTCCAGACCTTCTCCATCCAACAAGGCCTGACCATGGATGCACACGTTGGCTCCCTCAAGATCCCTCCCGCCACTCTCCCTATCATCCCCTTCATCTTCATGGTCTTCTTCATCCCCATCTATGACCGCATCTTCGTCCCCTTTGCCCGTAAATTCACTGGCCTTCCAACAGGCATCACCCACTTCCAACGCATTGGGGTGGGGCTAGTGCTCTCCTTCGTGTCCATGGGCGCAGCTGCACTCATGGAGGTGAAGCGCAAGGATGTAGCCAGGAGCCACGCTATGGTGGACGCAATACCGGTCCTTCAACCGCTGCCCATAAGCATATTCTAGTTTTAGTTCCAGTTCTTCATATTTGGGATCGCCTACGTGTTCACCTACGCTGGACTGCTGGACTTCTTCTACCCCGAGGCGCCCAAGGCGCTGAAATCGATAGCAACATGCTTCTTCTGGTGCTCGGTGTCGCTCGGGTATTTCTTGAGCACCATGCTGGTGGAACTGGTGAACCGAGCAACCAAGGAGAGTACGAGGAGTAGGGGGTGGCTGGCTGGTAACAACCTCAACAGGAACCATCTGAATCTGTTCTACTGGTTGCTTGTAGTAATCAGCTTCATCAACTTCCTTAACTACTTGTTTTGGGCCAGTTGGCACATGTACAGACCTCAAAGTTCAACAGTGTTAGCAAAAGATAGCGGAATAATACTAATGCAACAACCAGCGGAATCAAATAGTTAACCGAAGAGAAAAATAGCAGAGACAGAGAACACGCAGATTTAACGTGGTTCAGCAATATGCCTACGTCCACAGGGACCCGATCGAAAAACTTCCACTATATCAAAAAGGATTACAACTATCTTCTTCTCAACCACAAGAGAAAACACAAAGAAATCACACAAGATTTTGAGATAAAACCCTAATCTCTTGTTGCAGTGATTTACCTCTTTGCTTCGACCGAAAAATAATTGCAGCAGGAGCAGCTTCAATCGTCAAAGAAAATCCTAAAGGGAAGCCACCTGCCCCCTTTGCTTCCTTCGGCCGAACCTCTTCCCACCGAAGCCAAAGAGAACAGCACCCTTTGTTAATTCGTCTGAAGTCTCAAGTTAATTAGCACCATAATTTTCTTCACCTTGGCAATTAACCAATAGCAGCGCCTCTTTTGATTGTTTCAGCCGCCCCACACATTTTTTCGGCCTATTTTAATTCGGCTTACCCAAAACCCTAGCACCACACCCAATATATATATTGTATCATAATGGGTTTGGACCGATTTTGGATCCGTTTCGGTTGACCGAAATCCGCTGCGGCAATGGGCTCCATTAGCAATAATCTCCCACTTGGAGACCATTACTAAAAATGTAATCTCTATACATGATAATCCCAGTGTCCAAAGTTTTTACTTCGATCGTTTAAAGTCCCAATTTCAGCATTCAACACAAATGCACCAACGTTGAGCAATAGCTCAACTTTTTTTCCTTCAACCGGTTTTATCAACATATCCGCAGGATTCTTACTGCCTTCAATCTTCTCCAACTTCAATTGGTCATCCTCTAACAAGGATCTAATGAAGTGATATCTCAAGTGAATATGATTAGTCCGTGAATGATACGCCGAGTTCTTCGCAAGATGAATTGCACTTTGACTGTCACTGAATAACCTGCAATCCACTCCATCAAAACCCAACTCATTCATCAATCGCTGCAACCAAATAAACTCCTTACTTGCTTCTGCAGCTGCAACATACTCAGCTTCTGTCGAAGATAAAGCAACAATTGATTGTAATTTTGAAACCCAGCTTACCGTTGTTCCTCCTACAGTAAAAACATAACATGTAGTGCTCCTGCCATTGTCTCTATCACCCGCATGGTCCGAATCCACAAAACCTTGCACATCAATGTTATCACCCCCAAAACACAAACAATAATTTGAAGTACCTTTCAAATACCTGAAAATCCACTTCACCGCTTGCCAATGTTCCTTTCCAGGGTTTTTCATGAATCTACTCACTACTCCCACTGCATGTGCAATATCTGGTCTTGTACTCACCATTGCATACATGAGACTCCCAACGGCCGATGAATAAGGCACATTCTCCATGTGTCTCTTCTCCTCATCTGTCTTAGCACCTTGTTCTTTTGACAGTTTGAACTGACCACCAAGAGCTGTAGTTACCGGTTTTGCATTCTCCATGTTGAATCTCTCCAACACCTTCTTGATGTACCCCTTCTGAGATAACCACAATTTCTTGTTTTTCTTATCTCGGGTAATTTGCATCCCAAGAAGTTGTTTAGCCTCACCCATGTCCTTCATAGAGAATCTTCCTGCCAACTTCCTTTTCAGATCATTGATTTTCTTCATGCATGTACCTGCCACAAGCATATCATCTACATACAAAGTAAGTATAATAAAGTTACCATCCTTAAACTTTTGTAGATATACACAATGATCTGAATTGCTTCTGGCAAAATCCGAATCCAACATAAACTTGTTGAACTTTAAGTACCATTGCCTCGGCGCTTGTTTCAACCCATACAAGCCCTTTTCAGTCGATATACCCAATTCTCTTTCCCTTTAACTTCATATCCCTCCGGCTGTTCCATATATATTTCCTCCTCCAAATCACCATGAAGGAAAGCAGTCTTCACATCGAGCTGCTCTAAATACAATCCTTTCACAGCCACAATACTTAGTATTGCTCTGATAGAAGTCATCTTGACAACAGGTACAAATATTTCATTGAAGTCAATACTTTTTCTCTGACCGTATCCCTTCACCACAAGTCTAGCCATGAATCTTTGTGTCCCTCCTGCCTCATGTTTTACCATGTATACCCACTTGTTATGCAATACTTTCATCTTTTCCGATCGCTTCACCAATTCTCATGTGTGATTCTCCTCCAAAGAAGACATCTCATCACGCATAGCTTGCTCCCACTTAAGATGAAGTTTATCCTGCATAGCTTCTTGGTAACTCTCTGGTTCACCTGCATCAGTATACAAAACATGATATAATGGAAGACAAAGTTTTTGGGTTGGCTTCCTTATCCTCGTGCTCCTTCTCAAAGTGGGAACACTCTCTGATGAAGTACTGGAACCATCTACTTCAGTCAATGACTCTCTTTCCTGTTCGGTCTCATCTGAAGCTTGTGTATTCTCAGGTGTAGCCATTTCTTCTCCTTCAGATGTCTGTATTTCTTCATTTCTTTTATCCATGGGATCCATCCCATCCTGTGGCTCATCCAGCTCAAAGCGCCCTTTTTCCACTACAATCTCACTCTTGCTTTCCGTTCGGTCTTTATACATACAGCCCTCATTGAATACTACATCTCTGCTACGAATTACCTTGTTATGCTCATAATCCCATAAGCGATAACCATATTCGTCGCCACCGTATCCAATGAATGCACACTTCTGAGATTTAGAATCAAGCTTCTTTCTCATCTCATGATCCACATGTGCATATGCTATACAACCAAACACTTTTAAGAAAGAGTAATTCACAGTCTTACCAGACCACACCTCCTCTGGAATCCTCCATCTAAAGCACTAGCTGGACTTCTGTTGATCAGATAGACTGCTGTATCTACAGCGGCTCCCCAAAGTTGCAAAGGCAAACCTGCTTGTAGTCTCATACTCCGAGCTCGCTCCAAAATGTTTCTATTCATCCTCTCAGCCACGCCATTTTGCTGCGGTGTCCTCGGTACAGTCTTTACTCTCCTGATCCCGTGAGCAGAGCAATAATCATCAAACTCCCTATTGCAAAATTTCCCACCATTGTCTGACAACAGACATTTTACCTTCAAACCTGTTTCATTCTCAACAAGAGCTTTCCATACCTTGAAGATCTTGAAAACATCGGATTTCTGTTTAAGTGCAAACACCCATGTTTTCCTACTTGCATCATCTATGAAAGTGACAAAATAAGAATTACCTCCAAGAGACTTTGCCGAAGAAGGTCCCCATACATCTGTATGCACCAACTCCAATCTCTCGGTTTTCTTCTCCTTGCCATCCTTCATAAAGCTAACTCTTTTCTGCTTTCCAAACACACAGTTCTCACATAAATCAAAGTTAGCATCTTTCATATCTGTCAACATACCTCTGGATTGCAATACCCTCATGCCGCTTTCGCTCAAGTGACCGAGTCTCTGATGCCATAAGGTAGCCTTCTCATTCTTCATGGTGGCCAAAGAAACAACGTGATCCACCGAGCTTGAGAGTAAATATAGAGTTCCCACTCTCTCACCCTTGACCACTACCATTGCTCCTTTACTGATCTTCCACTGTTTCTTCTCAAATGAGATTTGATAACCTTCGCTATCCAGCTTGCTAATAGATATCAAATTCTTTTTCAAATCCGGTATGTGCCTGACCTCTTGTAAAAGCAACTTTCTACCATTGTGCAAGTTTAACTGAATTGTCCCTTTACCGACAATCTTGCATTCCTGCCCATTACCAACAGTCACATGCCCAAAATCACCTTGGACATAATTCTCAAACCATTCTCTACGAACAGTGCAATGGAACGAAGCCCCTGAATCTACAAACCACGAATCTGACCTTGATTCTGTATGAGCAGACAAACACAAGTCATTATACTCTTCACTTAGATTCACCACATTCGCTCCCTCCTTGTCTTTATTTGGACAATCCTTCTTCATATGACCATCTGTCTTACATTTCCAACACACTAACTTTTTCTTGAATTTCCCTTTAGATTTTGATCTTCCTCTTTGCTTCGACTCCCTGCTTGAACTTCTACCCCTTTCCTGTCGTCTGTCATTTTCAACCGACAGAGCAGTACTAGTAGAAACCGTGCTCTCACCCATGCTCTTTTTCATCAATTCATCATTCATGATTGTACTCACAACATCATTGAATTTAAGAGCAGTATTGGAAGAATTGCTGATGGCCATAACAATATTACTCCAACTATCCGGTAACGAACACATAAACATCAAAGTTTTAATGTCATCAGCAAAGACAAAATCTAAAGATTCAAGTTGTGTCCATAATGTGTTAAATTCGTTCAAATGGTTAACAACTGAACTATCAGAAGGCATTCTCAAGTTGAACAACTTTTTCATTAGAAACAGTCTATTTGAAGCAGATGGCTTCTCATAAAATTTAGCCAATGCTGACATCAAACCTGAAGTGGTTTTCTCCTTGGAGACGTTGAACACAACCTGCTTTGTCAGGCACAATCGAATCTGCGCCAAAGCCCTCCTGTCCAACAATGCCCACTCCTCATCAGTCATCTTTTCTGGCTTTTCTCCAATCAGTGGTTGATATAAATTCTTTTGATATAAATTATCTTCCATCTGCAACTTCCACCATTGGAAATCTGTCCCATCAAATTTTTCAATTTTTCCCTTCCTATCTTCCGCCATAACTCCCACTCAAAATCAACACCGATCTGAGTGAAATCTGACCCGAACCAGGGCTCTGATACCAATTGTTAGCAAAAGATAGCGGAATAATACTAATGCAACAACCAGCGGAATCAAATAGTTAACCGAAGAGAAAAATAGCAGAGACAGAGAACACGCAGATTTAACGTGGTTCGGCAATATGCCTACGTCCACGGGGACCCGATCGAAAAACTTCCACTATATCAAAAAGGATTACAACTATCTTCTTCTCAACCACAAGAGAAAACACAAAAAAATCACATAAGATTTTGAGATGAAACCCTAACCTCTTGTTGCAGTGATTTACCTCTTTGCTTCGACCGAAAAATAATTGCAGCAGGAGCAGCTTCAATCGTCAAAGAAAATCCTAAAGGGAAGCCACCTTCCCCCTTTGCTTCCTTCGGCCGAACCTCTTCCCACCGAAGCCAAAGAGAACAGCACCCTTTGTTAATTCGTCTAAAGTCTCAAGTTAATTAGCACCCTAATTTTCTTCACCTTGGCAATTAACCAATAGCAGCGCCTCTTTTGATTGTTTCAGCCGCCCCATACCTTTTTTCAGCCTATTTTAATTCGGCTTCAATTTTTCGACTTACCCAAAACCCTAGCACCACACCCCATATATATATTGTATCATAATGGGTTTGGATCGGTTTTGGATCCGTTTCGGTTGACCGAAACCCGCTGCGGCAATGAGCTCCATTAGCAATTAACAGTTGGAAGCATTCCTTGATGATCTCTTGTACGTGATAAACTGGAGTTTGTTAAAGTCTGGGTTCGTGCTAGTAATTGTCCTACAGTTTTTTCTGGTCTGTTGTAGATGCTAGATTTTATGAGAGTTCAGGGTAAGCGTATTTCCCCACCACTTTTTAAGTAATAAACACAAGTGGGTAATCTATGTAAATGCTTGGTATTTTCTAAAGTAATTATTGTAACGACCATTTTTTTTCAAATTTTTTAAATGAAAAAAAAAATCTGAAAATAATAATAATAATAATAATAAATATAAATATATATTGGGATTTGTTTGGATATAAATCTGAATAGTTGAGAAAAAATCGGATAGAAATCTAAATAGTTGAAAGGAAATCAAATCTTACCCAAAAAAAAATATTTTTGTTGGATCTCAACTAAGTAGGCTATATCTTAATCCAAAACCTCATTCTCATATCTCTTCTGGAACGCTGAGAAATTGGAACGCTTGCAGGACGTACGGGAAGAAGAAGAGCGGAAGTAAGGAAGGGGAACGACTCAGCTAAAGGTGAGTTTTTAAACTCACTTAACATACTATGCTTGTTCTTTATATAGTTCCTATTTTATTTGGATGCATAAATATTAAATAGAAAATAGTCCTATAGATTTTGTTAAAGATAGTTCTATGAATTTTACAATCGTGATTGACTAGAATATTTATATTAATTTGTTTCAGACGAAGGTATATTTGACAAGAATAAAATTTGAATTTTCACCATTGTCAGCTTGCTTGATTAGGCAGTCAAATAAATTGTCATTAGGATAAATTTCATCGATGCCTATGAGGTTTATAGATTGGAGTAGAGTTGGGCTTACAGTTTGAGTTTTGTACGATTTGACCGCATAAAGGATTAGTCTGCGATTGGATTGTTATTTTTGATATTATGCCCTTAGGGATTTTTAAGTGTGCCTTAAGAATTTCCCTTCTCATTTATAATTGCTGGTTAAATTTTTTCTCCCATTTTTGGGCCCAAAGCGGAAACAGTTCATGGTTCTTGGTTTCTTCCGCATCTGCTTGTGCTTCTTCTTCACGTTCCGCTTCCGCTTGCGCATGTGCTTCTTCTCCTTCTTCTTCTTCCCCTTCTGCTTCTGCACCTGCTGCTGCCTCTTCTTCTTCTTCTCCTTCTTCTTTTCTCTTTCTGCTTATGCATCTGCTGCTGCTTCTTTTCCTTCTCCTTCTTCTTCCCTTTCTGCTTCTGCACCTGCTGCTGCCTCTTCTTCTTCTCCTTCTTCTTCTTTTCTCTTTCTGCTTCTGCACCTGCTGCTGCCTCTTCTTCTTCTCCTTCTTCTTCTTTTCTCTTTCTGCTTCTGCACCAGCTATTGCCTCTTCTTCTTCTGCTTCTTCTTCTCCTGCTTTAGCTGCTGCAGCCACACTCAGGATGGGGTTTTCATGCACATGTTTTGTTCTTTGATTCAGAGCCTAGGGGCTTGGTTTGGATCCCAACGTGTCTAATTATGTCATCCACTATGGGGCCTTAGTTAGGTTCCATTTGAATAATCATGTTGCACTATTTCAATTTGAGAAGAATATGTTTGGTTAACATGATATTCGAATTTCTAATCCAAATCCAAATTCTAAGCAATTTTGGCTTTCATACATTTACAAAAAAAAAAAAAAAAATGTCTCATCTGTTGCTTCGGACCAGAGCCTTCATAATGCGAGCCTTATAATACTCTTTATTAGCGGCATTGTTAGTAAAAAGTTAAAGGTGAAGATGCAGGGTATTTATTTATTTATTTATTTATTGCTAAGAAAGATGTGGGTATTGATCTCTATACATCTCACGTACTGAGAGAGCGCTCTACCATTTGATTTACATTCCTGTGTTTGGGTTGCGAAAGCTAGGCAAACAAATCAGGCTTTGATGTATGGTTTGGAAATTTCTACACGCACACCTACTTGTTTGTAAGCCCATTTTTCCTCCCTTGTTGTAAGCCACCATATTTTTTTGGCAGTGCCCATTTAGACTTTCCCCAATTCCATTGGCTAGAACCCTGGTTTTTCTGGAAATTCTAAATGCGCACGCGAGCACCCTTTTTCCCCATGTTGTAACCACTACTACCCATCATGTGGCGCGCAGTTAGCAATACCCTCAATCCAAGGGGCTTGTGTTGGCTAGTTTTGGGACCTCTAAATGCACACATCACTATCCGTGAGCACCTTCTTCCCTTATGTTGTAAATCACTTTATTATTGATAATAGGGTGTACGCTTAGAACCACCCCCAAGTCATGATACTGCATTGGCTGGAATTGAGGAATTTTCTTTGTGCGCACACATTTCCCAATGAGCACCATTCCCCCCCTATGTTGTAAATCACTTCCTGTACGACATATGATGCGCGTTTAGAGATATCCAAATCTTATGCATATAACTGCTATTGCTATCCGAATTCGCGAACATATAGAAAAAAAGGGGGGTGATTAAATAAAAGCGACATGTTTCTATATTTCATAAATATGCATAAAATCCAACATGCGATTTTATAAGTTTTAATTTCAGTTGTTTGTTATATATTGAAAAGAAAGGGAAAATAATACTAATACAAGGTATGATAAGACACCGTATAAATGCAAATTGTTACTGTATAAGATTGGTGATAGATAATTAAATTACCACAATGTTATATTGTCACTGATATTGTTACTGTTCACTGAACTCTAATTATTATCACCAATCTACATGCTGAACTGAAATTTACTGAAATCATAAATTTATATTGAAATTGATAATTAACACCGAACTTGATATACACTGGGGATTTGGGGGAAAATTTATGTTTGTATGAATTAGATGGCTGAACGTAACTGTACTGTGCCCCTGTTTCCCATTTATGGGAGGATCGGGATAGGCTCCGATCAACTTATTGTGCCACTGTTTCCCATTTATGTGAGGATCGGGATAGGTTCCGATCAACTTACTGCGCCACTATTTTCCATTTTTGGGAGGATCGGGATAGGCTCCGATCAACTTACTGTTCCGTTTTTCCGGGGGTAGACGGGGATGCGTTCAGACCAGCTATATTCATATTTCCTGAATTTCCTTAATCGCCCTTTGAGTAGTGCCACATGTAATAATTTTATTGGGCCACCTAAGCGGCGGTGAAGGAACTCCCTTCACCGCCGGTGTATTTTCCGTTTACTCTATATATATATATAGACACACACACACAGAGGGAAATTCCTCCGCGGTGAAGGGCTTTTCTTGACCGCCGGTGTATTTCCCGTTTGCTTTTATATATATATATATATAGAGAGAGAGAGAGAGAGAGAGAAAACGGGAAATACACCGGCGGTGAAGGAAGTTTCCTTCACCGCCGCTTAGGTGGCCCAACAAAATTATTACACGTTGTGTCATTTAAGAGAGTTCATTTATTTGTCACCTTGAATGACGCCCCGTGTTATAAATTTATTGGGCCACCTAAGCGGCAGTGAAAGAACTCCCTTCACCGTCAGTGTATTTCCCGTTTCCTCATATATATATATATATATATATATATATATATATATATATATATATATATATATATATATATATATATATATATATATATATATATATATATATATATATATCACCAACCATTGCCTTCTGTTAACAACAGTTTTGATGTTGGAATTTTTTTTTAAAATGATGTTGACAAAGAAGCCTGATATTCACCCTTATTCCATTTTAGTTTTCTATATGTCTACATATGATAAACATAAATTGATTTTTTTTATATTAATTTTAAAAAGTATACAGGATAGTTGTATTGTGCATTTCTTTATCTTCCATCAAAAAAATTCTAATTTCATTTATTTAGTACGGAATTTTTTTAGTCCTCATAGGTATATGTTCCTGTATATATTAATTTTTTAAGAAGACAATACGATAAATATGGAAGTTTATTAGATATGCATGAAATATTAGTTGAAATTGTATAAGTATTAGATATTCATTTAGGGAATTTAAAGTTCTTACCTTAGGTGGTAATTTAAAAAATGATAATAGTTTATCCTCAGAGGTCAAATTCTACACTTTGAAAATCTAAAGAAAATTTCTATATCCGTTTTATTAATACTCAATAATTTGTTTACATGAACTAAAGGCATAAAATTTGAAAAAGATACAACATGATTTGAGTAATTACACATTATATAAAAGTATCGATTAACCTGTCAATTTTTTTTAGTGTATCTTAAATAAGAGTTGAATATAAGTTCTTAGGTATACATGAGAACCAAACCCCTCAAAAAACTGGACATAACAAAAAAGTTGAGCATTTTATGACAAAGCCTAACTTTCAAGTTTGGGTGAAACCAAAATATTGAAGCTGTCCAAAAAACATCTAATACATAAAATGCAGTGAAAGATTCCAGTGTTTGAGGTTCCAGAGTGAGTATTAGAATGAAATACTTCGGGAAAGAAATCCAAACAAAAATTTAATTTAATTTTTTTTTTTTTTTTTTTTTGCATCAAGAAGTTAAAGATTGCTGTGTGTGTGTGTGTGTGAGAGAGAGAGAGAGAGAGAGAGAGTTTGGAGATTGTTTTCACATATTTCTAAAGCATATATTTTATCTGATGTTTTTAACTATAATTTGCATTGACATGGTTTTCTTAACCTAATTTTAGAAAATCAAATTTTGTAGTCCAAGTATAGAATTCTTTTTGTAAATGTTGTCTGTTCTTTATTAAGTAAATAAAACACCTTTCATTATTATGTGTATATAACTTTTTGTTCAAATATACTTGTTTTTAAAATTAATTAAACATTGTAAAAAAAATACCTGTTTTTTTAAAAATCTTAATATCAAATGGTTTTTCTATTTAGAAGGAAGAAAACAATAAAAGGTAAAATGCAATATACAAAGAAAAAAAATTATGTTTCTCTTTGAATGATTCTTTCTTGTTTCGCATTTTTTAAAAATTAAACTTGATGTTCATTTTTTATTTAATAAAATAAAAAATTAAAATAATTAAGTTCAAGAAAAACAGAACGTTACATACTCGAATTAGGAAAAAAAAAGTACTCAACTTTCTTACTTAAGTAAATTACTTCGATCTTGTTTACTTAATTAAGTAAATTACTCCATTTATATTGAAAATAATAGAAATAACTTTTTTTACCTAAAAGGAGGGAAAAACAAACTTTTTGACTAAATTATACAAATAATATTTAAGAAAAAAATTATAAGTTAATAAGTACATTTTTCTTTTCATAAGTAGAAAAATTTTAGAAGAATGAAAATTTTTTTTCCCTTTATGGCAGTTTTAATATAAATATATTTATACAAAAGATAATTGTAAAGAAAGTTAGAGAGATCTGTGAAGGAAAGTACTCATAAACTAATTATCTCAAATTTTTTTAAAATTTTATTTATTATAGCAAAAAAAAAATGAAAAGAGAAAAAACCCCGTTAAGGGTTCTGAATTCGATTTTTTTTGGGAAAAGTTTGCCTTTAAAATCTTTATTATATAAAAGGGCTTCCGTAGGAGATAGTAAATTAATATTAAGTGGCTTTTAATAATTGTTATCATTGAATTTGTATTCATATTTCTTCATATTTTCATCTTTATATCTTTGATTTCTAAATAAAATTGCTTCATTAATATATCTTTAATTTTCAAATTGTATAATGAAAATTATGTGTAATACTAAAAAATTTTATTTTTGCTAATACCATTACCCACTTTATATATTTTTCATAAAAAATATTATTAACACTTTTGTTAAAAATTGATTATTATTAACTTATTTGGGAAAAAATATAATAGATAAAAGACAAATAGTATACTCTTTTTAATATATACTAAGAATTGTACAGTTTTTAGTATATCTCTTCCTCTCCCTCTTTATAAATAAATTTATTATAATCAAGAAAGTATGAAAAAAAAACAAATTACTTGATATTAAGTATTCAATTTAAAAATTATGGAACTTGCCATAATACTTTCTGATTAAATAATTTGTCTGGTACCTTTTATGAACAAAAAAAAAATGATAAAAAGACATAAAAAACATTAAATAATTTCCCCCACTTTTTAGTAATAAACATATCTCTTAATCTAAGAGAGGCATGTCGTAATTGCTATTATCTAAATAATCTCTATTGTAACTGTATTGTAACGTAGGTGATAGATCCAATGATGCTTTACATACTGATAGTCTATTTGTAATACTCCTAGTTTAATAGTTCCACATCATATATAAAATAAGAGATAATATGAGTTATAATGATTCTCATAAATCCATAAAATAATTGTAACTAGTTATTTTTTTAGCAAAGAATCCGTTGTAAATATAAATTATTTTAGTTATTATTATTCTATTTTAAAATAGATTAAAAATGTTGCGTCTAGTTCTTAAAAAGTGACTTTGAATGAACTCATTATTATAAAATTCTATTTGTATTATCATTTTAGAAGTCATTTAGAACCCATCTTTTTAATAGTTTCTAGTCTACAGATTGAAAATTAAATTAGAAATTACACATCACAATTTTTTTTATGCAAGAAGGATTCACTTTTTTAAATAAAATATGTTTTTTTAATATTAAATATGTTTTTTAATATAAAATATGATGAGATAATCTATAGAAAAAATAATATCATCAGGAAAAAATTATGCATGTCATTTCTAAATTAAATTCATGTACACTCTTTTCTAAATTTGAAAGATTATAATAACTATAAAATAAATAAAAAAAACCCTAAATTAGAGATCCAAGCACTGACGAGTGCTGTGGGCCGTCCGATCAAATCCAACGAATACCCACCATCGGACTCGGGTTTAGGTTTTCGTAAAGGGGCAGCCTTTTATAATCTCTGCTTTGTGCTGTCATCGCCTCCTCCCTTCTGCTTTCTTTGAGAGGGAGAGAGAGAGAGAGAGAGAGGGGATCGAAATGGTTCAGCGACTCGTCTACCGCAAGCGTCACAGCTACGCTACGAAGTCGAATCAGACCCGCGTCGTTAAGACTCCCGGTAAAGATCTCTCTCTAGATATCTTTCTCTCAATCTGGGGTTTATTGATGATTGCGCTGATTTTGGATCGAAATTAGGGTTTTTTGTGTTGCATTTCTCTAAGTTAACTTTTGTGGTAGTTTTGAGTTATTTATTAGGGTTAATTAATTTGAGATGATCGCTAGTATATAATTTTAAGGATGGGATAAAAAAGTTCCTGGCTTTATGTTCAATTTGGTTATGTTTGTTATTAATCTCATGATCGTCTATCGTTAGTTCGCTTTCTCTTAGAGTAATTCTTAAAACTTATGTTTAATTATTATTTGAACAAGTCATCTCAGAAATTGGGAACTTGTGTGTTCGTTGAGAGGGTATGATTGGGTTTTGTTTTAGATGCTAAACCCCTGTTTGCTTGTTTTTATTCTTAAAGATAAAACCTCATTCGTTGAATCTGTAGTTGTAGTTTTGTAATGGAACATTGAATTACTGGATAAGGTCATTATTGATTTTTGCGTGATGCTAGGGATACCAAAATGGTTACTTGTATAAGTTATCTGATAATAATCTTAAACCTAGAAGATAGGAAGGAGTGAAACAGGGTTTTCTTACCTAAATGACATACTTGTCGCACTTGTTAATTTTTTTAATTAAATCCTGATATGTGTTTGGTTTAAACAAACAATATGTTCATTCTTTTATTTGGATGCAAGATGGGGGTAATTTTACTGTTCCATGAATTGTTTGGCAATTGAATGATTTAATTGAATAAGTGAAATGGCTGAAAAAATGTTATTGTGAATACTAAAATAGAGTAAGTGGCACAGTTGCCTGTATTTTTTGTTTATCTTGGTTGCTTTTGTTCTACACTACAAAAACCAAAGGAATTAACTTGATCACCAAAACTTTGTTTGATTGACTTAGTGTAAAATGTAAAGCCCATTATGTGATAGGATGTCCTGGTGGCAACATCTCTCTCTGGATGTGGTTGTTCTAGGTTCAAATACCAGAAGGTTGTCTTGGGGATTTTCAGCCTGGGTTGTTAGCATAGTGTGTGTGAATATTTACCTTTGAAAAAAAAAATAATGTAAATTGGACCTGAGTGTTCTTTCCTTGCAGTGGTTGAATTTCTCCTATGCAGTTAGGAAACTATCAAGGAGTTATAATCCATATTAATGAATTTATTCTAATTCAATGACCCATCTGTAATTGTAGGTGGGAAACTTACTTACCAGACTGCCAGCAAGAGGGCGAAAGGACCAAGGTGCCCTGTGACTGGAAAGAGAATCCAAGGGGTATGAAACATCATCCTCCTTGTAGTATACTTTTTTTTTGCTAACTTTAATATTTGAATGATTATTGTGTGTGGTAACTATTTACGTTTTTTGCATTTGTTGATCGTTCTCATTAGCTTATTTTACATGTTTGTATTTTGCTATTAGTGTGGTCCTTATATCACTGTGAGTTGCATGCATGAGAGTATGTGTGTAGGCATATGTGATTTTTACTGTCATCAATTTTATTATCAGCATATGTATCGTGGACAATTGACTTCATACTTTTTTAAAAAAAGAAGTTGATTGGTTTTTGGAAAGCTTGTGCTGGAATTTACACTTACAAGTTACAACTTTAATTCAATCTGAAACTCTGAAAAGTATTTAGGTACAACTGCATTTTTCAAGTGAAGTTTAATAGTATAATATTTTGCCTGAAAACTTAAGACAAGAAATTGGAAACAGCATTCTGTCTGGTAAAAAAAAAGTTAGGGGAAAGCACATGGTTCTCTTTTTAACAATGCTCTTGATTTTGATAAAACAAAAGCAAAGCTTAAGATTGGGCATTAGACATGAGATGGCTGTTCTTGCTAGCATACTTTCTTTACTTTTATACTTATACTTACATTGCCATCTTTCAATTTTCCATTTATAGACACTTTTTTGGCTAAATCACTTGTATATGTACTGTTTTATGGGTTTTGAACTAAGCTTTTGAATTTTTTGAATGCTAAAAATTCTGTGGAGTGTCCTGCCTGCTTTTGCACGAAGTTAAATTCATATGTTTGTTGTGTAAGTATCATCTCATCAGCCAGGATATTTCTAATGTGCTTGGAGCTTGGATCAGCCTTGGTGGTAGCTACCTATTACATGCAGTATTACATACAACTCATAGTGGCCGTTAACTTTGCATATACAATAAAATTAAGTGCATACCAAATGAGAATGCCATTTAAATGTCTTATTCTCTTTATAGGAGTAAAGTTTGTGCCTATGAAGCACTGGTGCTTCTAAAATTAGCTGTATCGGACACGTGTCCGACACCGGCAGTTCCTGGAAACTCCGCAGAATGGAAATGTGTTTGACAGTTATTAAACTTAGCCTCTATATAATGGTTTTTTCAGTTAAGACACTTATTTTGCACCTTTTGGTCGTATACACAATTCTCACCCCATTTTTTTTGTTTGCTTTACAAGTTTGAATTGTTTTTTTTCTTTTTCTTTTTTGTATATCAAAGGTATTTAGTATTACAGGACAACCTTGAATTTAGTGGATGGCCTCAACTAGATCATGCAGTTTAAACTGTAGCATTAATGTATTGTTATGACTTCCATTTTTTGTGTGTGCATATATATAGCTGTATCCATGTGCCTTATATTTTATCAATTTGACGTATCCTTATATGTGTTCTTACCCATGTCTGGCTACATAGCTTTGTGTTCATACTGCACATCTATAAATTGCTAAACAGAATTCATATGCTTAGTTAGCCATTGTGAATGGCAGCCTGATAGTGATGGATGATTTTATTTACCTCTTCTTTTGTTGGGTTCACGGTTTTCCTTGTCCCTTTCTTACTTTAATTCTTTACAGTAGTGACTGTATCTTGTTATTAAATAGTTTCGCATGATTTCTTAAATAACCATCTATTTGGATGGTAGAATAGTCAATCATAGTATTACTACTAGATCCATATTGAATTTTGTTTAGAACTTAGAACTAGGACAGAGGTAATTTGTTGTGTATATTTGATCTCCTGGTTATCTTATTGTGGATATTTGTGGCGTTGAACTCTTGTTACATAATTTTGTTAGATTATATATTGTGCTGTTATACAAGTTCAATAGATTGAACACCCCCCATTAGCATTTACACTATATTATTAACTACTAATTGTGAGTTCGAACTACAAGATTCTTGTACAGTTGAGAGCATGATGAATTTGTTCTGTATTTCTGCCTTCTGATCCAGCATACACTTTCATCATATGTTTGAAAAGGGTAAATTTCGTAGAAAATATCTTGAACTTTCTCAGTTTTCTCAGTAGGCTACTATGAAGTTCCATTAAATTTTGGGAAATGACCATGAGCTTCCATTAGATCTTCATAAAATTTTCATCAAATGGTAGTTTCCTATGAAATTATGTAGTTCATGGTAGTTTTTTGTGAAATGGTGAAAAGATCATCGTGGTTTCCCCAAATCTACCCCTGAAGAAGTTAGAAGGTTTCAGACTTATGATATTTATGCTATATTAGCCATTGTTAAAGATAGGAATCCTGTAATAGGGGCAGTCGGATTACAAGCTATGATACACGGACACAACAATGCCGATACAGACATGAGTCACATGACACGAGGTTAATCCTAAAAAATACATAGGATACGAGGATAATCGTAATAAATATATAGGATATGTGTCTCCGACACTAGAAGTACAAATATGTCAAATTTTTTCAGAAAAATTAATGCAATCATAGTGATAGCATTTTGAATTTTGAAAAGCTCAATTTTTTTAGTGATCTTTTTTTGTGTCATGCGTCTGAATGCATTATTGACAATAATGATTATTGTATGTTTGGTCTTCAAAATTGTTATTCTACACTATGCAAATAAGCAACTACCAGTACTTCATATATTCTTTCTGAAAATATATGCTCCCATATTGATAGCATATTGAATCTTGAAAAGATCATTAGTTCTTGATTGATCGTTTATCTTGGTGACTTAAACTGCGCTAGAGCAATAATAATTAACAGTCAATGACTGTGAAATTGTTAATTATGTGATGGCTTATCAATACTACTCTTTGTATTCTATAATTCGTTCTCATTGCTTTGATCAGATCCGCTTCCTATACCGTATTATCCTAACCTCTTTCCAAATTTCAGATTCCTCATCTGAGACCTACTGAGTACAAGAGGTCAAGGTTGGCAAGGAATCGGAGGACAGTGAATCGTGCCTATGGTGGTGTTCTATCTGGTAGCGCGGTGAAGGAGAGGTTAGTTTCTTTAATTTATCTGGTAGCACAGCGAATCGTGCCTAGGATTTAGCTTTTAAGCATACCTGTTGACTCCTTGTTTGGTTTCCTCTTCTGTGTTCTTATTATCATTTCTTTTTCTTGATATTTAGAATCATCCGCGCCTTTTTGGTAGAAGAGCAAAAGATCGTGAAGAAAGTTTTGAAGATTCAGAAGGCTAAGGAGAAGCAATCCAGCAAGAGTTAAAAATGAGTTTCCAAGAAGCTAAAAGAGGTTATGACAGTAATTGTTTACTCCAAAGGAATTTTTGACTTTGATGATATGTTTCGAGTGGCCGCCTATCGTTGTCTTTTCTGTTGAAGACTATTTTGATTAGTTGGGATTGAGACTAGAAGTTGAAACATTTCTTTGCCAGTTATTTCTTGTGCCTTTTGGGATTCATGCTTGAATGAATTTATATATCTATTTGGTTACTCTTAGTACATTGGGCATATAATAGATGAACCATTTAATAGTAAAACATAGTTGTTTGTTGTAAACAGAAAGATGGTGCATAGATACAAAGTATTTAGATGTACATGCACTCTTTTTATGTTTCTATTACTCTTTGACGGCCTTTGAATAACCATAAATTTTTTTAATTTGAGATATCTTAGATCTGAAATTTTATATAATCTCTTTGACGAACGTACCCAGGAAGCTTACTGTGTAAGTTCTTTGCTTGGCGTATGTAGATGAAGATACATATATACGAACAATGGGGTAGTTCTTTCCTTAGGATCTGTAGCTGTAGCTGTAAGGTGAGTATGGATCGGCTTCGATCTGTTTTTTTTTTTCCAAAACTAAACCGAATGTAATCAAATTTAGTTCTAATTTTTTGAATAAACATTGTTTACAAATTATAATTTTAATTATTTAAATAAGCATATTACTTCAAAAATTCAAATTGATATTATATTTATTATCTATAAAGTGTTTGTGTGTATACACGCATACCATTTATATGTATATATATCCTAAATAATACAGTCTATTTGTTCGGCTTTGGTTTCAAAGTTAGAAACCTGATATTTTTAGGAAATTATCATAAAATGAACAAATTACGAGGGGAAAGAAAAAATGTAAACTGTCAAGAATGGGATTCGAACCCATGCCCTTTCGGACCAGTACCTGAAACTGGCGCCTTAGACCAACTCGGCCATCTTGACTTTGTGAATTGGCATTTCTCTTCTCAATAAGCGTGTAATAAGAAGTGGATATCATTAAAATGATAATATTTAGGTTAAATTTTAATTAAAGTACCATAATCATTTAGATTTTTCTGACAAAGTACTCTTAGCTTGAAAAAATATGCCTCCATTTGCTCTGTCCGGGAAATAGGCCCCAAACCTCATGTGAGTTTCACTTGACTCATCAAAATACTCCTAATTAAACTTTCTATTTCCTCATAAACGATTAAACGTATTCTGAAACCTGCAACCTTTGTTTTTTTTTCCCAAAACAAAATCCATAACCAAGCTCCACCATTTAAATCTCCAATTTAAGCATGCCAGAAAAGCTTCAGAAGGAGTTGATATTTAACAACCAAATGTGGGCGAAAAATTCTGGAAAATAAAGCAGATCCGCGAATTTAGAGTTGGAGATATGCAACTCAGCAGATCCGCAAACCTAAAAATCGAGATTCGCAATTCAGTGACGACAGAACAGATTCGCGATACTACCCATAATTTCGGGTAGGGGTTAAATACAAAGTCACCTGACCCGAACAAGGGAGTTGCCATCTCGGATCGTGGAGCTAACTGCCAAACGAATGTAGCGACATTACTTCGATCGTGGGAGCAACCACCTAACGAATATGACGGCACTTCTCTAGTAGTGGGGGCTAACGGTCGAGCAAATGAGGCGGGACGTTACCCTAGAACCTCTATAAAAGGCAGGAGAACGAAAGAGAAAGAATCGACCATCTTCTTCTAAAAATTATCTCTTGTGATAAAAAAGTCCAGAGCCTTTCTTTTTCAGCCAACTGAGAGAGATTGTACGGAGTATCAACGAAGAGCAGGATCGTCCTCCACAGCTACATCAGAACCCAGCTTTAAACAAAAAGGAAATCCATTTTCCTCATCTTCTGTAAACGGGAAACCGTTGGATTGTAATCCTTTATTGTAAAAACTTCAATAGAGCATTATTTGCAATTTTTATGGCGAACACCAACATAAATTCAAGTCAAATTCAAAAATCTTTTGATGATTACATCAACTATTCTTTCAAACCCCCTTTGAATTTGTTGAGTCTCTATTAGCATGAGAGGTCTACATCCAAATTAATCACTTTCAGAGTAAACCATGATTTTTAAGATACTTGAGATTTGAAATTTTTTTTGACAAAAAGAATAAAAATATGCAGAAGAGATCGAGGAAAGGCTTCTAATGTAAGACGGATGATTACCATTCAGAAGTTATACATTTTTACATAAAATGTAAATAAACTGCTAGTCTAGCAGTAGTTTCATAAACCATGAAGATGAACTTCCCTATCTTTTCATCAGATGATATCAAATACGACTTTATTGTGTTTGAAAGAAGGGTTAATTACACTTAGACCCCCTGTACTATGGGACATGTAACACTTAAACCCCCTGAAGTTTAAAACTCTCACTTAGACCCTCTGGACCAGGGGATCTGAATGTAATTAAAACACGGTGATTTAGATACTTCAGGGGGTCTAAGTGAGAGTTTTAAAGTTCAGGGGGTCTAAGTGTTACATGTCACATACTACAGGGGGTCTGAGTGTAATTAACTCTTGAAAGAATAAAATAGTGGAAGAGCTAAAAGCTCATAGAAACAACCATAGGAAATCTCAGCTTTGTTTGCATGGAAGGAAAGTAGAAGTAAGGTTATCTTTACTACTTCATGTATTTGTTTGGCCAAAAAGAGAGTTGGAAGTTATTTCTACTAAAATGATGTGGATCCTATGTGGCAACTCTACTTCCTCTTTTTTCTTCTCCTATTTTTTATTAGAACAACAAGAAATTAAGTATAATATTATATTTTATTTAAATCTAATAATTACTTTTCAAATCCAGTGCATGAACCAACTAAAATATTACTATTATAATATTTTAATTAACAACAAAATATAAATATTTATACTTCATAGTTTATTTCCTACTTCAAAAAATTCATACACAAACACTTTAGTTATAATGAAAATGATTCTTCCTAAACTTCCATTTTGAAAGCTCCTTCTACTTTTCTTTCTTACTTCCTTTATACTTTCAACATCCAAACAGGGTCTTAGTTTACTTCCTCTACTTTTTTTTCTTACTTCCTCTACTTCCGATATCCAAACAGGGTCTTAGTTTACGTCCTCTACATTTCTTTCTTACTTTCTAATGATGTGTTTGTTTGTATGGAAATAAAGTGAAAATAAAGCTACTTCCACTATTTCAGATATTTGTATAGTCAAAAAGAAAATTAGAAGTTACTTCTTCAGAATTATAACATTTTTTGAGTAAATTCAAACTCACCATCTTAGTTGGCCTATTGGCCTATGAGACTTGTCGACTGAGCCTTTATTCATTGGATTTCTACTCTGAATCAGAAACACATAAATTATACAATTACCATCCTATTCAGTAACATCTAAGGGGTTTTTACATATCTATCCCTTATATATTTAAAAATTAAAATCTAGTCGCTCAAATCTTCATATTTATAATTTAGTCCCATAAATTCTTTAAGTTACCTCACTTTAGTTTTCTAGCTATATTTTTTGTCTGAATTTCCCATTATACCCTTAGTTACTTCACTTTAGTCGTCCCATCCCCCTTCCTCTTCTATTCATCTTCTTATTGAGTTTCCTTCTCCATTCTTCTCGCCTCTCTCTTTTATTTTTTTTATTGTGTTCCTCTAAGTTACTTCACTTTAAAAATTAACTGGGAGGAAAGAGAAAGTGGAGAAGAATGGAGAAGGGAACCCAATAAAAAGAGGAAAAGAGAATGAAGAGGGATAGGACGACTAAAGTGAAGTAATTCAGAGGTATAACGGAAAATTCAGATAAAAAATATAGCTGAGAATTAAAGTGAGGTAATTTAAAAGATTTGGGAGACTAAATTATAAATATGAAAATTTGGGGTACTAACTTCAAATTTTTAAAGATATAAGGGACAAATATGTAAAAACCCAAACATCTAAATGTTTTGGACTCGTTCAGATATAACACGTTTTACCTATATCCAAGTTAGTGCTGGTTACTGGGCCCACGCCCGGCCCGGCACCTCAGCTCGGACCGTGCTCGAGCCGAGGCCGGCCGTGACGGCGGCACGGCGCAGCCCGCCCGTGCCGGGCCGTGTCTGGCGGCCCGGCACGAGTTATATATATATATTTTAAAAAAATAGCCGTTGGGCTTAATTTGGGGGGGCTTTGCAAATTTTTATTTGCAAAGAGCCCCAACGGCTATTTTTATAGCCGTTGGGGGTTTCTTGCAATTTTAAATTGCAGACTTTTTCCCCCAACGGTCAAAATAGCCGTTGGGGAGGGGTTTTTGTAATTTTTTTTTACAAATTAAAACCTTTCTTTCTCTATAAATACCTCATTATCTCCTCTATTACCATTCATCATTCTTACACAACCAAATTCATTCTCAAAAATCTTCTAAAATCTTTAATTCTTAAGAAGTCTCAAGTAAAGCAAATAGCAAGTTTCAATCAAGTGATCAGGAAGTCTCAAGCAAGCAAGTCTCCCAAACAAGATCCAAGTAAGTTTTCTCATTGAACCAAGGCTTTCTTTACTTTTTCGGTTTCCAGCTTCATCTCTCTAGCTAGATATTTCACTCTCTCTCTCAAATAGTTCACCGGTTAACAGGTATTTATAATTTAAAGTTTTTTGTTCGGTTTTTTTTATAATTTTAATTTGTTTTTTTTGGGATTTTATTAAAATAGATCCACACTCGTCTGGCGCTTCTTGCTCTCAAGCCACGGGAACAAAACTTGACTAATGAAGTTGTACTAGAGACCTTAGACTTACCAGAAGAAAATGAAGAATGATTAAAAGTATTTAAATTTGTAAGGATTTTCATGTATTTTCAAATTTTTTTTTATAATTTTTAATTCATAAATCTCTTAGAAAAAATATTAAGAACAAATTGAGGGTGACGGTTAGGGTCCTCTCCCCTCTCTTCGGGCTTTGTATATCTTCTAAAGAGATTTATAGAGTAATTATATGAATGTAATGAGATTAAATATAATATAATATATTTTATTATTATTATTACTTCTTGTTAAATCTAGTTAAATAAAGCTAAGTATTATCTTTAAATTTTTTTTTTGCTTTTTTAAATAATATGGGCCTGCACGGGCTCGACACAGGTCCGCCGTGCTGTGCCGGCGGGCCGAGCCCGGGCAAACGTGCCGTGCCAGCGGCACGGCATGCCCGTGCCTGGCACGGGCGGTGCCCGGGCCGGGCCGGGCACGGCCCGATAAGCACCTCTGTCCAAAGATGGCAAAAAAAAAAAAAAAAAAAAAAAAAAAAACGGGGATGAGCACGATAAGGCCTTGGAACTTTTCAATATAATCGGTACAGACTAGCCATAGACAGAATCTCTGGCACCATCCTCAACAATACACGGAGATCCTCGTAGATGTCTGATCTTGCATCACTTGGTGAGAAGAGGAGGATGTACAAGTTCCATCTTCTAACCGATGGAAGTGAATATTGAGACGGAGATATAGCATTCTCAATGCTCGTTTTGTAATTGTTTAGTTTAATAGCACTTTAATTAATTGCAGGAAATATATCCAGTGTTGATGGCTAAAAAAAAAAAAAAAACGGAGCTGTCACCACCTGTTGCCACCTCGCTCGTATTCATCGAGCCACCTCGCCCCTCCCCCGCATGCAAACTCGCTCGCGACACCTCCACGTCCCCCCCCCCCCCCCCCCCCCCCCCCGCCCCCAACGTCTGACACGAGTCCTCAGCCCCATCTCCTCCCTCCCTCAGACCCCCCCTTAAATCCCCCGAAAAAAAAAAAAAAAAAACAGAGAAGACATAGACATGGCATCGAGCGACCAGAGTCCGGCCCCGACGACAGCAGCGGGGGGCGGTGCGGGGGGCGCCAATCCGCCGGGGAGGCCCATGACGGTAGAGGCCCATCTGCTGGACAAGGGGGCCCAGATGCTGCAGTCGCTGAAGCCGGTGCGCAACATGAAGCAGCACGCCTGCAGCTTCGCCCTGTACGGCCACGACCTGACCCGCCAGATAGAGACCCACCACTACGCCACCCGACTCAACCAGGACTTCCTCCAGTGCGCCGTCTACGACTCCGACCAGCCCACCGCCCACCTCATCGGTCCCATCATTTCTCAATCTTTTGATTTTTCTTAAATATGCGAACTTATACATTTTTTTTTTTTACATTTTCTTTTTCTTTTTTGCGATTATGAGAGATTATTGATTGAAAAAATTATTAATTATTTTTGTATTTTTGATTCTCGTGTTATTATTATTATTATTATTATTATTATTATTATTATTATTATTACGCATGCGAAAATCTGTAACCTTATAAAACACAACGAGCTTAAAGTTTTCAGGCACCAAATGCCAATTCAATGATCTAATGATTGTGATGGGGGGAATGGATTAGGGTTTTTTTTTTGGGGAATTTATGGTATGAATTAGAGTTTTGAGAGAAAAATAAGAGATAATTCAATTTAATCACGCTACTAAAATTAATCTAATTTTAATAATTGAATCTAATAGACATGATGGCATTCTGTATCAAGCAATCTTTACGTCAATTAGTTAAATCAATAATAAAAAAAAATCTCTTTTTATTGAGGTCTCTCTATATATAATGAGGTCCCTTTTTATAAAGGGCATTTAAATAGATAGTTACAAAAGTGTTTCGCTACTAGAAAAAACAATAAAGTCTAAAAATATCAAATAATAAATCCTAGCCATTTGGTTCTCGTTCTGTCAAGTTTTGGTTTTCTAAATTGAGAATGGCTTGTTTTCAGAAAAGTGCAATTAGCTACCCAAAATACATTGAGAGAGAGAGAGAGAAATTAAAATGAAAATAGTTTAGCAGTGCATTTTGCCTACCAATATTACAAAAATCACCATTAGTTCGATTTTGAGAATCCGTAGGTTAACCTACAGTCACTTGGCTATCCAAACCAAAGTTCTCAAAAAATATTTTATCCCAAATAGTACTAGTTCTATAGGATTTTTTTTTTTTTTTTGGGCTCAAGATTGATTTGATTATACATCATTTAGAACTAAATCGAACGCTTGTAATATGGCACAACAGGAGTTGAGTACATCATATCGGACCGTCTCTATGAGGCCCAGCCGCCGGAGGAGCAGAAGCTATGGCACTCTCACGCCTACGAGATCAAGGCCGGGCTCTGGGTCAGCCCCCGCGTCCCGGAGATGATCCAGAAGCCTGAGCTCCAGACCCTCACCAAGACCTACGGCAAGTTCTGGTGCACGTGGCAGGCCGACCGCGGCGACCGCCTGCCGATGGGCGCCCCCGCCCTGATGATGTCTCCGCAGGGGGTGAACGCGGGGATGGTTCACCCAAGCATGCTGAAGAGCCGCAATGACAAGTATGGGATATCGAGTGAGGAGCTGAAGCAGTCGAGGCTGGAGCTGGAGGAGCCGGACCAATGGATCAATCCGAACGCAGACTACTGGAAGCAGCATAACAAGGGGTTCGCGGTGGATGTGGTGAGGACTGAGATGAAGGCTCACGCTCCTTTTCCTTGAAGAGTAGCAGTAATACTCTGCTACCTATATATATATATAACGTAGTATATGTGCAGGTGTTTTGGTTGGTTAGATTTGTGTGTGTATGTTGGTTAGATTTGTGTGTGAGATGAGAATAGTGCCACAACTTGTTTTGCTGCTGTGATGGTCTCAGACTCATGGTACAGCAATAATGTCGCATGTCCGAATTGGCTGGTGGCTGGCGATATGTACCAGTAATCGGCAAATATTTATCAGGGCAGTGCATCCTATTACGTTTGTGCGTTTGGTATTTTGAATCTCTTATGTAGCTTTACTTTTACTTTGTTATACTTCTCATAAACATTTTTTCTTTTAATAATTTATAAAGCTAAGACATATATGGTTTAGATTCTACATTTGACTGGTGATTTACTGAACTTTTTTTAAAGCATAAATAGTGAGTACTGAATTTTTTTTAAAGCATAAATAGTGAGGGAGTGTTATATTAATTATGGGTGAGGGTGTGTTCTATTAATTATGTGTTAACGAAATAAATTACACACTTGTGTATGTATGTATGTATATATATGAGTGGATATAACGGTCTAAAATAATAAAGGGGTTTTTACATATCTGTCTCTTAAATCTTTAAACATTAGAATTTAGTCCCCAAATCTTCTTATTTATAATATAGTTCTCCAAATCTTTTAAGTTACCACAATTTAGTTTCAAGTCATATTTTTAGTCCGAAATTCTCGTTATATTTCTGAGTTACTTCACATTTGTCCTTCGTTTTCTCTTCCTTCTCTTTTCTTTTTCTTATTGGGTTACTCTTTCCATTCTTTTCCTTTCTTTCTTCTCTCTCAGTTAATCTCTAAAGTGAAGTAACTCAGGAGAACCTAATAAGAAGAGGAAAGAGAGAGAGAAAGGAGAAGAATGGAGAGGAAAATCCAATAAGAAGAGGAAGAGAGGAGGAAAAGGGAATGGAGGACTAAAGTGAAGTCATTTAAGGGTATAATGGAAAATTCGGATAAAAAATATAGCTGGAGGACTAAATTGTGGTAACTTAAAGAATTTGGGGGACTAAATTATAAATATGAAGATTTAGGAGACTAAATTTTAATTTTTAAATATTTAAGGGACAGATATGTAACAGTCCTAATAATAAAACAATATAATACTCAAGAAGAGTCACTAAATAAAATAAAATACAATTCTAGGAGTCGGTATATAACATCTATGGATCTCTCTATTTAATCATATTAACATATCAGTATATCATAGGAGTTGGATATACGGATTTGGTTGTGGAACTCTAATATCTTGAGGTGGGTTGGGCCAGTCTAGCTTTCTTGCCAACAAATACATGTATCCAGGCAGTATGGACCCAAGACTAGAGATTCGACATTTTGTTCACGCTAATTACCTCACTTCAGGAGTGGGATGATCCTCTAATTGAGTAGTTGCCTCGACGCCCTACATTCAGTCCGAAGATATCGAACAATTTAGGGATTACTCGGTTGATCTAAACTTTCCACTGATGGGGATGGGAGGCTTACAACAATTGCCAGTGTAACCTGCTTTTGAATACAAAATATATTCTCATATCATGATAGTTTTTTTAGAATCAAATCTTGGTTCTTTGTAATTACATTCTGGAATTGTCTGATCTAGATGGATCTCTTAATTACTTGAAGAGATAATTATTTGAATAAAACTGTTGGATTGGAATGGGATTTCTCAATTATGGTTGTTAATGCGGGCAGTAAACATAAAAACAGAAACTCTTTTTCTATTAGCCTCAATAAACTCCGACATTACTGTTTGATTACAGAAATTATCTTATATAACAAGAAGTGAGCCAAATTTATTGTTGATAAAGGCTATAAAGGTATTGCAGGATTGATGGGGATTAAGGAGAGAGTAGTTGTTCACGTTGCAGCGAGAGATGGTAATAGACGCGTCCACAGATTAAATTTTGACCTGTCTATACAAAATTTTAAATTAAAAATAAAAATTTTATTTTTCTAATTCAAAATTTTGTATAAAGAGAGCCAAAATTTAGTCTGTACACGCGTCCATTACCATTGCTAGTTGCAGCTCAAGGACCAATGAGGGGCGGTGGGAGGGTGTTTTTGGTAGTTTTTTTTTTTTTTTCAATGAGTGTTTTTGGTAATTCCCCATGGTAGTTTTTTTTTTCAATTTATTTTTCACTTACTTTCAGTCTAATTGGGTTAACGACCTATCAAAAAAGCCCATTGAGTTTTGATGTTAGCCCATCACCACATATATTCAATTTTATTTGTTAATAAACAATCTCACCCATTGCATCATCTCTCTTAAATTATAGGAGATTTCGAAATTCAATTTGAATAATATTATAAAAATATATTTACGAATTCGAGTAAAAAAAAATGTATTCAATTTTATTCTACTTTTAATTTTTAGTTTGCAAATTTATTTTTGAGGTTTGTAAGGTTGCTTGACATGTTACATGGATGGATGGTAATAGACAAGTCTATATGTCAATTTTTTAAATCATTATATACAAAATTTTAAATTAAAAATAAAAATTTTATTTTTTTACTTTAAAATTTTATATAAAACTGATCAAAAATCCATGATACACCTATTTAACATCACTTAATTGTAAAAATATATAAAAATATATTCTTTCTTGTAAGAGGTGACGTTTAGCAACTGTGTCACGTCACCTTTGTTAGTTCAATGATTTAGAAACCAAAGCCATTTCTATCGTTGAGCCTTAGGTTGAGTTTTGATATCAAAAGCAAAGTATTTTGTGGTATTTTTACGGTATGTGTTTTCGAGTATTTTGGTGATATATATTTTGGAATATTCTGATCGTAGTTTTTGGGGTGTTCAAATTTGTACTTGGAAAATTAGTTTTCACGTGAGTTTTCGTGGGTTTCATAAATAAATAAAAGACAAATATACCCAATTAGGAAAAAAAATAAAGTGGAAGCGGGTTGGAATAATAAAAAGATAGGATATTTTTGAATAAACAATTCAGAATACTCCAAAACACTCCAAAACATCAGGTGTTTTGGTGTTTTGGTGTGTTCTGTTATCAAAAAACTGCAACATCGAGAAAGTTGGGAAATTCTATTTGCGCACGGCATTTTACTCTTGGCACCCTTGATATTCTTTACACCAAACTCCTGTTTTGAAATACTATCATTTTACTCTCTGCGCCTAAATTTTTTTCCAAAAATACCCATTAAAATATTTTGGTCGGTATTAATACCCGACCAAGAAACGTGCTGGTCGGGTATTAATACCCGACTAGCAAGCAAAGTCTCTAAAAAAAAAAGCTAATCAACAATAAATTTTAAACAAATATGCATAAAACCTAAAAAAAAAATTAAATCGTATCTTAGATTTATTCTCTGACACCAATTGCATATTGGAATTTTTATTTGTATAAGAAAACTCAAACTCAAACTTCAAATCTAAATTTCACTTGTCACGGTGAAATAAAAAAAATTAAAATTCTTCTAATATTTTCAGAAACGCTAATGTAAAAATTTTTTAGGGATCAAGAAATCAAATTGATGATTTTATAGGAGATGTGTTTTTATTAAATACAAAAAAAAATTATTTAGGGTTTTAGAGAGAAAATAGAGGAGGAAGACGATGAGTCGTAGTTCCAAATTTTAAGAAGTTTTAGTTTGGAATTTATAAGGATAATTTAGTCCAAAAAATAATGGCAAACGTGTAATTATTTATAAGTTTCAAAATCGTGCGTCAAGAGTAAAATGCCGGGTGTAAATAGAATTTCCCGAGAAAGTTCTGTAGAGTTCATAATTGCATAAGACAGAGTCAAAATAGTAGTTTCGGCACTCCAGAAATTTTCTCTGCCCCTATCGTTCTTCAGCTTGGTAGTTTCCACTGCCTGTCCAGAATTGAGCCCTGGGCTAAAGGACTGGAACAAGGCGGCTTATCGGATTCCTCCCTTTTCCTTGAGCCGGCACTTTATCGTGACGCACAGTCGCTGGCACTGGCTTTTCGTAACTGATCTAAAACTGAGAGCACCCTATCCCCGCCATACTATCAACGATTAGCATGAATTTGTTTATGGGCAATGGCCAGTGACAGAAACAAATACATTGAAAGAAGAAGTCATCGACCAGAATGAGATTATATCTAAAGTCCACTCCACCGGATGCCACCCTAAAATAGTTTAGCTCACCCTCACAGGATCGCGATCCTTTGTCTCGTCCATTATAGCACGTGTGTTGCCTAGGGCATAAGGGGTGTGTTGAAATCTGTTGTCGCTTGCTTGCAAAGCTTTCGTCGCCCTATTATCTCAAATCGATATCTTTCACTCGCTCTTTTTCCAGGACCTGTCTGGTGCCTAACACTCCACCTCGGCTGTCGAAGGAAGGTTTGTAACATGCATGTGAGACTACACCGATCAAGGAGGATTGACGAAGACCATCATCCGTGAAATTCGCTAAAAATTCTCGGACTACCGGTGCTTGATGTCTCAATTCCTTATTTCGACAATCTCGGATAGAAGTTCTCCTACTGAGAGGATCTATCGAATTCGAATTTGTTTTAACGAATCGAAAGATCTCTCAAAACTATCTCAAAAGCAAATATTTTTATAAACACTTCAGAACACATCATCCAAAACACATTAAAACACTCCAACACTAATCTCCCAAGCATGACTTTAGCATGAGCACATGGCATGGCGCAAATTGTATGTGCAATATTTTGTTGTGCTAGTTTCTTAACTGGGGAACTTCTAAAGGGGCACAAGTTTTTTCCTAGTGAGCCCAGATTTCCTAGTGAGCCCAGTTTCATTTAAGTAAAGGGGGGAATTTCTTAGTGAGTACAGTTTATCCCCAAAATACCCTTCAGGTATATTTCATCTCCCTCTTCTTCCTCTTCTCTCTTCCGCCCAAAAAAACCCTCTCTCTCCCCTCATTTCCTCATCTCTCTCTTCTCTCCTCACTTCCTCTCCACACCACCTCAAAACCCTTTTCTTCGAGAGATTCGCTGCAGCCATCTCCTCCAAACCCGCCGCCGCTGCCGCCGAGCCACACCCCGCCGCCGAAACCTCCGCTGCCTCATTTTCTCTCTTGAACCACACCCCCCACTGAAAGTCTCCACTGTAAGTCTCATTTTCTTTTGATCTCAGATTTCTCGACTCCACTGTAAGTCTCCTTTAATTTAATTTTAATTTTGTTTTATTTAGTTTATTCTTGTTTGGTCTGTGACTGCACTGAAAACTGAGAACTTTTTGTTTGGTCTGATAATATTTAAGAATCGGGAAATTCTAAACGAGTATATTTTTTTTGTTAATTTTGATTTTTAATATTTAGATTATAATTATGAAGAAAATATAATATTGTACTCGTAGTTGTAAAATATGCGAAAATTTAGTTATTTTTCTAATTATACATGTTAATATTAAAATTTATTAGTTAATTTAGAAGTTTAATGGTATTGTCCTAATAGTTGATTAAGTTATAAAGGACGGTTTCAGTGTCTTTAAATTTTAATATTACACTATCTTGTAGTTAAAAAATAAATAGATAAAATATGATATTTGTAGCAAATTATACTTTGTTATTACTTACTTACACATAGAAAATTTACTGTTTTGATAAAGTACTTGCGAAGATTAAAACCGTGCTAACTGGTTGCACTCAGCCAAAAGAACCACCAGAAGAGCAAGCAGAGGAATAAAGACAAGATCAATCCACTCCTAATGCACCCGATACGGCAATTATGTCTCGAACCAGAAGCAAATGTCAACCCCCAAGAAAAATAAGGAGACAGTGATTAGATTATATTAGTTGTGTATTGATATGGATGATGTTAGGAACTTCAAGTGGCCGGTGTAATTGGTTTTTGCAAATATTTTGAAGAATTTGTAGAATATATGGTTTTTGTTTGTAATGAACCATACTGGTCGCTTTTTGTTCGATTAATATATGCACTATATTTGTATTTGATCTTATTTTTTTAATTTGTATAAGATCTTATTTGTTTTATACGTTGGGGACCTTATTTATAATCTTCACTATTTCATTGTATCAGTTATTGTATCGTTGTTTCATTGTATCGGTGTATCAATGTATCATTGTATCATTATATCGGTGTATCAGGAGTATCATTGTATTTGTGTATCTGGAGTATCATTGTATCGGTGTATCATTGTATCGGTGAATTATTGTATCAGTGTATCATTGTGTCAGTATATCAAGGTGTCGGTGTATCATTGTATTTTTTTACTTATTCCCTATATTTCGATAATAATGTATAATTAGTTATTAATATAAGTCCTAAAAGTCACGTTAAATTGGGTAAACTAATGATATATCATTTTATTACATTAATATAGTGAGTGAGGCAGTGGTGGAGATATCAGATCGGGTCAAGCTCATGTCCGGACTGTCAGTCCAAACGAGGGGGCACCGTTCGGACTTACAGTCCGAACGGACCAGATCTGTTCGGACTTACAGTCCGAACGGGCTAAAAAAAAAAAAAACACACCTCGCGAGAGGGCTGGAGGAAGCGGGAGAGGGAAGAAGGGCAAGATGGGAAAAAATTTTTGAGGGCAAAATTGATATTTATGGTAAAATTTAACTGGACTCACTAGGAAAAATCTTGTGCCCCTTTAGAAGTTCCCCTTAACTGCGGCACGTCACGGGAACTTCTAAAGGGGCACAAGTTTTTTCCTAGTGAGCCCAGTGAAAACTTAATATAAATAACAACTCTGCCATTCAAAATAAATCCCCAACTTACCCTTCTTCCCTCTACCGCTTCCTCCATCCGTCTCGCGCGCGCGCAGCAGCAGGTAAAGTTTTTTTTTTATTTTTTAGCTAAAAAAACCCATTTAAATCTTCAATCTCCTTATAACATTTTGTTAATAGAGATTTAAAAGGTGATTATTTTCTATTTTTTGTGTATTTTCATTAGAAATCAAAACAAAAGAGAAATTTTTGAGTTTTGTCGAACGAGACGTCAATGGAGAATATAACGATGTCGTTGGTTTCATTCGACGATCAAAACACACTTGAGGTTTGATTCTATCTTCTTTGTATTAAATTATTCGAAATATACCTTTAGATTTTGTTATTTGTTGAGTATTATGAAATTAGGGTTTTAGAAATCAGTTTTCTGGTCGATGCGGTGCGAGAACCTGGGAGTTCACGTCGCGGTTCGGACTTACAGTTCGCCCAAAATAACATGGGCCGGACTTAGAGTCCGGACAAAGAGAATTTGTTCGGACTCTAAGTCCGGACAATTTTTTTTTGTCCAGACTTAGAGTCCGGACAAATTCTCTTTGTCCAGACTGTAAGTCCGGACAAAAGGAATTTGGCCAGACTTAAACTCTGGACAAATTTTTTTTGCCCAGACTTTAAGTCCGGACAGGGTACTTTTAATGATGGTTTCTTTCTGTAAGAGAGTTATCAATTATTAATTATTAATATTGTTAAATTATTGGAACACAGGGTTATATTTCGACGCAGAGTAGGCAAGTCGATAATGAATTAGTTGTCGATTGTGGTTTGGACTTCACAATAAATTAGGTATGATATTATGTTTAGAACCTGGTCATATTGAAATTAGAATATTTCAACTAAAAAAATATTTCTTGTCTATTATGACTATAGATTTTTACAAATCGAGACGAACTTTACCGGTGGATGCGCGATAATGGAAAGAAATCAGGATTTGTCATCATAGTTTCAAAATCTGATACAGGAGGTCAATTGAATAAGGGAAGAATATGGTTTGGATGTGAACGGGGTGGACAACCAAGATTCAAGAAATTAAAAAATGATGAAGGCCACAGGGGCAGTAAAAAATGTGGATGTCCTTTTCGATTAAAGGGTCAACAGATATCATTAGCGGGCCCCGAATATAACCTGACGGTTTTATCCGGTATTCATAATCATCCAGCAGCAGATTATTTCGAAGGCCATTCATATGGGGAAGATTGTTTTAAACCGAGACAAATGTTGTGCTCGAAATATCGAAGTGTCACGTAAAGCCGAAAGATATACTGCAGCACTGAAGCAAAAGGATCCACAAAATGTTTCGACAATGAAAACAATATATAATGCACGACACAAGTTAAGAGTCAATGAACAAGGTGGTCGAACGCAGATGCAACCGTTGTTACTAAAAATTTCTGTACTCAAGTATATCGAATGGCATCGAAGCAATGATCAAACAGAATCAGTAACGGATCTTTTCTGGGCTCATCCTGTTGGCGTCGGTCTTCTCCGAGCATTTCCAGGTGTTATTATCATGGATTGTACCTATAAAACAAACGGGTACAAATATCCTTTACTAGAGATGATTGGAGTAAGCTCAACGAATATGTCATTTTGCATTGCTTTTGCCTTTCTTGAAAAAGAAAGGGAAACAAATTATTCCTGGGCACTTGACAAGTTGCGTGGACTGTTTCTGAACGATGTATATCCAAGTGTCATTGTTACAGATAGAGATCTATCGCTTGTTAATGCAGTTAAGTTGATATTCCCGGCTAGCCGGCATCTTCTTTGTAGATGGCATATAAATAAGAATGTGTTGACAAACTGCAAGAAATTGCTAGAAAAACAGAGTGAGTGGGAGAAATTTTTCTTAATGTGGAAGCTGATAATGCTATCTGATTCGCTAGACACATACAATGCAAATCTAAGCAATCTAACAAACGATTTCCAAGGAAAACCTGAGGCAGTTGACTACATTCTGAAAACATGGTTAAATCTACACAAGGAGAAGTTCGTGGCTTATTGGACAAATATGTGTCAATATCGGGACAACGTGACTAGCAACCGAGCAGAAAGTGCCCACGCAAAATTGAAGAGACAATTGCGAACTAGTCAAGGCGATTTCGAAAAGTGTTGGAGTAATATACATACATTACTTGAACTTCAACATACAGAGATTAAAACATCTTTTCAAAAAAGTTTGACCATCGTTAAACGATGTTTTATGCTGGCAGAATTTAAGGAATTACGGAGCACAATATCAATCCATGCATTGAATTTGATCTTAGCCGAAGTAAAGAGAACTGAGTCTGTTGGAGTCAACCCTGCTGAATGTGGTTGCATCATTCGACAAACTCACAACTTGCCATGTGCTCATGAGATTGCAATATACAAAAGAGACAACCGACCAATTCCCTTGGATTGCATTGACCAACATTGGCGGAAGCTTGATATGTCCGCTAGTAAAGCATTGGTTGTTGAAGGTGTCGGGTATCAGAAAGATGTTGAGGTTTTTATTCATAACTTTATTATGTGTGATAACGAAGAACGTATTCGAAGATTGAGGAAATTAAGGGAAATATCTACTCCAGTTTGTTCTTCATTTGCGGATCCTGTGTCCAGGGTGATCGGACATACAGTTGGCCGCAAAAGGAAACTTAATATTTCGACGCGAAGGGATCCGTGTGCGTTTGAGCTAATAGCCTCCGGCTCTGATAGTGCTTCTCCAAAAATGACGGCATTGATTCCCCGCAGCGACCGTAAATCATATAAGTTAATTCCAAGAAGGCCGCATATGACCAAAGTTCGCTATTATATATAACTAATTCTTCCTATATCTCACTTGAATTTATTATAATTTTAATTTTTTTTTGTTCCGAACAGAAATCGAAAATTGTTGCCAAGAGCGCCCCCCATGAACTGCCTGCAGACCATGCGGAACAACTCCATCAAGCTCCAACTCTTGCAGATCCTGTTGAATTCTTAGCAGACACAGATCCTGCTGGTAGTATGATCGGAATGTCCGAACCAGAACTGGAGTTAAAACGTTGTCCCAAGCCCGAATTGAAGTTCGAAAACTCATTGCCTGGATTTATGTTGCCATATATAGAAGATGTTCGCGATGTCAAGGCCGACGGAAATTGTGGATTTAGGGTTATCACACACAGCCTTGGTATGGGGGAAGATCAATGGATGCAAATCAGAAGAGATTTGTTGGTTGAACTCGGTACAAATTACGTCTACTACATTCTATTATTTGGGAGTATTGATCGGATTGTTGAGCTCCGAAAAGCACTTAATTATTTTCGGGACTTTCCAAAGGCCGACTATTGGATGACGATGCCGGACATGGGACATATTGTCGCTTCCCGTTACAATGTAGTTATTTTTTTCTTATCCAACGCGCAATGCCTTACTTTTTTGCCACTCAGAACTCCTCCTCCTGCCGCAAATATCCAATGCAAAGAAGTGACCATGGCATTCGTTGTGGACTGTCACTTTGTACATGTAAGCACAATTCATTGTTGTTAAATTTAGTTTGATTTAACTAATAATATGCTTATATATGGTTATTACATCTTTACTATTAGGCGTCATTGAAAGAACTTCATCCCATCCCTCAAATTGCATTGACTTGGCACCGACACCATGATCCCATTGCACAAGGATGGGAGGTACCGTACTTACAACGGATTGAACAGTTCAAAGGGATTGTACTATCTTCGGTTGCTACACAAGATGTTATTGAGTTGTAATTTAATTTTGTTACTCGCAGACGTGTTAATTTTGGGTTTTAATTTGATGTATCCGTATATCAGTGTGTTAGTTAACTACTGTATCATAGTTGTGAAATTAACCATATTTTTTGGAAAATTGTATAATTAAATGTATTTAAGCGCAATTAATATGGTGTTACATTGGGTTGACTAATGATTTACCAATTTATTATGTAAAATATTGGGTAAGATAGCGGGTTGCTTGAATGGCCGTCGTTCGGACTGTCAGTCCGAATGAAACCCGGCTGTTCGGACTGACAGTCCGAACAGCCGAGTTTCTCGGACTGACAGTCCGAACGAAATCCGACTGTAACCCGGCTGTTCGGACTGTGAGTCCGAACAGCCAGGTTTCGTTCGGACTGACAGTCCGAACGACGGCCATTCGTTCGGACTGGCATTCCGAACAGTGGCCATCAACTCGGCCTCCAAATATTCCAGTCGTTAATTGATTTATTTAATTGTAATGAAGGTATTTATATATTATTATTGGAATTTACGTAAGCAAGCAAGAAAACATACAATGAAATACCGAAACACATCACCAACCCATTGATACACTGATACATCAGTCACTGCAATACAATGATACACATACACACAATGATTTAACCGATGTAATGAAATAATGGGACATGACTACTCCGATACATTGATATTTCGACACAACTCTGATACAATGAAATAGTATTTATATTAAAACGAGGAAAAACGAACAAGAGAGATCATTACATAGAAAAAAAACCATTAATTTAACATAACTTGATATGTTTGCAAGAAATAATTTTACACCGGCCACTTCATGTTACATACATGATCCATATCATTACATAACTCGTGCAATGATCACTGTCTCCTTGTTTTTCTCGGGGATTACGTCTGCTTCTGGTTCGAGTCATAATTGTCGTATCGGGTGCATTAGGAGTGGATTGATCTGGTGTAGGTTCCTCCACTTGCTCTTGTGGTGGTTCTTCTGGCTGAGTGTAACCGTTAGCACTGTTTTGATCTTCGCAAGTGCAGTAAATAACAATTCAGATCGCTTCTTGAATACCTTATCCCCTTGCGCAAGTAATGGATCGATTATTGCTTCTATACGTGTATATCTATGTTATATTAGTGGACGGAAAAACAATAAGCAACAGAAAAACTGGTTAACCGTATTGAACATTAAAGTATGAAGATATATGGTTATTACCTCATCATCGACATTTGCCCGGGTTGCTTGAATTCCTTCCTCTGCTGGGGGTTCATCTGGTGCTACTCCAAGGAAGCGCTGTGAAACTTTAGAGAACCAAGAAATATAATCTGACGTGCAATCAGATGGGTAGTCAGCAATAGACCCACGGTGCTCCAGAAACAATACGTGATCATACCAATTTATCCACATCTCCTCAATGTGAGTGTATTTTACCACATAACTATTAGCTGTTATACCCCGTGCTTCACGTAATGCTAAGAATGGTGGAGGTGGAACATACTGTTGACGACCAAACTGCCTTAGTACTCGCACTGGATGATACGGCTCAATCACGCTCAAAATCTTCAACGTACCCATAAAAAATGTAATTTCTCTGAACGGATATTTATCTCTATAATTTCGATATGGATCACAATCAACCTGCATGTACGTTGGATACAAAGAAATAAATTAGTTACTGTTACAAAAAATTGCAAACTAAATAAGTATATGAAAAAAGGGGGAAATATTACCTGGTTGCCTGTGAGTTTATCTAGACTTGACTGAATAGACTGCACATGTGATTGGGAGATATTGTGATCCCGTCTGCTCTTCCAGCGACAAGCAAGTGGATCACCGATGGTAAAAGATAGGTTCGAGACCGGCATAAAACTTGGGAAATGAGCAAATATCCAAGCCTGTAGTAGTGTCAAATACCCCGCAATCTGAGCAACGTTAGCTCGGGAAGCAAGCCCAAGCTGCCTATATAACCATGCAAGAGCACCAACACCCCATGCGAACGTATGAATATCTTCGAGATCATGCAGCAATGGTAAGTAATCAATGGAAACTCTCGTACAACTCTTGTCAGCAAAGAGCGTGCAACCAAGAAGATAAAGTAAATAAGCCCTTGCAGCACACCGAATCCTATGTTCGGTGTCAGTATCGACAACCCCGTAGAATCTTTCTCGTAACCAATCTAGTCGAACCGATGCACCGCCTTTGGTATTGAGCTCATTCCACGCTTCATCATAACTGACGCCCAAGGAATGAGTAATTGTATCAGCAGTTTTACGTGAAACAGCTGATACTTGTTGGCAGACGGATTTTCCAACAACAGGTAAGTCAAGTAAACAGGAAATATCATCCAACGTGATCGTCATCTCACCAAATGGCATATGAAATGTATTTGTTTCAGGATGCCATCTCTCAACAAATGCACTAAGCTCAACAGCACTAATGTACTGGTAGGAGCATTTCACCAATGGATACAATGAAGACCCACGTACTAATTCCATGAAACGGGTGTTTGGCTCAGGTGTTAACAATGACCATGCACTTATTTTTCTACAGTGACTAATACATCGAAGTGGATCTCGTTCCTGTATATATACTATAGTCTTAACATATGCACACACACACAGTAGAGTAGTTTAAGCTTTAAAACGGAAATATTACCTCATCTTTTAAAACGAAGAAAGCAACGTGCGTCTTGAAACTCTTCAGTACTGATAAATCAACTGGACCCCGGTAATTTGACCCATGAAGATCATCTTCAGAGCCTTCTGCATCAGTATTCCCTTCTTCTACTCTTTCACTATCATATCTAATCAAATTCGGAGTTTCTATATTTATTTCAGTATCAACGGACACTTCGTTTGCTCTCTCTCGTATCGGCCGTTGGATTTGTGGTCGAGATGCTGCTTTCTTCCTCCTTAACGAGGCCGTCGGTCGAATGCGAGAAGATTCTGCCGGATCCATCTATGTAACACAAAGATATTTCATTTATGGAAACATTTTATCAAAGCAATAAATTTTCTATGAGCAAAGAAGTAGTAATAAAGTATAATTTGTTACAAATATCATATTTTATCTATTTATTTTCGACTTCTAAATTAATTATTAAATTTTAATATTAAGACCTACAATTAGAAAATAACTACTTGTTTCGCAAATTTTACAACTACGATTACAATATTATACTTTTTTCCTAATTATAATCTAAATATTAAATAAACAAAATTATCCAAAAAATTGTACTCGTTTAGAATTTTCCGAATGTAAATTATTATCAAACTATACAAGAAGTTTTCAGTTTTCAAGACAGTTACAAAGCATATAAGAATAAATAAAATAAAACAAAATTAAATTTAAATTAAAGGAGGCTTACAGTAGAGCTCAAAAATCCTGAACCGAGAAGAAATCAGGCAGTTGAGGGTTGGGTGTGACAGCGGACACTGGAGGCAGACGATCGGGGTGTGGCAGCGGCGGGTGGGGGCGGAGCTGGGTGGGGCGGGCAGAGGGTTGGGGGGCTGGGTGGAGGCGGGTGGGGGGGGGGGGAGGGGGTAGGGGCGGAGAATGTGGGTCGGGCGGAGCCGGGTGGGGGCGGAGGGGGATGTGGGGGCGGGCGGAGGCGGGTAGGGGCGGAGGGGGTAGGGGCGGGCGGAAGGGGTAGGGGCGGGCGGATCTGGTTGAGGGCGGAGGCGGGCGGAGAAGAGAGCGCCGGGGAGGAGATGGGTGAGGGCTGGGGTCGGACAGAGCTGGGTGGGAGTGGGGTGGCGGCGGCGGGGGGGTTTGGGAAGGAGAAGAGAGCACCGGGGGGTTGGGAAGGAGAAGTTCAGGGGGAGAGAGAGTGAGATGCGAGATATAGTAGAAGGGTAATTTGGGAATAAATATGTGCTCACTAAGAAGTTCTCCTCTTTTCTTAACTTAAACTGGGCTCACTAGGAAATCTGGGCTCACTAGGAAAAATCTTGTGCCCCTTTAGAAGTTCCCCACGTCACTGGGAATCTGGGTGGAATTTTCTAGAATTATGCTTCCTTGTTATCCGGATCCGCGACCCATTACGGAACCAGACTTCATAGGCCCCAAGTCTTTCTCAGATACAAAATCAAAAATAAAAAATCACAGCTCTAAACAGATATTCAATCGATCTCAAGTTTCTTGTAAGCGTATTATTACGAGCGGCTCAATTTCCACAAACTACAGCTCCAATCAAGTCCCAAACTTTCCTTCTAACCCAATGGACACGAATCAAGGAGGAGAGGATGTGTACTCGGTGTGGGCCCTCCCTCCGCCGGAGGTCCGCGACCGGATCAAGGCCCTGATGTCGAAGCTCCGATCCGAATTCGACGGGCCCGAGTTCGACCCCCACATCACCGTCGTCGGAGCCACCCCCCTCACCCGCGAATCCGCGGTCCAAAAACTCAGATCCGCATCCGAGTCGCTCTCCCGCTACACGGCCCGCGTAGCCGCCGTCGCACGCGGCGGGTTCTTCTACCAGTGCGTCTACCTCCTCATCGAGCCCACTCCCGAGGTCACACTCCTGTAACCTAGTTATTTATTTATTTATTTGCAGAATTTTCCAGAAGTGCCCTTGCGGTTTTACTTAATTAGTGAAATGAAACAATTAAGAGTTAATTACAGTCAGAACCTCGTAACATCTGACACTTCTGAATTCTGAATTTTGAAACTCTCAAAAAATTCTTTGTACTTTTAACATTGTTATTGTACTTTTAACATTGTTAATGAGGCTTGTCATTTTTACTTTTGTGCACTTTTATTCTCAAATTTCTATTCTATTCTCGTCTTTTCCTTTGACTAGCCCTCTCTCTCTCTCCTCTCTCTCCCCCCTCTCATTCACTCCCACTGCCTCTCTGACTGGGAGAGAGGGACAGAGGGAGAGTGACTGAAAGAGGGATAGAGCGGAAGAGAGAAGGGAAAAAAAAGAGAGGGAGTGTGTTGGTTAAAGGAAGAGATAAATGTAGAATAGTAATTTGAGGGATACGAATATATTTTAGTTAAAAGGAGAGTAAAAATAACTGTTGTTTTGTTTTTGCACAGAAATATCCACCTATTTTTGTTTTTTTATTTTTTTAATTTCAACTCCTACTCTTCTAAACTAAACTAATCGCTATGCATTTAAATGTGGCTGCTTAGCAAATATTAAGGGATGAATATGGGCATGGCTAGCCAAATATCTAATGGGCTGATCTGAAAAGTTACAGCTCATGCCGCTGGACCAAAACTCTAAAAGCATTATGGGCTTTATGCGACGGAATTCTTTTTTTCAGAAAAATTACGATTAAATACGCACCCGATGGGATTTGAATGGGTTGCTCTGCTACAATATTAAAGTTCTACTATCATTCCAAAAAACTCTAAAATTATAGTGAGAGTTTTTTTTTTTTGAGGTTAAAACGGTGAGCAATAAGGCCTCCGTGTTCTATTAATAAGCCATAACAGAACGGGTTACATTAACACAAACTAGAGTGGGGTTTATAACCCACCTAGACATAAAAATAACAAAGTCAAAATACAAAATAAAACAAACAAAACAAAATCCACTGCCTTCGATATTGTCATCTGATCATCTTATCACGGTCAACTCTACCCTGCTCCTGTGTGTAAGTCTTCATTCTCCAGTCCCTCCCTGATCTTCTTTCTCTGTATCATGTTCTTCAGAAAGGCACAATTTTTTCCTGTCTGAGAGAAGACCTGTCCAGAAATGTATATCAATATATGTGTGACAAAAACATGTAAATATGGAATGCTTTTGCTGTCGGAAAATCCTATTATTTCTTTCTCTCCATATATTCCAGCATACTGCTGCAATCACTAAGTGACAGATATGAGCACCATGACGTGTCTTCTTACTAACTACTTTGTAGCATATGTTAGCCATCTCGGACCGTCTGAATGTAAGTTCTATATCTACCACACACTTCTCCCATAGACAGGATAGTGAGAGTTGATGAAATTGTTTTGTATTCTAACATAAACGAAGCCTATAATTTTGGTTGAATCATGTCAATGGGCATTTATCAACTGTGACGCGTAATTAGATAGAGAAATGGGTTTAGCAATCTTCAATCTTCAATTTTTGCTAGAGCATAATGTTAAAAAAATGTTCTAGAGGTCAAGGGTTCAAACTCCATCTGCATAATAAAATGTAAGGAACTGGTATATAAGATTGGTTGCGACCTTTCCTCAAAAATAATTTTAAAAAACAACCTTCAATTTTGTGAAAGAAGTTAGCCGAATCGATAACATCCCATATCCTCTCAAGATGGTTCTAGACTTGATAAATTAACTTGGATAATTAATTAGGCTACATTCTTAATGCCAAAAAGAAAAAAACAGCCTCAATTTTTGAGCAATTAGCTCTCTGTAGCGCATTGGTGAAAACTATGGAAGAAGTCATGGATCACTTGCTTGGTTGCATCAGGCTACGACCTTGAAAGGGTGAATTAAGATGGGGATCGTAACCACATTTGTTGAGAAAACATAGCCTTCCATTTTAGTGCTTTTATGAATTAATATGTAAGAAAATTATATGAAATTGTTAGTTATAACGGAATACTAAACTAACACTCTACAGGGGTCATATGTTCCGATATTTTGGTTAGCTTATCAATATTTATATATGTATGTTTAATTTAAACAAATATATATATATATATATATATATATATATATATATATATATATATATATATATATATATATATATATATATATATATATATATATATATATATATATATATATATATATATATATGGACATGATCTATTTATATTACTAATCAAAATCCAAACTTAAAAGTTTTGAGAGAATTTTAAACTGGAACTGATCTGGGAGCTTAGTGAATGAAATTGAACAGTTGAACATGAAAATTTAATTCAGGTTAGTTTTTTTTTTTTTTTTCATTTTAAGTTTATTAGCCATATCATCCGGGCAGTTCTATTATCAAGGCGTGCCATGTTAAAGGCCGCACAGGATATGGTAATTTTTCCGTGCATTGTGACTTCAAATTTTGTAGTGTGTCAGTGAGTCATGTCATGTTGCAATGTGTGGGATTGTCCGAACAACCTAGACTATTGGCCTTTGTTTCCTCCATGTATTCCAGCTCTAGGTCCCTAATGCGAGTAAAACGTCACGCTAGTTTGCTAGAGGAAATGTATGAGATACGAGCTGCTACTGGAAAACTATTGGTGTGCTTTTGTGAATTCCCAAGTGAACAAGTCCTTGCCCGATTGCTAAAAGTTATTGAGTATCCCATGTAACTTATTAATGAATGCATAAATGTGGAAGAGCACATCACAGTCCAACTTACATGTTATCCTTACTTTATAAAGAAATAAAAAGCTTACACATTTTCTAATTCTGTTAGTTGTTCCATGTTGCAGGTGATGGAGGCTTGTGCCCATTGTTCTGGTCACTTTGGATACGAGGCCTCAACACGTGAGATGATTTTTTGATGTTTTTACATATATCTTTGGTCTTTCTTGAAACAAGAAATGCAATACCTAGTGTGATTATTAATGGTGATGGACTGAATTTAATTGACCAAATTACTTAATTAATGGTGATATTCATCTATTTTTGGTTCAATTTCAGCTAGTTTTTAACAGTATCAGTAACATCTAGGTACAACTGCCATCACTAACGAGTTATCATGATTACCATTTAGAATGGAGAAATGCTATGAGTAGCCCTTTTGAGTACGCATTTGAGTGATTCTCACAAATGTCAAAAGTGATTTGCAAGGATAGGCTCTTTGACCTAATCAACTGCAATTTTAAAAACCATCCATTTTTTTCAGCTGAAAATGGTTGGAGTACTCAATTGCGTACTTGTATGGTTGCACATAGCAATGCTATCTATAATACTATTGAAATTTAAAAAAATGTGAAAATTCAGCTCATCATAATGTCTAGCCTGAATCCTGAACTGAAATTTCTGAACAATTCAGCTAAATCATATTTAGAAGCCTGAGTCCTGAACCAAAATTCTGAACAGTTCTGATGTTGTCCAGTTTAAATTACAGCTTACATGCCACACTTGAGCATTCTCTATGGGGATCTGACGGAGGAGGAGAAGGAAAAAGCCCGAAAGCGAGCTGAGGAGTTGGATGAAGGGCTCGTTGGCCTGACGTTTGAGGTATCTTCAATTGGCCTCTTCAAGACCGATACAGAGGATAAGACCTTGAAGTCATGGGAGATGATAGAGATCTGCAAACTAAAGTAGATTAACTCTTGTGCCTGGCAAACTTGCATTTCCTCGTGTGGCTATGTGCATGTTTGTGTTGTTAATTTTGCTTTCGACTTTGGAATAACTTGGAGAAAGGGAACTTGTTCATTGTTGGTGAGTGCTCGCTTGCTTTATGATGGAATTTATTCATCTTATAATGTTTGGAATAATTATTTGCTCAGGCAGTGCGTGAGTTTTTTTATTTTTTATTTTTAGTAGTGGTTTTGTTGTGTGGCTTGTTTGTCAAAAAATTCCTCTCCTTTCCAAAACTTATTAAACTAGAAACAATGAAAATGTATTTTGCCAGCATAGAAGTCATGAGAGTTGAAATGGGCAATGAATCATTGTTTGTCCAATATTACAAGAATTAAATAAATCATTATTCTTTGCTCATGGTTTTCCCGTATGCTATATAGCGAGATACTTGGAAAATTTCGTATTTGAATCTATTTTGTTAAACACAAAATGGAAACACAAGTAACTCCCTAGGAGTCATCAAAATGCCGCTCCAGACCGCTATGTTCTTTACCATGACCATGGCATTTTTGCTAAAGCATAATTTCAACGATTATAGCCTCTTATAATGAAAAAACTAGAAACATTCATCATTGCGAGCTTTAACCGCCATTGAGAAAAATTATTGTGCCAAATAACCTTCGCATCTAGGTGCCCTCACATATTATAAAATTAGTACATATATTGCCTTCAAATCTAACTTTTAGCTTCATTAGTTTTAAGCAATTATGTGCATAATTGTCTTTTAAAGTCGTACCAAGACTTTTTTTTTTTTTTTTTTTTGGGAGAAAAAAGTTACTTAAAGAACTACTTTCATAATAGGTTTATATTGTTTTTATGGGACCCAAAACTTCTCATTTCTCATGAATGAGTTAGTTCAACCATTAACACCCCGGTAGAATAGTCATATTTTCTCCTTTTGGAAACCCAAACCAAATAAAAGACCAATCCGTTTAGCCTAACTACAAGATCACATCTTGAATACTAGATACAAAATCAACAATTACAACAAAAAATAAATTATATTAAGATAACATAAAATCAAATAACAATAATAAAAATAAGAGAAAGTAAAACTAAATAGATCATTGCTTGTGAAATTAGGGGAGTTTCCAAAAGAGCACACCATTTTTCCTAGTGAGCCCACTTTATAAAAGCCCGGCAAAGGCAAAAGAAAAAAATACTGAGAAGTGGTCTCACTAGGAAAATTGGTGTGCTCCTTTGGAAACTCCCAAAATTACGGGTTGTTTAGTTAACATTTACAACTCGTAAGATGGATGGCTTACAATTGTTTTTACTGCAAATGGAGTTTTTCCATTGTTTTGACTGCAATTGCAATTACAAAATTTTACAATTAAAATTGTAACCACTTATGCACTTGTAATAAATATACTTGCCGGAAAAAATATGTATGATAACTTGCAGCTCTAATTTGTAAACAAAAGTTATATTGTTGGTAAATGCGATATTTCTCATAACTTTTGAAAATATTAAATTAAAACTTAAATATTGTTACAACTCTAATTACTAATTTTTACTTCTAATTCAAACACAATAATACAAATTGTTCCAGTAATTTTTACTACTATATTTTTACTTATAATAATATAGATTGTAACTTATTATACTATCCATTTAAAAAGCCCTAGGTGTCATGGTCATCTTTCAAGTCAACAATTTATTTATATTTAAAAATAAAAGCTCTGACACCTCCACCAATTGAGAATTCTATTTGCACATGGAAATTTACTCCTAACACACTATTTTAAAATTTATAAATAATTACAAATTTATTTTTTAAGACTAATTAACCCTTTAAATTCTAAATTAAGAATTCTTAAAATTGAAAACTACGACTAATTATTTTCCTCCTCTAATTTTTCTTTAGACTCATGAATAACCATCTTCTGCCATGACATTTTAGATATGGATCTTTATATTGCCAACGTTGATCACTCGGCCTTCAAGCCCAGTTTGGTTTTTTTCTTCCCTGCGAGTGGCTTGAATCTCCACATGAGTGCAAGTTCCAAGCAAATGTCAGATGCTGTGTTTTTTTTTTTTTTTTTATCGGGAGAAGAAAAGAAGGTATCAAAGCTCGCTCGCTCTCAATCTCTCCTCTCTCTCTCTCTCTATATATATATATATAATTTTTTAAAGAGAGGCGGGAGGCTTTGTCTTTAGTGCTTTGTGTCTTTAATTGCATAAATTTTGTAAATTTGCAGCATCCCAAGCTATTAATTAGTAGGAAACTACCAGCAGTAGGTAATTAAAAAAAAAAAAATGAGATTTTTAAGACCTTGACGTCTTCTACGTCTGAAGGAGAAACCGGTGGCTGTCGGAGAGAGAACCACCGCCGTTGAGTGGGCCGCTGCTTTGCGAGAGGCGACCGGAGGTCAGCTGTGACACACTGACACTTCCTGAAAACAAAAAAATAAAAATAAAAATAAAAATATATCAATTTTTGGATGATAAAGTTTTTATTTTTTTGATGAACTATATGATGAAAACGAAGACAAGATGTTTTGAGAAATGAACAAAAAAAAAATTGCTTGAAACAGTTCACAGATTGAATGAACAAAAAAGTGTTTTATTGAAAAAAAAAAAATCTAGTTTTTTAGCATTGCGAATCTGAGATGATAGCTGAGTTACAGCAGAATAAGGAAAAAGAATGCTCCTTTTTAATAAAATATGATTTTTTTTTTCCAATCTAAAATTTGTGTAGAAATTAGAAGGAACCCAAAAGCTAAAATCAAATAAAAATTTTAAAAGAAACTCAGACTGTGACATTATTCTCTCCAAGACCAACTGCGAAGTCGCTGAAGAAGCGAAGGATAAATTATTCCCAGCAACGGCGGCCACCGCAGCATCCTCATCGATCTCCTCCGGTACCGCCTCCGACGCGTTAGCGGAGCCAAGGCTTTTGTTTTGAGACCTGCATCGCGGATACGCTCCAGGATCGAGAGAGGAACTCCATTGGGTCGGTTTGAAGTTAAATAAAAAATTTTGAACGAAAATGTTAGTATTTTAAAAGAAGAGTATGGTGTGAAAAATAATCGGAATGTCAGAGAATTTCCAAAGGAGCACATTTTTTTCCTAATGAGTCTATTTTGTTTAGTGAGCACACTTTTTTTTTTAATAAAGAGTATTTTACCTAGCGAATATACTATTAATTTTTAAAACACTCGCTTAGCGAATATACTATTAATTTTTAAAACACTCGCTCATCGCCACCGCCGTTGCTCTGCCGTTGCTCTGCCTTTGCTGCTCAGCCCGACCTCTGCTGCAGATCGTTGCCTCCTCCTCCACTTGCTGTCTCCATAGCTCGCCTCCTTCTCCCCTCCTCCGTCTCCGCCTTCGATATAGACTATTTTCTGCTGCAGCCTCCGGCGATGCATGTAAGAAAGAGAAGGAGAAGAGAGGTTAATAATAAAGGTATTTAGGTAAAAAAAAAATCAAAGATAAATTTATAATATTAAAAAAAAATTAAGTGCGCTCACTGGGAACAAAAAAAAGAAAAGAGGTGGGCTTCTCTAGAAATTCCCAGTAAATTGGAATTTACCCCGTCAATTCCAATTCCGTTTCCAACACGGAAGGAGACAAAGAAACAAAAAAAACAGAAGGAAATTAACAATAAGAAGCATGTTTCTATTTTTCAAGTTTTATATGAATTAAAGAGCACACTATTTTGCCCCGTTCAAATTTCTCCTAACGCACAAAGAACAGCACAGAATGGGAGAAGAGGATTACTCGGTGTGGGCCTTACCGCCACCCGAGGCCCGCGAACGGATCAAGAGCCTGATGTCGGCCCTCCGGTCCGAGTTTGGCGGGCCGGAATTCGACCCGCACATCACCCTCGTCCACGCCACCCGCGTCACCCGCGAATCCGCAACCCGCTATCTCAAATCTGCATCCGAAAGCCTCTCCCCTTACACGGCCCGTGTCGTCGCCGTGCGCGGCCGCCACCTCCTCTACGAGCCCACTCCCGAGGTCAGAAGAAGGCCCTCCATTTTCTGCTATAAATTTTTAGCGCTTAGAAATTCTTGATTGCTTTCCCCCAAAACAAAAAAAAGCATCTTATTGTGTGCAAACGCCTAGATGGGGCTTTGCTTGTAAATAGGTAATCTCATAGGAGGTTCTTTGCATAAAGTATTTTTAATTATTGAATTTTCTTTTCTCTGTAGGCGATGGAGGCCGGTGCTCGCTTCTGTAGTCACTTCGGATCCAAAAACCTAGGAGGCAAGTTACATTTTTTTTTCCTTTTTTTTTATTTATTAATTTATTAAACTCGGGGCTACAATTAATATTCCCAGGATGATATAATAATATTGAGGTTGGGTAATTATTATAGAATAAATAATTAAAGACGAACTATATTATAAAATATTTGGGAAAAAATTCATTTTGTAATCATGATATTGATGAAATCCTTAATTTATTTAGGATGATTATTTCAGATATTGGTCAAAATTAAAACTGTCGGGAACTTTCTTGGAAATTATCAAATTGTCTAACTTCGGGAGTTTCTAAAGGAGCACACCATTTTTCCTCCTAATTTTTCTACTGAGCACATCTTCTCGTTTTGAAAAGAGAAAATTTTTCCTAATAAGCATACTGCTTATCCCCAAAAATCCCTCTATCTCCTTTCATCCACAACCCACCACGTTTCTTTAGCAGTTCTCTCTCTAATTCCTCTCACTTGTAGCCCCGCTTTGCTCTGCCGCCAACCGCAGCTCGCTGCGCTCCCCGCCCCTCAATAGGTTTAAAGATTTTTTTTTTTTTTTTTTTTAACTGAACAACTTCGCTGGTTAGGGGTAGAGAGGGAGAAGCGAGGTTGAACATAAGAATAGTTCTGTTCAAAAAGAACTATGGCAAACTTATAATATTAATCAACCTTATAAGTATGCTCATTATATATGCTCTTCCTGAAATTCCCTTCAACTTTTACTCATTTTGGGATTTTCTAAACGAGCACACACTTGTCTTAATGAGCTTCCTAAATTTGTAAAAAATTTATAAATTTGTCATTTTAGTTTGTGACTTTGTTTTTCTGTCGTGGAAATTAACCTTTAACAATTAGAAGACGGTTCGTGTACTAATCCCAACTAAAAAAAAAATATGTTCAATGGTGTGCTCGTTTAGTCATTTCCATAATGGCCTAAACTGACCCAAATTTCTCCCAACATTGCAGCATATACGCCGCACTCGAGCCTTTTATATGTTGATCTGCCGGCAGAGGAGTGGGAAAGGGTTGAGAAGCGGGTGGCGGAGTTGGACAAAGGGATAATCGGCCTGACCTTCGAGGTATCTTCCCTCGGCCTCGCCAAGACCGACACCAAGGATACGAGCTTGCAGTCATGGGAGGTGGTGGAAGTCGTGAAGCTCCAGTAGATTTGATCTCATTGTGATTCTCTTGTGTTGTTGAGTTTTCAGAATAAGTGCAAGAGCGAAACTTGAGACTGCGGGTGAAATGTTTATTTACGAATTATTATTGTAGATTTCAACAACAATTACATCATTACTATGCAAATTTACTCCATAGTACGTAGATGGTAAGCTTTAGGTAATTATCATGCGCAATTTTATTGCTTAGTATAACGTTGCTCGTATACGAAAATGATGAATTTGTTGGATAAATTTATGTTGTTTTAGATTAATATGGACAGAATTATTATTGTAATTAATTAAAATATTTGTTGTATATTTCAATCAGAAATATTGTTAGACAATATTAAAAAAGAAGTACGAATTGATATTGTGTATAAAAGCAGTCTATATTTTTCAGATTTGAATTAGAAATATATATACATATAAATCTTATTACCTACTGTTGTTTACAGATAATTATTTAAATTAAAATTGTTTATCTAGTTTATTATTCTAAGAAAAAAACAGAATAAACAGAATTACAGAATTAGAATACTTTACTGATTGAAGGATGAGCGTATGCAAAAAATTGATGTGGATTTGATGATGACAGGAAGATGATCGAGGCTAGTGTTGGACACTATCTTCTTAGAATCAATTCGTCCTCCACCGTTTTGCTTCTGGATTACTGTGGGCGTCGGTCTCCCAGGATACAACGATCGGTCTGCAACAGGAAGGAAGCTGTAATCTTGTTGCTCTAGCGAATCTAATAAAAAATACTCTCTATTCGTGTATGGTGTAATGCAACACTGAACTGAGAAAGAACTGTTCTTCTGAAAACAGAAACCTTCTATATGAATGACAAAGTTTCTGTCTGCAGAAGAAGGGAAGGGAAAAAAGATTCTTAAGAAAAAAAATTCTTATCTCTTCGCACGACTCTTTGCCCTCGCACTTGCGGTGCTTAACACCACCCGTGGTGCTCAAGATTTCTCCTCTTCTTACATAAACAATGACATAGAATAAACAATCATATATACACCCACATCCTAGCAACACTTTATCCGATATGGAACTATTTTTTCCTCTTTACTTTTTGTTCCCTTTACTATTTACTCATTTTTGAAACCATTTTCCATTCCCTAATTCATTTATTTTTGAACTAGTGAATTGGATCAAAAATTTAATATTCAAACATACGTGAATTCAATAAAATTCTGATCATTGATGCTAATCGCATGAAATACTCGGCGACTGTATCAATTTATTTATTTATTTATATATTTTAGCGGACACCTTCATAAACGAGAGAACATCTTTTAAAGGGGAAAAAGAATACTCGACTTTATTAATAAAAGAAAAATAACTCTCTCTCTCTCTCTCTCTCTCTCTCTCTCTTCCCCAACTAAAAATTATCCAACTTTGACTAGCTCATTTTAAAAATCAGGAATTTGTAGTTAGGACAAAGAATTATGAAATTACTTCATAACAAAACATCCTTATTTGCTAAGGTCGACATTGAAATGTTGGAGTAAAACTTATTCGGACAAACTTGCGCTCTCTCCTGGTTAGGGATGGTAATAAATGCATCCATCGATCAATTTTTTGATTGCCTATACAAAATTTTAATTTTTTTTTATTTAAACGGCGAGGTAAAACACTCTTCATTCTATTAATGAAAAATAACATAACAAGGATAGAAAGTACAAAGCTAAAAAACAACAACAGTTAGCAAAGGAGAAGCTCTTCCCCTTACAAGTTTAGTACAAACTCCAAAACGTAAAGGTAAACAAAATACATGTGTCTTCTATATAAGACAGATGTGTCCGTGACATCACCACGCATTCTTCATCGGGTAGGTGTCACTCTCTGTTGGCATTAGTTTGTTAGGCTTTCTGTTTTCTTATTTTTAAGTTTTCGTTCAACAGGTTTGTTAATAAAGTCCTATTCTTCAGGGACTTGCAGATAGGATTTAGATTTTTTCTAGTCACCACGTTGTAGGCCGTGTAAAACTTGGTTCTTGTTATTGCTTTGATTTGTTGGTATTGTAAGGCTATAAAGCCAACAGCTTGTTTTTTGATTCAATAAGATATTCCTTCAGCAAATCAGTTTTGTGTGTGATAGTGTTTTTGGAGTTCACCAATTGGTATCAGAGCTCCGAATAGGGGCCTGATAAGGAGTGTGAAAGAGGTGTCTAAGTGAAACACGAGAGATTGAGAGGGAGAGAAACACAGAGTGATTGTGTGTGGAAAACTCGTGGTAGGGTTTTTGAGATGTCGATCTCATCAACAGAGAAGTTTGTGCAGGCATCCATTCCTAGATTTGATAGTCATTATGACCATTGGTCTATGTTAATGGAAAACTTCTTAAGAAGCAAGGAGTATTGGAGTCTGATAGATGAGGGAATTCCAGCGCTGGCTAAAGGGTCGACAGCAACTGAGGCACAGCGAAAAGCAGTGGATGAAGCAAATCTTAAAGACTTGAAGGTCAAGAATTTTCTGTTCCAAGCAATCGACAGAGAGATCATGGAGACTATTCTTGACAAAGGAACATCCAAAGCCATATGGGATTCAATGAGACAGAAGTATCAGGGCTCAACAAAGGTGAGAAGGGCGCAGCTGCAGGCCTTAAGAAGGGAGTTTGAGCTGCTAGGCATGAAGGAGGGTGAGAAGGTGGACAGCTATGTCTCAAGAACCCTAACTGTGGTGAACAAAATGAAGGTACATGGAGAGCGAATGGAGCAGAATGTGGTGGTTGAAAAAATCCTGAGGTCCATGACATCCAAATTTAATTATATTGTGTGTTTGATAGAAGAGTCGAATGATCTTACCACCATGAGTATTGATGAACTTCATGGGAGCCTGTTAGTTCATGAACAGCGGATGCAAGGGTACCAAGAGGAAGAGCAGGCGTTAAAGATCACCTATGATGACAAGGCAGGAAGAGGAAGGGGTAGAGGAGTGTTTAGAGGAGGTCGAGGCAGAGGAAGGGGAAGACAGCCCTTGAACAAGGCCATCATCGAATGCTTCAAGTGTCACAAGTTGGGACACTATCAGTATGAGTGTCCGGACTAGGAGAAAAAGGCTAACTATGCTGAGTTAGATGAAGAAGAAGAGCTCTTACTAATGTTCTATGTCGAGCTGCATCAAACTAAGAGGGAAGAAGTTTGGTTTCTCGACTCGGGCTGCAGCAATCACAAGACAGGAAACAGAGAATGGCTCTCGGAGCTAAATAAGGGCTTTCGGCAGATAGTAAAACTCGAAAATAACACCAGAATGGCTGTTGTGGGAAAAGGAAGCATTCGCTTGCTTCATTCAGGTAATATCAGATGTTTATTATATTCCTGAGCTTAAAAACAACTAGTTGAGCATTGGACAACTTCAAGAAAAAGGGTTATCCATTTTGATTCAACATGGAACTTGCAAAGTATATCATCCTAGGAGAGGATTAATTATGCACACTGATATGAGTGGGAATAGAATGTTTTATTTGTTAGCTTCTATGGCGCCGAAAGTTTCTGCATGTTTTCAAGCTGAGTCAGAAAATGAGTCACACCTTTGGCACTGTCGATTTGGGCATTTGAATTACAAGGGACTGAGAACGCTCTCTCATAAGAAGATGGTCGATGGTTTGCCCCTTCTCAAGACACCGGAAAAACTATGCACATATTGCTTAATCGGTAAGCAACACAGAGAGACTATGCCGAAAAAGAGTTTGTGGAGAGCATCAAATAAGCTTCAACTCGTGCACGCAGACATATGTGGGCCTATCAAACCATCTTCAAACAGTGACAAGAGGTGTGTCTTAAGTTTTATCGATGATTTTACTCGTAAAACTTGGATTTACTTTTTACATGAAAAATCAGAGGCACTTGCTATGTTTAAGAGTTTTAAAGTTTGTGTTGAAAAAGAAATTGGTGCGTATATAACCTGCTTGAGAACAAATAGAGGTGGTGAGTTTACTTCAAACGAATTTGGAGAGTTTTGCAAGGCTCAAGGCATATGTAGACAGCTGACTGCAGCTTATACTCCTCAGCAAAACGGAGTTGCTGAGAGGAAGAACAAGACGATAATGAACATGGTCCGATCTATGTTGGCTAAGAAGCAAGTTCCCAAAGTGTTCTGGCCCGAAGCTGTGAGATGGAGCGTTCATGTCCTTAATAGGTGTCCTACAGTAGCTGTGCAAAACAAAACTCCAGAAGAAGCATGGAGTGGTGTGAAACCAACAGTGGAGTATTTTCGAGTCTTCGGATGCGTAGCCCATGTCCACATACCAGATCAGAAATGAGCAAGTTGGATGACAAGAGCAAGAAGTGCGTTTTGTTGGGGGTAAGCGATGAATCGAAGGGCTATAGACTGTTTGATCCGGTCTCCAAGAAAATCATTGTTAGTAAAGACGTGGTATTTGAAGAAGGAGAAAGTTGGAATTGGGGCAGAACTGAAGAAGAATGCAAGCTGGACATTTTAGAATTGGGAGATGATGAAGATGAGTGTGACACTGAGGAGGAGGCAGATCAAAATGAAGAAGTGAACAATGGTACAAAGCCAAGCAGTTCAAGTAACAACTCCGGCGAAGCTGGTTCACCTCTAAATGAGCCAAATGATAATGATCAGGAGGCTTTAGCTGAAGGGAGGGTTATGTGAGATACAAGAGAACCGGTTCGGATGGCAGATTATGAAACCGGAGAAGGTTTGTCTGATGAAGATGTTCTGAATGTAATGATGATGGTGACCGAGGATGATCCACTTACATTTGAGGAAGCTGTCAAAAGCAAGAAATGGAGGGACGCAATGGTGGCATAAATTGAATCTATAGAGAACAAGATATGGGAGTTGACTGATTTGCCAAGTGGAGTAAAGCCAATTGGGGTTAAGTGGGTTTTCAAGACCAAACTTAACGAGAATGGAGAGATAGACAAGTTCAAAGCAAGGTTAGTGGCGAAAGGGTATGCACAACGATACGGAGTTGATTACACCGAAGTGTTTGCTCCGGTGGCAAGACTTGATACTATTCGTTTGATACTTGCTATGGCAGCTCAGTTTAGTTGGGATGTTTTCCAGTTAGACGTGAAGAGCGCATTTCTTCACGGTGAGCTCAACTTCAAAGAGGAAGTGTTTGTACAGTAGCCTGTTAGTTTTGTAAAGAAAGGTGAAGAGGGCAGAGTTTACAAGCTGAGAAAGGCATTGTATGGCCTTAAGCAAGCGCCGAGGGCATGGTACAGCAAGATAGAAGCTTACTTTGTCCGAGAAGGCTTCGAGAGGTGTTCTTGTGAACACACACTGTTTACAAAGTCAAAGGAAGGAGGTAAAATTTTAATAGTGAGACTTTATGTTGATGACTTGATATATACTGGAAATGATAGGAGCATGTGTGATGAGTTTAAAAGTTCAATGATGTTGGAATTTGATATGTCTGATTTTGGGAAGAATGAGGTACTTCCTCGGAGTTGAGGTTGTGCAGAGTTCAAGTGGAATTTTTATATGTCAAAGAAGATATGCTCATGAAATTCTAGCAAGGTTTGGCATGGAGAACAGTAATGCAGTGAAAAATCCCATTGTTCCAAGCACAAAATTGTCGAAAGATGAGGCAGGGGTCAAAGTTGATCCAACCATGTTCAAACAAGTAGTTGGCAGTCTCATGTATTTGACTGCAACTCGGCCCGATCTGATGTATGGAGTAAGTCTGATTAGTAGATTCATGTCTTGTCCAACAATGGCTCATTGGCTTGCAGCAAAGCGGATATTGAGGTATGTGAGAGGGATAACGGAGCTAGGCATTTTCTACAAGAAAAATGGAAGAACAGGTCTTGTCGCATACACTGATAGTGATTTCGCCGGCGACTTGGATGACCGGAGAAGCACCTCTGGCTTTGTGTTCTTGCTTGGTTCTAGAGCAGTTTCGTGGTCCTCTAAAAAAGCGGCAGTGACATTATTTACCACCGAGGCTGAATACATAGCAGCTGCACTTTGTGCATGTCAGTGTGTTTGGCTTAGAAGAGTATTAGAAAAGCTTGGTCTTAAGGAGGTGAAGAGCACTGTGATTCAATGTGACAACAGCTCTACTATACAATTGTCCAAGAATCCAGTTTTTCATGGCAGAAGCAAACATATTGACGTAAGGTTTCATTTTCTGAGGGATTTAGCGAAAGATGGAGTTGTTGAGTTGAGCTACTGTAATTCACAGATTCAAGTTGCAGACATAATGACGAAGCCTCTCAAATTGGAGCAGTTCTTGAGACTTCGTAGCATGCTAGGAATGATTGAAGCTTCAGAGGTAAACTAAATGTTGTTGCATCTAGTTTAAGGGAGGGAATGTTGGCATTAGTTTGTTAGGCTTTCTGTTTTCTTGTTTTTAAGTTTTCGTTCAACAGGTTTGTTAATAAAGTCCTATTCTTCAGGGACTTGCAGATAAGGTTTAGACTTTTTCTAGTCACCAACAACGGCCGTGTAAAACGTGGTTCTTGTTATTGTTTTGATTTCTTGGTATTGTAGGGCTATAAAGCCAACAGCTTGTTTTTTGATTCAATAAGATATTCCTTCAGCAAACCAGTTTTGTGTGTGATAGTGTTTTTGGAGTTCTCCTATGAGCTTAGAGTCTAGATATTCTCGAAAAGGTCGTCATCCGAGAGACATACCTGTTTTTTCTCCGATAGAAGTCTTGTCTAAGCTACAAAATTTTGAATTAAAAATAAAAAATTTATTTTTCTAATTCAAAAATTTATATAGAGACGACAAAAATTTTAGAGTAGGTTGACGTTTATAAAAACTAAACTAAGAATAATCTTATTTGCTCTCCAATAGTGCATCAATAAAATTTAGGAACAGTCTTAATGACATATATCATTATTTTGTCAAAACCAGTAAAAACTTTATCATACCTTTCAATGGACTCTTTACAAACGAAATTGTAATAGCAACAAACAAAAATATTGTGCAAAGATTCGCTCCTCCACCTTACCAGCTCAAAAGTCCAATTAACTTTTTCTTTTTCCACACTGAAAGCGCCTAACTTTGCTTTTTCACGTCGAGATGAAACCAAATGTCGATGAAGGAGTTGAAATCAAATGTTCACCATCAAATGATGAATACCAGAATAAATCTACCTACTTTCAGGCTGTCCCTTGTAATCCACTGGCTTGAAAACAAAAGCCAGAGCTGCCGTAATGAAAACATCAACAAAATCAACTAAAAGAAATTTGTTACCTAAATAACCAACATTCAAGCATCAATGTTCTATGAATATCATCTGAGAAAATGCATCAGAATAAACAAGTTAAGCACATCCAAGGACGGTAACGGGAGGATGACCATAGAACCGTAACACATCTGATGTTAAAAGATTTTCTAAGCTCAAGAGCTTGACAGTCGTATAGCAAACGAAGCAGCAGTTTAATCAAAGGGGGCAAAAATAACTACAACAAGCAGCCTAAACTACATGGCAATGCAACCCAAAAGTTATAGTAATACAGTAGTCTACAGTAGCTAAACATACTGCTTCGCAATAGGCAGTGGGCGGATTGCTAGAACATTCCACGCAATTCAAATCTTCAGGATTAGGATCCCCATCCTTGTCAGGAGCACACTGGTATGATCCGGTAGAGTCACCCGCTCAGCATTGACGCTGAGTGGAGACCAAAAGAGCAAGCAATGCTACAAACTTTATACAACTACTCTGCAAATATTGCACAAGCTGTGATTATAACTCTAGCATGGCCTTCGACGCTTTGAATTGCCCTGATATCCATGAAGGCTTTGAGTAGGGTATATGTCTGGCACAAAAATGTTATGTTCAGCTCCAGGATAAGACAAGTTTCTCTGCCAGTGGAGCCCTGAAGCTGTGGGTGGGGATGGAATCTCCGGCACTGCATCTTGTGAAATCTCTGGCACCTGGCCCAAGGATTCGTCAAAACCAAACCCCTCATCAGCAGGGAAACACGGTGGTGAGCCCTCGGAACTACCAAGCTTGCCGCTGTCAGCCTGCTAAAGAATAATTTATTAGGAGCCAAAACCACTAGTTTGATGAATCATAATGCTGAGGATATGCTGGCAGATGCCTAACCTTAGATGAGCTATTCTCTGGGAAGCCATAGTTCTGGTTAAAATCAGTAAATCCAAATAAGTCGTCCATGGACCAATCAGGTAAACCTCCAACCATATTAACTCCAGAATATGATGCCTTCGCTTGATTGAAATACCCATCCTTGCTTGTTTGACTGGAGAAGACTTGATTAGTTTCACCAGGGAATGGCAGAGAGGAACTTCCTCTGGGTAGTGATTTGCAAGGTGAATCGACAACTCTTGCTGTAGAGTTTGGTTGTTCCTTGGTAGAGGAAGGTAGTGGTTCAGTGGATTCAAGGCCCACTTGTACACCTGTCACCAGAAATCTTCGGTGTGCAGAAACGTAGGAATTTGCAGTATGTATGGAGACATCACAGTTCCGGCAGAACAATGCTCGGTCCTCTAGGCAGAAGAAATAGCCAGAAGCTTCCTACAATGAGGAATAAAAATAATCATCACTGAGCATGTACAAAAGCAACTTAGGTTTGAAAGTTCACCAAACCACTTTTTAAGTCGTGAAATAAAATTAATCATCTCAGAAAATGTATAAAAGCAACTTAGAAAAGTTCACCAAAACACTTTCTATGCCCCCCTATCCTATCGTTCTAGAAATGAATAAGAACCACCAAATACTATTGTGAACAAATTATAGGCAAATGAGAAATCTTGACAGAAATGATTACACATTGGATTTGACCATAAAATATTAGTCATACCAAATATCAAGCCTACTAACCATTCATACATATTTGCATTATAACCGAGTATTTTGGTAGATAGACGGACAATAAGATTGCAAAAATCTGAAGGGCTCAAATAACTGAGCAAGGGGATTAACAACTCAAGCTATACAACAACAACAACTACTACAACTAAGCCTTTTATCCCAAGTACTTGGGGTAGGCTACATGAACCAAAAGAAAATCACGCCGGATCGATCACATTGATAATCCTTCTCCATTCATTCCTATCAAGAAATATCTCCTCATTTAAATCTCTAGAATGCATATCTTTTCGTATTACCTTCATCCATATTTTCTTCGGTTTTCCTTTCGCTCTTTTAACTTGTCCTACGTTGATAAACTTTTCTCGTCGAACTGGTGCATTTGTAAATCTACGTTGCACACGACCAAACTATCGTAAGCGATTTTTTCGCATCTTCTCATCGATGGAGGCTACACCTAGTTTAGCACGAATATATTCATTTCTCATTTTATTTCTCCTAATGTTACCACATATCCAACGAATCATGCGCATCTCTATTACACTTATTTTCTGTTAATGACTTTTCTTTATAGCCCAGCATTGCATGCCATAATCTATAGAATTATATAATAAAAGTACATATGACTGAGAAAGGGGTCTAACAACCCAAGCTATCTGCTTCATATATCTCTAACATTATCACAATAAAAAGCGCTTTGAGAAAATGATATAGCCTGAAAGATTTCTCTCATAATGACCAAATATTATGCTCACTCATATAAATCATTTTTTCCCTCTAGTGCACAATTCTTTAACCAGGTCACAACTTAAGATGAAGGGCATGATCCATTAATTTTCATTTTAATAAGACTTATTTGTTCACTGTAACGGTCAAATTAGGTTTCTATGGTAAATTTCTGACGTGCACATGCACAAGCCACTAAACAAAAATGAGACGAATCTATCAAGGAATTTAAGCAAAATCAGAAAGCATATGGGATGGTTGTCACATACTCCTGGAGAAAAGAAAAAAAAAAGTAGAACCATCAAAAAAAGGATAAACCTTCTCATGGGGACAAGGCATGATGTTAGAGGTAACCAACGGAACTACAGAAGAGAATGGTGTAGAACCATACTACAGATCATGGTTGTTCAGGAAGTAACAAGAAGACGCAAGAATTAGAAAGTTAAGGTGATTAAAGGACAAAAAGAGAGTTTATTGCATCAGAATTTAAGTGTAGAAACATAAAGATGAGACAAAAAATGTCTAGCCAGTAGATTAGAAGATCCGAAGAAACCATGGGATATTGATAACCAGGTTCTCAAAAGCATATAACAGGTATCTGGACTCTTGAGGATCTCGCATGCAGGTAGAGGGTCAGCAGAGTAGGATATAATATGCTAAAAATGCATAAATGCTGAAAGAAACCATAAAGTAATAAATTAACCAGTGCCTTGATAGAATATAAATTTACAGTTTACTGTAAACTGCTGTGGAGGAACAGTACATGTCTTACAAATTGTCTGGGCGAGAAGATAAAAATGAAATATGCTCTAGAAAAGAGCATATACCTTAAACTTCCTCTCCTTGTTTGCTTAAATCACTCATCTACATTGACCATATTCATTTGAGAGTTTTAAGAAATATTAGCAGCAGATTTCATCTCCAAGCAAAAGCTGAAGAAAGGATCCCATCTATACTCCAACTAAGCTACTATATCTAACCGAAAAGACAAGACGGAGATTGACTTACAAAACAGGCAAAGCAGATTAACTAAATATGCATGCTTGGGTACTTCAAAGATAGGCAACCAACCATGTGCAGTCTGGCAAAGTTTCACTTACACAAGGCATTCAATTTGGGGAGTTATCATAGAATAGTCAAAATAACAGACCAAAAAAAAAAAAAAAACACACACGAATGCAGAAAGAAAAATGAACAAAAAAATGGGTTGGACAGAACACAAATGGCAAGCTCAATAAGCTCCAGCCATGCACCACCCAGCTAGCAATGTTCTCTTGAGCAGACCATGGTGGAGAACACCCTCACCCCCCACAACCATCCATTCCCAAAAGATCGAAAATACAAGGAGTGTTCCATCCATCAAAAAAGGTGAAAATTCTCCTCCCTAACATATAGACAATACAACCAAAAGCCCCACTTGGGACATCACTACTGCAAGATTTTAAATATTGGCCTCTATTTTAAATGATTTGCAAATGTTGTATCCGCTTTCGAGACTCGAGTTATCCAATAAAATATAGACTATATTATTGGTACTGAAATTGCCAATATAGCCAATAGATTATTGATATTTCTAATATTTCAAACACAATACGTCTAATGTTGTCAACTTTGGATACCATTAACTATTGCCTGATACGGAATCTGCTTCCGAGGTTTGAAACCATAGTCACTAGTATTCGCCCCCTTCGGAGAAAGTCCCACCAACATCCTTGACAGTCCTACTTGTCATCAGAGTCGCAGTGGTGGAGTTCTATCAAGGAGGCTTCAGTTCAGGAACATCCCCCTAGGCCTTTGGCATGATAAGAACCATAGCCTGGGCTCTCAGATCTCCAGCAGAAATACATGACTACTTAAGATGTCAGCCCATATGTGATGAATCAGTCTTTCTTACAACTGGCTACTAATGACGTGAGATGTCTGGTAAAGAAGAAGAACAGCATCGTCGTTGTTGTAGTTGTCATCATCATCTAAAAATTTTTCCTATCTGGTCAGCTATGGAGCAAGATTTCATGATGGATTTGACGAAGTTTTAATAGTTGCCACCCACCATCAGCCCTCTCATAACTTCTAAATCCCCGATGAAGAAAAGCCATAGCAGGAGAAGGGCTTACCATAATCCTAAAACACTAGTAGGCATCTGCAAAATTCTTCCTTTCAGAGAAAAAGGCTCTTTCTGAGGCAAAAGTTTCTTTATGGATGACTTGCAAAAGTGCTATTTTCAATCAGGACAGCCTCAAACACGGGAAATGTCTTGCGAACTAACGCCGATGGATCACTAAGAATCTTTACCGATTAAGATCCATATAAGGAAATACCAAGGATTTTCAAGGACAGTAAAACAGGCACAATCGACAGACGAACTTATGGTCCTCATGGATGGAAAAATCATCAAAAATATCATTTGTACATTGCAAGATATCTCCAGGTCAATATTTTCGAAACTTTTGACAGAACAGAACGTGGCATTCATAGCCAAATTGCACTACAAGTTCACGAATCCAATGAATATACAAGTTATCAAGAACTTCAGGCTCCATATTTAAATAAAAGTTACTTGGAATGATTATTATCTAAGTGGAGTGAAAGCAATACTAAGTACAACTCATAACACGAAATAGCAAAGTAAAATTCACCAATTTCTAACTGTCGGCCGCTTGCACATCACAGATCCTATCTGTATCAAGCTTCCTATAGAAAAAATTTAAACTTCAAATGATTAAATCATTTATGACGAATTTAAACTTTAAAATTGATTAAATTATATATTAATTAAAATCATATGCAAGTGTTAAGTTGAAGGGATAACTGGATGCTTCCAATTAATCTGAAGGCGAAACCTGAAATCTCTTGTAATTTGCTCTCAGACTAAAACCCTAGTTCCTAATTTATCATCTACCACGTAACCAAATTACAAAAAATAAGAAGAAGCGAGAGGATCGAAGAAGAAAGAAAAGATAACCTGGCAAATATCGCACTTTGGCAACCGCGGCGGCGAGGGAGCGGAGATGAGGGGGACTCTCTGGTGCTTCCCGGCGAGCTTGTTCGCCGCGTGCACCTTCTCGTCGCACGCCCAGCACAGCGCCGCCTCGTCGGCGCAGCACATCACCTTGGCCTCCGCCGCCTCGCAAGCGTTACACTGTATCTTCATCGCGTTTTCTTGGTGTTCTCTCTCTCTCGACTCCCCCGAAATCGATCCCAGATCCAAAATCAAAAATCTCACTCCCCAAATCTTTTGGCTGATGACTTGTGGTGGTGGTGGGTGGTGACCCTGCACAAGTGGGTCTTCCACTTAAAAGAAAGATCACTGTTTTAATTCGAGAGAGAGAGAGAGAGGAGAGGGTCCTGGTCCTGGCCCCGGTCCTGGTCTAAGTGCTCTGCATCTCTACACTTGCGCATTGATTTCGCTCGTACCCTTCACCTTGTCTCTGACCACAATTTTACTGCCTGATTTTTTGAGAAGGGCCGCGGGTTCACACAGTAGCCATAGACTTCGGGATCCTTCTTCCGATTTTTTTTGTTTTTTTTTTGTTTTTTTATCGTTTTTACGACTATATGATGTTATTATGTTGTCATTTTCATTTTCTTTAAAATATTATTTGTTATTTAGATTAATTACATTCAGACCTCCTATAATATGAGAAGTGTATAATTTAAAAATCTCACCTAGAATTTCTATACTGCAAAAAAAAAAACTAAAAAGAAAAGTTCAGACGAAAATATTTTATCTGCGATTAGGGATCTAAGTTTAGGGTGATAAATTATACACAGAAACTCTGAGTGTAATTAATCTTTTTTATTTTTATTAATATTTGTATTCAGGTGCAGAGTAACTTTTTCAGGTAACATCATATAAATTAAGAGAAATTCTAAATAAATCCACTAATTTTTTAAGTATCTCAAAATTTAATTTATTACAAGATCGTCATTATAATTTGTTGACAAATTTATCCTTATTTTCTTCTCTTTTAATACAAAATTTGTTGACGAATTTATCCTCTCTTCTTTTTTTTAATCATCTCCCAAATTAAAATCTAATAATTCTTAATATTTACAAAAATAAGAAGAATTCAAACACCAACTATTGTCAATAATCAAAATAATAAAAGGAATTCAAGAATTAAACTAGAAACAGTTAAAATAATTACTTTTTTTTTTTTAAGAAGAGAGGACCAAAATTTTTAAAGGGGCTAGGATTCAAGGGAGATAAGAGTTTTGAAGAAGGTTTAAGAGTAACTTGGAAATATATTAAGTTATATTCCAGAAGAAAAAAAATTATTTATATAAAGTGTATTGTACTTAAAAATTGATGGGGTCATTTAAAGTTTCCCATTAACTAAATATCAATAATATTCTCGTTCCAAATCTTTTTCCTGAAAATCTAATTTTAATATTGTATAATACGCATGTTGTTTGTATTACTTATAATACTTAGAAAGAATTAATACCGTAAGATTAGAAAATTGTAGTCTAATTTAAATCAGAAATATTATTAGATAGTATTAGGGAAGAAATCCGAATTGATATAAAACAGTTTACTTTAGAAATAGAATATAAATTGTTATAGTTGTTGTAATAAGATTATATATATTATTACTATTGTTATTAGTTAAATCTAGAAATTGAACTAAAATATTTAATCAAAATTTATTTAAATAGTTTATTACCCTAAGGAAGAAACATAATAAAACATAAATATAAAAAAAACATTATTGAAGAATGAGTGTATGCAAAAGAAGGATGCAAATTGGATGATGACAGAAATATGATCGAGGCTAGTGTTGGACACTATGTGATGCTCAAGATTTATCATTTTTTTACATAAGCAATGATATAGAATAAACAATCATATATAAATCCAAATCCTAACAATATTTTTATCAATGTGGAACTATTTTTTCTTTGTTCTCTTTACTATACACTCCACTTTGAAATCATTTTCCATTTACCTAATTCATTTATTTTTGAACCAGTGAATTGGCTCAAAGATTTAATGTTCAAACACACATAAATTCAACAAATGTATAGTAAATCTTTTCTCTTATTCCAAGAGAGGCCATGGTTACTAACTAGATTTGGAATGGTGGACCGCTTTCATGTTCGTTAGTAATAAGATATAATCTGCATATTTGCACATCCTTGCAGTTACTTTTCTTTTCTTGATTTTCTGAGTTGATCATTTATCTGGATTGTCTTTGGTTTACCAAGAGTAAAATAAATTGAGAAGTTCTTTTCTTAGGCATCTAAAATCTAATCACGGTAACAATATTGTCGCATTAGTCTGCCATGCCAACAGAGAAGAAACTATTGCTCTTCTTCGTCTTATTGTGCAAGGCAACGGTACTGGGGACCACGCACAACAAGCTTTCAGATTGCTTTCGGCTGTGAACAGCATTGATTTTCTGGGGACCATGCATGCAGTGTTATGCCTCACATGTCGTTTTTCTCCAGCGAAGTCTCCACAGGTGTCGGATCCAATGACATGCGAATAAGTTCTTGAGATGATGCTCTTAGCTTTGGCTAACAAAGTCACTGCACCACCTTACATCATATGGAATCAACCCTAATTCCATCTTGTCAAGTTGGTTGTTCGATGATGGCCGTCATTCAAGAGGGCTATGATGATTGTTCCTGCATTTGAACGATAAATATTGTAGACAGAGATGGGGGAGTTTCCCAACGAGCACACTATTTTCACCCTTGAGTCTATTTTATAAGGATTGTCTGGACAGAAAAATATACTAGATGGTGGACTCACTAAGAAAAATGCTGTGCTCCTTTGGAAACTCTCCAGAGATGGAGGTGAGAATAGATAGGTCTAAAGTTCATCCTATTCAAAATTTTAAATTAAAAAACAAAATATTCATTTTAATTCAAAAGTCTTGGGATTAATTGCAACGAATTCTCATAAACTCTTTGAAGTATGTTAATAAGAATTTCTTTTGTCAGAAAAAAACCCGTAATAGTAGGAGTGTGCATCGATTGGTTTGGTTTGGTTTTTTGCAAAAAAATTATAACCGACAATCGAACCGAATTGCAATAACCGAAACCGACAGACTTCAAGTGAAAACCGAAACTGAAACTGAAATTTCGGTTCGATGGGCCGAAAGCCCGGTTAAGAAAAAAATCCTAAATCTATTTAAAGAAACAATCCATTCACAACAACATTCCATTTACAACAAAGCGAGCTTCGGTTGGGTAATTCGGATAAATGGGTTTAAGGGAAATTTAGTTTTTTTGCTCGGTTTCGTTTCGGAGCCTGGCCACCGAAACCCGATCCGAAATCCATTTTATAATTTGGTTTTTCAACCGACCCAATCCAAAAACCGAACAACCCGATCGGTTAGGCTCGGATCTGTTTTGCGGGTCGGATCGATTTTTTCAAATTTGTGCTCAGCCCTACCTGATAGGCATATAAGCGTAACAAAAAATAAAAAAATTATTGCATTTATACCCCTATCAAGAGTCTCTTAGTGACCTCTCTTTTATAAAAGAGTATTACTGTTACATCTTCTATAGTTCTGACCTAGTTTTTATAATTAATCCAAAATTTTAGTAAGGTGGGACAAAAACTAACAATTTAACTACCATTCTCATTTAACCTAATCACCAATCAACAATATGTGCAGTCACAATATTTACGTCAGACAAGAGGATACATCTCTTTTGTATTCAGATTTATCATACCAGCTAGTATTTCTTGGATATATCAGCTCCTCTTATATGGCCAACCTCAACACCTCTAAAGGTATTGCCCTCTTGGATTATCTGTCAACTTCAGAACTTCTCATCCGAGACAAATATAACAACTCTATTTTGTTGTCCATTATATCAATCCATCCCAGAAACCTCCAATTATCTTTTCCTCTAGTGCCCTTACATGTTTCAGATATGGCAGCATTTTCTTTTCCTCTTCAACCTCTCACATCTCCCTCCGACTCTACAAGCCCTATGGCATCAATGGCGACAGCGAAGGGTCTCATCTAATTTATCTAAATCGTAAGATATTACATCTCTAGGTATAATTTGGTGTATATGGAATGAGCGCAACAACCGCATATCTCAAGATAGACAACGAGACACTTTTTTTTATCATTCATTGTATCAGTTATTATATTGGAGTTTGGCTCCGTAAATAGCCGTCATTTCCTCCTACCTTTTATTTTATTTTTTATTTTTTTTATATTGCTTTTATAGCTTGTGTGCGTGTGTGTATGCACACACATTTGCACTAATGTAATATTTCATATCTTATTGAAATATGCAAAGATGACCTCAATGTTGTCTTCTTTCTAAAAAAAAAAAAAACTAGTATTCCTTGTAGCAATGGATTAGCGTTCGCTTGAACAAAACAATGTAACTGTCAAAGATTGCGCATCATGACTGATCCTATACAACTCTGAAAAGCCAATATTCTTAAGGAACAATTTGGTTCTCTGTCAATTTGGTCACTGAATTCATTACCCCCTGATTGAATTGCTAGACCGAGATGATCTTCCACACGATCTAGCTGAAAATGAGCTTAACTCTTAAGCTCCCAGCATATATTTCCTGCTAGATTCCAAGAATCAAGTTTTCAACCAAACGTCACTCCTGACGTCCCGAAACCCTCGTAGAATTCTGGGCCTGCATCTAGAACCTTCCCCATAAGCTGGGATCTGTCCAGGCTCAAATAGCAAATGTGATTCTTCCACTCGCCACCAACATGACAGACTCTTCAAGAATGACTCGTGCCTTAATCTGATTCAATCATTCAAATATAAATTAAAGGTCTGAAGGAATCAATATGACTAGTTATACAATCTGTTAATACAGAAATGTGTGGTATGAATACAAGATGATTACTACAATGGAAAAAGAAAAAAAAAAAGCTTATAGAACACCAACTGTTCATGTAAAATTTTAGTGGAGAAATGCAGAAAGCATGGAGTTAAACAAGATAAAGAATGATGTCCACTACACTGCTAATAAGGCTATGTTCGGATGCGAGAAGTAAGGGAAAAAAAAAAAAAAAAAGTAACATATAAAAGTGAAGTATTATACTTTCAATACTTCTAATATTTATTTATTATCTTTTTAAAGAAGAAAAATATAAGAGAAATAAACTATTTATTTTTTTGCAAGAAAGAAGAAAAAATAAAGTTATAGAAGAATAAAATAATAATACTTTTTACTTACATCCTTCTTCTATATCAAAATCATGTGAAGTAAATTGGAGAAGTAGTATTACCACGTGGGCTCCGCATTATCTTTTAAGACGTAATTTATATTCTACTTCCTAACTAAACAAACATATGAAGTAGTCGAATTAAGTTTACATCCACTATTTCAATTTTACTTCCATGCAAATAAACATACCCTAAGTTGCTGAACTTACCAAGCTTTTTATTCCAAGTATTTGGGGTAAGCTACATGAACCAAAAGAGAATCATGCCGGATAAATCACATGGATGATCATTCTCCACTCACTCTATCAAGCTATATGTCATTTTTTAAGCTTTTAACATCAATATCTTTTCGTATCACCTTTATTTATATTTTCTTTAGTCGTCAATTTGCTCTTTTAACTTGTTGATAAATTAAACTCAACAAATTGGCATATCCAAAAGTCTACATTGCACATATCTAAACCATCATAAGTGATTTTCTTGAATCACTTATCTTAGGAAGAATATTCTCATTTCTCACTTTATCTCTCATAATATAACAACACATCTAACAAAACATGCGCATCTCCCTCATGCCCATTTTCTATTTATGATGCACATTATATGTTTCCTTATAGTGCAATATCATCGCCCCTTTCATTTGTATTCATATGTCACTGCCCACAGAAGGAAACAAATATTTTCTGAACAGTTTCAGTTGCATATCTAAAAAAACTCAAAATCATCATCATATCTTTTTTAATCTAATCTTTCGAGTACATATGTCTTATACGAGCAGCCAGATACGTTATCTACATCAGCATATTTATTGTGCCATCAGCAAGAAAACTCCAACGGAATCTGTTTCTCAAGCCCCATTGCATTGCATTTCTCATCTTGACTCTTGTCAACTTTGTTGGTAGCTCAGAGGAATACTACCATTCAAACTTCCAGCATCAAAAGCTACATAGCTCCTAGCACTGATGAGTTCCATCCAACTAAACGGGAGTTTCCAAAGGAGCACACCAATTTTACTAGTAAGGTCACTTTATAACTGTCTGGATTTTGAGCCCAAATAAAAAAAAAAACACAAAGAAGTGGGCTCAGTAGGAAAATTGGTGTGCTCCTTTGGAAACTCCCAACTAAACTTAGTGCCGCAGAAAATGGATAAGATCATTAGATACCATCATGTGGATCAATATTGGGAGGAAAAACAAAACAAGAAGAAGCAAAAACCTGGGCAAGGACATAACACTTTATGGCTTTTCCTACCCAAAGTTAAATCATTTGCAATGAAGACAATTATCAAAGTATTCAAATTTATTTTTAATCCCTATTTGACTTGTAAAATGTTATTGAATCCTGTATTTACTCTGTTGAAACACTGAAATACCCAAAATCAGAATTTACATAACCCCTACAACCACAGCTTGAATGGCCCGTTTCTCGAGGCGCTTGATAGCCGAGTCATTCAGCAGTGTTCTTGTAAAAATACACTAAAATTCAGTATAATATCAGTCATTATTTTGAGTTTAGGCCAAGAGAATGGGCTTCGGGCCTAACGAGTCAAATATTATTTTCTTTAAAAAAAAATAGTTTATAAAAATAATTTGTGGCCTTAAAATTATATTTAAGTAAATTTATTTTAAATTTTATTTTAGCATAAACATACGAGAATATATATATATATATATATATATATATATATATATATATATATATATATATATATATATATATATATATATATATATATATATATATATATATATATATATATATATATATATATATAAACTAACAGTTTACGCAAGTTACCTAAACTGCAGTTTATTTTCACCATCTCTAATAATTTTTTTTTTAAATTTTTCCTGTGGATTATGATTTCTAACCCTTAAGGTTCATTCATACCTAATTTCTTAGGTCTTACTTTGATTTGGATATCTATCAAGTCAGCACAAAATTGATGGTTTTCAATAAATAAAATATTGGGGTATTTACAGGTTAGTCCGTTAAATCTTAATAAATTATGATTTAGTCCCCCAAATCTTCATATTTAAAATTTAGTCTCCAAAATCCTCTAAGTTACTACAATTTAGTCGCTCCTTTAGTTTTTACATCTATATAAATAGCAGAATTTAATTTTTACTTTTTTAAATAACAAAATGATTTAAATACCCCTATAAAGAAAAAGAGAGAAGAATAGAGAGATAGAAGATAAGAAGAAGGGGGGAAGCCAATGAATCTAAAGAGGGAAAAAAGAATTAAGGAAGGGGTAAAATAGAAAAATCAGGTCAAAAAATAAACTGGGCTAATGGAAGTTAGGGAAGGGGATTAAATTGTAGTAATATAGAGGATTTGAGGGACTAAATCCTAAATATGAAGATTTGGGGGGCTAAATTATAATTCATAAAGATTTAAAGGATAAATCTGTAAATACCCCAAAAATATTTTATATCTACTTGATAAAAGAGCAAATGAACTCCAAAATTTATGATTTGAAAGAAGTTAAAAATGTAGAGATACTAATTTTAGAAAAATTTTTAAGAAAAATCACTAAATCAATATATTTTTGTCGCTAATTCACGTAACTTTTTTTGAGCTGGCGTCTAACCTACAGTAAGCCCTACACACACACACATATCATATCAGTTTTGGATAGTTATATATATCTGATATGAGACTATTAAGATTAGGTATTATATCAGCCATTTTTCAACATATATCCACGAAAAGAATTTAATTTCAAACTTGTGCTTATATCCAGTATTCACCAACTAAAAGTTCTGATCCAACCATCATGCAGTCATCGTATATCAAATAAGCTCAGAAAGTTGATGTAACTCCCCCTTTTTCAACTGCTTTTTAAAAATGGAAGATACTATTTAAATTAACATTATACAACCCAACAGTCACATGATTTTGAAACAATCGTAACTACTTTCACATTCAAATTGATAAATAATATATCTGAAACTGAAAAGATTTTATTTATATAAAGAGTTGATTACATAATATGACACACTACTTTGAGCATGAACACAAAAGAATAAAAAAAAAAAAGCAACGCCTAGGCAAAAGGAAATATAAACAAAATATACAAAAAATCTCTAGAAAATATGTCACTGCTTACTACCACATGGTGTTACTGCAGTACAAATTCTTAGTACCAATTAGAAATGCGCAACTTGATCCCCATACGATACGATACTTATCCATCATATAGTTTCTCCAATCCCCAAATTAATGATACACGATATACATGAACTAGTGGACATGATATGTCAAGTCAAATCCTGTATAGGTCTGTTACCACTAGAAATTGGAATCCACGAATCAATTTAACTTATGTTCATGTAAATGCGTATCTCAAGAATACTCTATTTTTATTAATCAAAATATTTTATATTGAAAATTTCCATCATGTTCCCATGAATGATTTGATCATGGTATTGCTATCATGTTATAGCGTTTTTATCATACCTATGAGTCTGATGTACTAGTTGGGTGTCCAAGTGCATTTGTGAATAAATACTATGAATAATCACAAATACAACATGCTAAATCTTTGTGACTAGGGTGATTGATGTGATAAATTACTGCAAGCGTACAGTATCAGTTGTAACGCTATACAGGTCGTCCCACATAGATCTCAGGTGTTTTGCGATTCTTACTATTTCATTAGTTCTAGTGGATTAATTAAGAGTTTCTAAATTGAAGGAAAATTGGTTCTAAGTTCTAAAGATTAACCGAGGATTTCGAATCCATTAGAATAATAGTCTAACAGTAAATTATCTCTTTATTCCTATCTTTTTAATTATGCATGATTAAGTAACATATTAAAAAGGTGATCTTTTTAATTTGATTTTAATCAAGTGCCCTAAGTATGACCTATCAAGTGATGTGCAAGTATAAACCATCAAAGATAACACCTTTCTTAAAAACAAATTATATCAAATAGAAATTCTCATAAACAAAAAAAACGAAAAAAAGAAATAAACTTAAAACCCTAATCTAAGCATATGCTATCAAAAATCCAAACTTAAGTATAACCTATCGAAGAAATTAGATTTACAAGTTTATCCAATTCAATTTATTTATAGGAAAATCTTTATTGATAATTCTAAAAATAAACAAAGAATAAGAATTCCAAACTTCATCAAGTATAGATTATCAAAATATTAATTAAGTATAATCTATCAAAGAATTATGATTTGTGAACTCTATCTTTTATTTATTTATAGAAAAACCATAACTTTATTTATTTATAAGAAGAAGATGAGATAAATCCATATTAGATCTATTAAACTAATTTCATCTACATCCTAGAACTAAAGAAAATTAGCTATTCATATTTCTAATAAGCAAAATCGAATTTTTATTCATGAACACAATAAAATCTAATCTAGAAAGTGAATAAATCTATACTAGAAAGCAATTAACTCTATCTAAAAAGCAAATAAAGAATTAAAAGCAATGGTTTATATCTGGAGCACGGTATTGTGACCGTCACCCCTTCAGCAAAATCCTAATTTTATTAAATTAAAAACAAGTACAAAACTTACAGGATTCTCTTTAGAATACAAGGATATAGCCAATATATAGGCTTCGCAAATCAAACCCTAATTCTAACAAAACTGCAAAACCAAAAAATTACAAAGAAGTCCTCGAAGAAAAATCAAGTTGTGCGGCCACCTTTGAACCGCTATTTGGCAGCATATGCCGCCAATTAGAGGCCATATTAGTGTAAAAATTATGGAAATTTATTCTGCATGAGTCTCGTCTCTTGTTAAGTTGATTTTAATGACTGTATTGTACTTTGACTCTCTTCAGTATCGTAGTCTCGTAGTTTTGCTCACTTTGGAAACTTTTCTTGCTTAATTTTCCAATCCGATTATGATTTCATGTCGTCTCTTTGTACGAATAAAATATCTGAAAAACACACTAAAAATACCCAAGTAGTATTATTTATATACAAAATAGGTAATATAAAAGCTATAAATATGCAATATATGGCACTCATAAGTGATCCTCGTCTATGTGTTGTGTCTAAGTAAACAAATTAGGATTTCTACAGGTTATGTCAAGGATTCAAATCCAACTCTAGCCACTAAATTTCTTATTCGTTCATTATATAATATATATGATATAAGGCGATGAAAAGGTGATGGGCAGGTTATGCTTGAAAATTCAAATATATTTGTGCTTAGTGATTGGGTGCTTTTAGTTGCCAGTCTATGTATATTGATGACAAAATGTTCGCTACATGGGTGTGTATTGTCTTATCTTTTTCTTTGTTTCTGTTCTTTTTATAAAAAAAATCAAATTAATGCATGACAGTTCATGCAATAGAAGCAGGACATCATCAAAGATTAATCCTACGAAATATAGTTTGTCTAAACTAAATTCTAGGTACACCAAAATACTCGTTTAAGAGATTAATATTGAGGCCTATTTTCCTAATGGAGTTTAAAAGAAACTAAGAGTTCAAGATTGTCAGTGGAGAGGATACAATGAGTGAGAACAGAATAGATAGATGTTCGTTAGTTCAGCTACTTCTGCAATACAAAAAATTCAAGTTACAACAGAATCAAAATATTTTTTCGTTGTTCTTAATTTTTTTTTTCCTTTTGAAATAAGAAAGTAAAATGAGATCAAGTGTTACTTACATTTAGAAAGAGCACTTTGTTGTGGAGCTCCCTCTCTGACCTTAGTTCCTTCCTGGGTTGTTTGCAATTGAAGAGGACTTTTAACAAGTGATTTTTGGGAGAACTAAAAAATCAATACTATTTATTTGACACCTCTTATCACTCTTCCCAATTTAATCTTCCTAATGACACCTAATCATTGACGTGGGCACACAATCTCAGCCACAATGTCCACCGCCTTCTGCATGAAGAATCATGAAGAATCTAGAGGTAAATATTTTTTTCTTTTATTTATTTATTTATTTTTATTATTTAATAATTTTGATTCCGTGTAATGTTCTCCCATCATTATCAAATTAATACAGGTCGTAGTAATTAATGATAAAAATATTACAAAATTATCCCTCTGTCATTTTGATGTCCGAAATAAAAGAAATAAAATTTCGAAATAATTAGAAGAATAATTTAATATTACTAAATTAGAAAGTTTGGAAATATTTTTTGGGCTTATAAGGAAAATTTCTAAAAATCATAAATATTAAAAAACTAATAACTATGAAAACCGAATGTCATTTGGAGTTATGGATTTACCACGAAAGTTATTTCGATATCTAAAATTGACTTCAGTGACTTTATTCAACACGAACGGACTCAAAAGAAAAATACGAGTAGCACGGATTTTGGAATATTACAGTTGACAACCACACCAATAGAATATCCAAAATATCATGATTCTTATACTATCTTATTGGTTCATATCATAATTAGAACTTGACTGGAATCCACCATACTATTGTGTCACATGAGAACATGAGATTCATCTATGATGAGCTCCTACACCAACACCGATAGCTAAACAACTCTCTATTTCCAATCTTTTAACTCCCCCCAAACATGAACCAACACCAATAACTCAACAATCTACTATTTTCAAATTTTAAATTTCAACATGCTAGAATTTCCATCCGATCATATTAGTCTGCCAAATTGCATGACCACAAAACAATTTTTTTACTAGATATTATGGTGAGCTGGAGCCCTCAATGTTACATTAATAAGAAATAACAAAAACAACCAACCTTAAAACAACGTTAGGTTGATTCTTTCATCAAAAATCTAGATTTTTGAACCCTTGTCCCTAGTTGACCCAAATTTGAAATAAAATCTACCCAAAATATCGGATGCACATAAATCTTGAGACATTTGTTGGGTAGAGAGCTACTAAGATCAAACAAGAGTTTGTACCTGAATATGCAAGAGAAAGGAGAAGATGGGGACAAGTTAGAGGGTCTGGGTTCCTCATTCCAACGGTTTCAACAGCAATGGCCATTGCCAATTTCGTTTCGGATTTCTTTTGCTTTGGAAAAGGAGTAGGATTGGATACGGATCGAATCCTACAAGACCCGATTACAGCTGTTGGTCAAGTATAAATTCATAAATAACAAAGGGCTGCAAGCGGGTCGGGTCCAATTTGACAGTCCCACTGAATGCTTTTGGATTAATAAACTTGAATTTTGGACAAGGAAGTAAAGCATAGAAACAACATGTAGTAATGCAATTACATATTCATACTGGGATGAATAGAGCTCAATTAAAACATATATAATTGATCAAAAATTAATCCAAATAAGAAAAATCAAATCAAATAATTTGATCCATTTTTTATTGATCTTTGAAATCCGAAACTGAATCGCACCAACCAATACACACACACACACACACACACATATATAGAGAGAAATGGAAATGAGCTGACAGCTCACGTAAGTTATCTGAGCTGCAGTTCATTTCCACTATCTCCAATAATCTTTTTTGAAAAAATTCTTTTAGATTATGATCTCGACGTCCTAGGGTTCACTCATACCTAATTTCTTGGGTTTTAGTTTTGATTTGGTCCTCCATCATATTAACACAAAATTAACGGTTTTCAATAAATAAAATATTTTGTATGCACTTGATGAAAGGGTAAACGAACTTCAAAATTTATGATATTTAATCTGAAAGAAGTTAAGGAGGTAGAGATTATAATTGTAAAAAAAATCATTGGATCATTATAGTTTTATCGCTAGCTCACGTAACTTTTCCTGAGCTGGCAGCTCACCTACAGCAATCCTATATATATATATATATATATATATATATATATATATATATATATATATATATATATATATATATATATATATATATATATATATATATACACACACACATACACACACACATATATTATAGGTGAGCCGTCAACTCAGGAAAAATTACGTGAGTTAACAGCAAAATTATAGTAATCCAAAAATTTTCTACAAATTTTTTTCTAGAATTAGTATTTCTACACCCTTCTTTCAAATCTAATTTTATAAATTTTGAAGCTCATTTACCTTTTCATTAAGTAGATACAAAATATTTTATTCATTGAAAACCGTTAATTTTGTGTTAACTTGATGGAGGGCCAAATCAAAACTAAATCCCAAGAGATTAAGTATAAGTGAACCCTAGAGGGTTTAGATCATAATCTATGAAAAATATTCTTAAAAAATTATTGGAGATAGCAAAATAAACTGCAGCTTAGGTAACTTGTGTGAGTTATCAGCTTGTTTTTATTATTCTCATATATATATATATATATATATATATATATATATATATATATATATAGAGAGAGAGAGAGAGAGAGAGAGAGAGAGAGAGAGAGAGCTGAAAATGAGCTGACAGTTTACGCAAGTTACCTGAGCTGTAGTTCATTTCCACTATCTCGAATACTTTTTTTAAAAAAAATTCTTTTGGATTATGATCTTGAACCCTTAGAGTTCGCTCATATCCAATTTCTTAAGTTTTAGTTTTGATTTGGTCCTCCATCAAGTTGATACAAATTTTAACGATTTTCAATGAGTAAACATTTTCTATCCAATTGATGAAAGTATAAATGAACTCCAAAATTCATGAAATTTAATCTTATTAAAATTAAAGAGATAGAGATCCTAGAAAATAATTGAAGAAAAATCATTGGATTATTGTATTTTGGCTGCTACCCCATGTAATTTTTCCTAAGCTGGCAGTTCACCTATAGTAATTATATACATATATATATGGACACACACGAACATATATACATATCTATGTATATATAAATTTAAACATACTTTTACATCTAAATACATTTATATACATATATATTATAAATAATAAATATAATAACAATTGGATATATTGAATAGATATGTTTTCTGAAATAATTAAAAATATAATTTTAAAAAACTTTTATTCAGAAAGTCCGATTCGAATAATCTAATTGAATCGAATTAGTTTCGTTCGATTTAAGTTCTCGTTCCTTATTGATTCAGTTAGATTTTTAAAAAATTGGTAAAGTTCGAACCTGCTCTCACCCTAATTCGTGCTGATTTACTATTATTTTTGTCATTATGTACGTCCATGTGAAAAATGCATCACAGCATGGATGCTGTGAGAGCCCGATGCATACTCTCAATTTACACGAGACCTGTACGAATTATGAATTGAGGCAGATTGCTGCCGCTAGCGTCGTGGTCGTGGACGTGGACGTGGACGCAGATTGCCGCCGCTAGCGTTGTGGATGTGGACGTGGACGTGGACGTGGATGCTAAATGTATACAAAGTAATTGATTGAAGTTGCGTTTACACAAGTAACACAACAGAATGAGGGGGCTCACTCGGTTTTGTCGGCAGGAGGCAAGAGAAGTATTTAAAAAGAAAAAGAAAAAGAAAAAGAAAAAAAACTTGCAATATTATTTTTTTTTCTTCTCTCATTCTTCAAGAAAACATATGATATCTCAAGAGACGCGGGTAGAAGTTAAAAACACTGTTTGAGGGAGCAAATTTTGGCATGCACGTTTTTTTTTTTCTTCTCCTTGTAGCTCACAAACCTCGTCACTAATTATTTAATATTACCTCCCCATGGTGAGGAATTGAATTCAGATCAGAGATACGAATAAGCGAATCTACGGATTAATTTTTGGCCCGTCTTATTTAAAACTTTAAATTAAAAAAAATAATTTTTTTTTAATTTATAATTTTGAATAGAAAATGACTAAAATTGATCAATTGCCACGTACATTCTCATCTCTAATTCGGGATTTTCTATGTTACTACTTATTGTTTGAGTAACTTCTTTCAAATTATGTTCTTAGAGTTTGAATCTCAAATAATTTTAGTAAAAGAAAAATATTGCTATCGAAAGAATCAAACATTCTTCTTAGACTTGCCAATAGGAGTGAAACTATCGGTAGACAATGTGCTACCATGTCTCCTCCTATGATCCCATACATATATACACAAATACATAATATCATTACAAACTAAAATCATCAAAAAGAGTTGTAGCTTAGATAATAGAGTTCTTATATCTCTTATAAGAGATGCAACATTCAAAATCCAGCTCAAATTTCAACAACCGAATCAAAAAATATTGAAGATCTAAAATGTTTTTTTTTTTTTAAATAGATGGCCGTATTAAAATGTTTGAAAAACTAATATTTTATATATTTATTCTTTTTTAAATGAATTGCAATACATATTATTTATCAATAGAAGTTGAAATTAATTCCATGTTCAACATTAAAATGTTTGAAAAACTATTTTTAACTCTGTTCTTATTTTTTAAATAAATTTCAAAAGGTGTGCGCGTTTAGAAACCCGCATCTTAACTGCCTGAAAACAAAGCGAATGCGAATCTTCTGGGAACTCTAAATGCGCACCGCATGTGACTTAGAGGGCACCATTTCCCCCTTATGTTGTAAATAACTTTACCATATGATGTGTGCTCACTGTGTAATATGTGGTGCGCATTTAGAATTTCCCGAATCTTCTTCCACTGCGACGATCCTTTTCTCCCTCTCTGCATTGTCTTCGAATTCTTCAAGCTTTCAAACCCATCGCTTTCAAATCCCCCAATCTCTTCCCTAAGTCCAGTCTCAATCCCTCCCTCTTCCAGAAGCCAAAACCCTAGGGTTTTAAAATCCAAAGCCTCAGCTTTTTCTTTCAAGAATCGACGGATGGAGTCCAGATCAACAGGCCGCTTCGCCCTAGGCAAGCAGTCGTCCCTCGCCCCTGACTGCGATAAAGGGTCGGATCCGGCTGGCGCTGACGGGTTCGACGACGTGGCCGATGAGATCGATGCCAACATTCGGCTCATGTACGCGGCCAACGAGGGGGATGTCGAGGGGATCCGAGAGCTGGTGGATTCGGGCGTCGATGTGAATTTTAGGGATATTGATGGGCGGACGGCGCTCCACGTGGCGGCCTGCCAGGGGCGCCCGGATGTCGTGGAGCTGTTGATGGAAAAGGGGGCGGAAGTTGATCCTGAGGATCGTTGGGGCAGTACGGTATTTTTTTAAAAAAAAATTTTAATTTAATTTTAAATACTTTCAATAGTTTGTTTTCTTAGTAAATTATTAATTGAATTTTGGTTATGTGTGGTGGTTATATGGGAAAGAATAATTTGTAGGGGTTTCTTACACGGTGGTTTTGATTTACATCACAGAATTTATTTATTCCAAAAAATAAGAAAAAAAAAGGTAATATCTTTAAAGTATATATTTATCCTATCGCGATCAAATTAATTTCATTAATTGAAAATCTGAAAAGGAACAATTTTGGGAATGAATAATTTTTTCATGTAAAGTGGAAGAGTAGGGCTCATATTTGACTCAGGTCCCGCATAAGACAATCCATACATAAATAACAATGAGATAGAAAAAGGAGTACACAAAATAGACAGTCGCTGCTCGAGGACTTTGTTAATTTGGATTATATGACCTCCTGATTGTAGACATAGATTTACTTTATTAGTGTTACTCTTAATTGAAATTAAGCATGAGATATAATATTAACTATTAATAGTTTACTAATCGTTCTTTGGATTACAATGTGCAATTAGCCTTTGTGTTGTAGGGATCGGCCATCACCGTCATAACTCTGACCAGATGATGGGTATCCACTCTGGTTATGTCTTTATCCATGAGCAACCTGATAATCTATGCAGCATGTCCAGGAAGCGGTATGGTGATATGACATGACATGGAAACAAGATTGGATAAATCCGTGCACACAATGAGTCACATATATATGTATTTTTGCATGTGGATATGTAATAGTACATATCTAAACCGTACTTGTTATGACAAGTCTTAGACTCTTATTAGATGAAATAAAATAAAATAAAATGTTTAACGATTGCAAAAAGATTCTAATTAAGGTACTATAAATAAAAAAGTTTTAAAGTTCAGACGAATACCTCATACAATACATGCCTAGAAAACATCTCACATATTTTAGAGGTGTTTAGGTTCAATTATAATGGTATTCTTTTATGTCAAAAGTTTTTTTTTTTTTTTTCCCTATTTTTAAAAGCAATACAGCTCCATGGTTCCTGATACTTGATTTTTAGGACTTCTATGTGGACTGATATGGCTTCAACATACAAGTTTTTGGATTCTTTGAGTCCCACATGTCAGGCGAGTGTTAGTGTCCTATACATGTCTAACATGAACATGACACTTGCTTTGAAGTGTCCGTACTTAATAGATGATACTAGTCTTTTTTATCTTTGCTGACAGCAATCCTTTATGAATTGATTTGAAAGAATATATTTATTATATTCATATCAAATTAATTACAATAACTAAAAAACAAATTTTAGGCATGTATAATTTTTTTAATTAAACATTATTAATAGGCTAACATCATGCTCAATCATATCTATGACAATCTAATCATGAAGACAAATTTGCTGGTTTGAGCTTAATTGTACTTTCAATAGGATATTCGTTTGACTCTGAATTGAAATTAAACCTACTAGTCAAATATTAACTACCCTCAATGTACTATGTCAGTGTAGTTGATTTAAATTATATTGTCTAATTACACTGTTCATTTTAAGGGTCAATCATTATAATCTTTGATCACATGATGGGCGTCCAATATGTGATCTCAATCTGCTAGCAAATTGTTAATAGTCTTTTTTTTTTTTTACCTCGCCATCCCATGCTATTGATGTCTTTAATCAGGCAAGCCCTTGTGATTTATAGCTTGTTCACCCTCTTACCTAATGACAGTAGAGCAAGCTAGTGTATCATGACCATTACAAATTACAAATGTGTGGTGCTCCATTTTCTCAATTAGATTTGAAAATGATGTGTGGTGTCAGTGGGCATGTATAAAAAAAAAATATGTATAAGGCCAAAATAACTAATAGCCATACATGATAAGCTTAGAATATCCAATTTCCAGATAGTTGTAGTTAATGTTAGTAAAATTGATCAAATGCAAAGTTGTAGAAGTAGAAAAACTCTTTCTAACGAATCAAGAATCATATCGATTGGTGTTTTGGTATTAAGAGCTATAACCATTCTCTTGAATTGTGATTAAAATAAGCATCGAAATCAATAACCTAGTTGGAGAGGAAGGTTTATTTATCTTATCTTGTCCTACTGGACTTGGATTGTACTGCTTCTGGAGCTTCTTCTCTGATGGAGTTGAGAAGAAAAACTTGAGAGGAAGAAGTGATGAAATGGATGAAGGTATGAATGGCAAAATGAGAGAAGAAAAATTTGAGAGAAAGAAGTGATGAAATGGATGAAGGTATGAATGGTAGAATGAGAGAGGGTTTATATATGAATATATGTTTGGATGAATTCCCATTGCACCCTACACTTTATGCTCTAAATTTCCAGCGCAAATCACCTAAAGCTACCCCAAATAGGCTGCCCCTTACCAACTTCATCCATGGTCAAATACATAATTAAATTAAAGAAAATTGTGTTAGTAGAGAAATGGAAAAGATAAATAAAATATTTGGCATCGGGCTTGAAAATCATTGATTTTGAAAAGTTCCAGAAAAATACAAGAATGGAACATGGAGGTCAATATGCATTTAACATAATTCAAATCTAAGGTTCAGAATGCAATATTAAAATCAACGAAGTTAAAGATCGGTTAAAATATCACTGTTAAAATCCTGACCCAAAAGTGAACAATACAAATGAACTGATTCAATCACTTAAATTTAGAGTGGTTACAAAATCTCATAAAATTTTCTATTTTGGTTTGGGTATTGTGGTTGATGGTGTATCCTAATTTTTGTGTACTTAATTATTTGTAATGATCTCAATATTTCAACAAACATGTGTTAAATCATAAACAAAAATACTACATACGGCTGAACTTCTTCATCATAATTTGATGTTTCTCCAATTTGATACAATGAAAATTACTTGTTTGGAAATTCATTTCAGTTATCTCGAGTTTAATAAATGGTGTTTATCATATTGTGCTTGCTTTACCGGGGTAGTGGATGGTATTCTCATCCAAGGTGCCCTATTTCTTATTCCCACTCCCAATCTTTTTTTATCATTATGTATAAAGATGAGATCAAATATGTTATATCCCCATCAAAATTTGTGTATTCAGTTAGATTTTTGATCCGTAACTTTGTGCTTCCTTAATGGGTCATCTGGTTTCATAGTTCCAACCATTTTTTTTTAATCTCCAACTCCATGCTCAGAAAATATAAATTATAAACAAATACAATTGCAAATCAGACGTCTATAGGTCTCTTTTATCGATGCTTCATCTCATCTGTCTCCTATGATCTTATTTATTATTCATTGACATTGCACGTAGCATGTTGGGCCTTGCACCCTGCACGGTCGTGGGTCTGAAGTTGAATGTCATCCTCTCATTACATGATATGAGCTTACTAGTGTTTTTTTTTTTTTGGGTCTATCCTATATGTCAATACACGGTGTTTAAACCAACCAATAGTTAAGAGGTCAATATTTATTACTGTCTGCGCCCAAAGCTTGAACATATCTAGTTCATTGTTAACTTGTTAGACATGTCCATGTGTAAGAGAGGGCTCCAGAAAACCTCTATATGAATAAATTGACAAAAATTCTGAAAGAAAATGTGAAGTCTTGATTTGTAGTTAAGAATATATTTTGGAACTTCAACTGTAAGGTTGTCCTATTGAGACCTAGGGTCACAGGCTCGAATCTTGGAAACAACCTCTGTGCAAAAGCAGAGGCAAAGTTACGTATATTAGATTCTCCCCAGACCCTACAATGTAGAAGCCTTGTAGAATTTTTAATTATTAACCTGTTTTAAGCCTAGAGAACTTGCACAAATCATCCTGTATTCCTACATAAAAAAGTTCCAAATTGATTCCTAGCGCATGCTCTTTATACACAACCACACAACAAGACATGCACTAAAGATTGCGAAAACATTCTGGGTGTCAGTCAAAATCTGAAGATTGAACCATGATAATCCATCTTTTGAAGCAGGTTGGAGAGTTTTTTTTTTTTTTCACACTTTATGAAGTATCTTTTTAAGTAACTGCATGAGTGCAATCTGCTTTATTGTTTTTGCTGCTTCATATTTACCTCTATCAATTTTTCTAGTGATTTACAGAAATCTCTGAAGTACAAACTCTCCACATGTATTGCATTAGTAGCTAAATGGTTTGTAAACATGTCAAGGTTTTAATTTCACATGGATTAGAGCAATCAAACTTTAATTAGATGATTTGTGCTGTTTTATCCTTTTCTGAAAACTTAGCATAATTAAAAATTGCCAGCCAACACAGAACTGACTTTGCTAATTGATATCGAGGAAATGATGCATTCTGACGTAATAAATTCTTTTACCTTAGAAATGAAAAGAAAAGGGGAAATAAATACTATGAAAGCACGAGTGGACATTGTTAGGTTCTTGTTTTAGATCCATAGTTTATGCTGAAAGGGCAATTGCTAACTAAATGATATTGACGTCAATTAACGCATTTCCTCATTTTCTTCATGAACAGCCACTTGCAGATGCAATACACTACAAGAACCATGATGTGATCAAACTTTTGGAGAATTATGGTGCCGAACTTAAGGTATATCATGAGACCTTTCATTTGAGTTCTTCAACATTGTTGAACTTTGTTTTGACTTTTTGTCTGTTCTCAATTTCTACGTTCTGTAGATTGCTCCAATGCATGTAAATAATGCACGCGAAGTCCCAGAATATGAGATTGACCCTAGCGAACTTGATTTCAGTAACAGTGTCCAAATAACCAAGGTATTTATGATTTTTCTTGTAAGGTATGTGGGAAAACAGTAAAGCATATCTCAAGTGAAGATCGTTGTCCCTGTATTTGGAGTAGTTCTTTGCCTGTTATTACAATTTCACCTAATTGAGCAAAATCCGAGTTGCTTTAATTTAGAAAGTTACTGGATTCTGTTATGTAAAATAGATGCATTCTGGGGGTAATTAATGAAGACAATACCTAATATCCCCTATCAATCGAAGCATTATTTTTGGTTAAAAATTGTATATAGTTTATACTGAGTAGTTTTTCTTTTCTTTTTTTTCCCCCTTTCCTTGTTTCCTTTTCTTATATTGCAAGTGGTTGTGGAGGAGTTATATTCCCTGAAATTTTTGGTATTTGCCTAAATACTTCATTTCTCCTAGCCTTGCTCCTTTTATTGGGTTTTACAATCCCTCTATAGAAATGTTGCCAGAATCACATCATCATTTTCCTTTTGTCAATAGTTATGCTGCTTGCTGGATATTTTTCAAGAGATGGCTGCCATGTTAAGTTAGGTTTTTCCCTTATATATCTGTCTTCTTGTTAAAATATCCGTTTCAGGGAACATTTCGTAAGGCAACATGGCGTGGATCACAAGTTGCTGTGAAAACTCTTGGTGACGATGTGATTACTGATGAAGATAAAGTGTGGGTTGGTCCTTTGATGTCAATAGATTATAATATGCTTTCTTCTTAGTATAACTCTTGTAGTTGGTGCTACTATGCTTTTCTTTGTTTATCTGTTTGTATCTGGTCACTAGATCTAACATCTTCTTCTTTTTGCAGGAGGGCTTTTAGGGACGAACTTGCATTGCTTCAACAAATACGACACCCAAATGTTGTCCAATTTTTAGGTGCCGTTACTCAAAGTAGTCCAATGATGATTGTAACTGAATATTTGCCCAAGGTTACTACCTATTTGAATTGACTATTCAACTCCTCTTTATCTTTATTCTACTTTTAGTTCATATTAAACTTCCGATGCTTACAAGTTTCTTTACCTTAGTAAACTGAATCATTCTATACTTTTATAGCTGGTCTTTGCATATATGCTGATCAAAGTTTATATTGCTCTGAACTTTGATACAGCCTATAAGCAGCTATTAACCTATAATCTGATCTTACTTTCACTACTAAAAGTTAAATGTTAGGAATGGTGGTGTATCAAACTAGCTTCTATTATTTAACACTTCTTGATCACCTACAGCAATGCCTTTATTCCAACTATCTGGGGCTGGCTCAATGAATCTTTTCCTCCTTTTGGCACTATTTATGACCAATCTTTAAGTTGACAGCTTGCATTTCCTTTCTTCTTTAGGTAGGTCAACATCTAGTGCTTGTCGCACTATCAACAACTATCCTATAATTTCTCTTAACTGCCATAATCTTTGGTCTGTTTTCACTTTTCAACCATCTCTAACGACTCTTCTTCATCTTTTCCTTAATTTAAGCTACCTCTAACTTCTTATTAATGCCCACCTTTCTTATCCTATCTGCAATGTAACGTCATTTAACAACCTCAACATCTCTTTCATCTGCAGTAATTTTGACCATGTTTTTTCTTAATTTGTGGAAATTCTAACCCTCATGCCTAGCTGGGCAATACTTAGCCTCCTATAATAATTTTCTTTCAACCCTCTGTGAATGCCACTGTCACAATACTCTAAAAGAAATTCTCTTACTCAGGCTTGGCTTACTTGGATATACTATCACCCTCTTACTCTTGTCATGTATAACTATCCATTATGTATTCCTTTATTTCTGGCTTCAACTCTTTATACATATCAGAGCACACTATAAGTTGCTTTAAAGGTGAATGGTGGATTTGACGCGCTGTGCATCTGTAGTAGTTTCATTGATGTTATTATTTTTCTATTGTCAATTGAAAAATGCATAATATTAAGGCACACTAAGAGAGTATTCGTCCTCTGTATATTGAAGTTTTAGTCATTTTCTTATATAAGTTCCATTAGGGATGTTTTGTACGTTTTTTTTAACAAATTTGCAGCAAAACAAATGCTGGAGATGGAGTTGCAGCTGCAGCATCTGCTGCAGGCAACTCCATTTCCAAGTAACCAAACAACCGCTAAATTTTGCGTTTCCTTTGTAATATTTATGATATATTATTTAGAGTTAATTACACTCAGATTCCCTGTAATATGGGACATGTAACACTTAGACCCTCTGAAGTTTAAAACTCTCACTTAGACCCCCTGAAGTATCTAAATCACCGTGTTTTAATTACATTTAGACCCCCTGGTTCAGGGGGTCTAAGTGAGAGTTTTAAACTTCAGGGGGTCTAAGTGTTATATGTCCCATACTACAGGGGGTCTGAGTGTAATTAACCCTATTATTTTTGTCACTTCTATTTGCAAAGTGCCAAGTGAACATATAACTGGACTTCAAAAATAACGAAGCTTAGATTTTTCACTTCAATCTTTGTGCAGCTTTTTGCAATAATGATCATAGGTGTGTGTTTGGTATTTAAGATATACAATTGAATCTGTCAATTTGAAATGCAGGGAGACCTTCGTGCTTACTTGAAAAGAAAGGGAGCTTTGAAGCCAGTATTGGCGGTTCGATTTGCCCTTGATATTGCAAGGTATTGCAGTTTTCAATTTGACCTTTTCTTGCTTTTAGTCGAATGTGCTGGATGAAATCTTTAACAAAATACTATTCCACAGTTAACCATGTGATTTATATATGTTCGTTAGAATTGTCCTTTATTTACCATGTAGCATCGTAGAACCTCTTTAGTTTCGTGGTTCTAAATGCATTTCCAATTTCTGCTCAACTCCAGAGGAATTAATTACTTGCATGAGCATAAACCAGAAGCAATCATTCACCGTGATCTTGAGCCTTCGTAAGTGATTATCTCCGTGGCTTCTTCATTTAACCCTAGTATATGAATCCTCCCTATGCCTTTCTTTACTTATTTTGCTTGTCTTTTAGTTGTGTAAACATTTATATTGCCTATTGTAAGATAACAGAAATATATTGCGGGATGATTCTGGCCATTTAAAAGTAGCGGATTTTGATGTTAGCAAATTGCTGAAAGTGACGAAAAGGGTCAGAGAGGATAGACCACTGACTTGTCAAGACACTGCCTGTGAGTTAGATCATGCTTTCGGCTTAACATATTTATGCCTGTATTGCATCAGTCATAAAATACTATTTTATTGTCATTTATATTAAAATGCCATTTTGGATCTTAAGAATATAGCACAGGGTCTTCATCCTCCACATCATCACTACCGTTTTGTGCACATCTGTCCTCATCATCATTGCTTGCATGCCTCTGTTAAGAGGCTATAAGGTAAAATGTAGACATTGATTTACAATTTTGAAAACAAATCTTCGTGGTAAGACTTCTTGGTTGGAAAAATTATATCTCAGCATAGAAGGATAAAGGAGAGGTCTTCATTATATGCAAATCAAACCTGAGCATAAATAACTAGTATTAATTTTTGAAAATTTATTAGCAATTAAGCATGAAATTGACACATATAACTCTTAGATGTTGTTTGCTATAACTTGAGAAATTATATCAGAATAGTCGTGGTACACGTAAGTCTGGTTTAACTGTTTAATTAGAGGGAATGAGCATAGGTGCTATTTTTCTGCCACAATCATGTGTATCTTCTCTAACTTTTAAAGCCAAGACAGAGGAAATTGTTTCTTGTTCTTCCCATGTTTTATAAATATTTAAATAAGTGAAATGAATTCAGTCTGCACTATGATGGATGGGGGAAACGACTGGACAAGCTATGTAGATTAGAAGCACAAAATTTAAATGAATATGATGTACCCCATATGGGATATATATGATGTCTTAGACACAAGAATACTATGATATTTGATGGATACATGTTGTATAACCTTTTAATGTACCTAAAAATTAGAAACCCAATTCATATAGTCTTTGATCCTTGATGTTTTCTATGTCATTACATCTTATGGCTAAGACGTTAAATAATTAATATGATTCTCACTATGAGGTTTGTGAGTTGTTCATATGTAAGATACATACTGCGGATGTTTTATGGCTATTAATATTTCAAGCTAATATTAAGTTAGGTAGCTATTAATTTATTTAACTTGAAAGCTTATTGTTTTTAACTGTTGGTGTTTATTATTTATGCTTTAATAAAACTTGTTATGTACATTCTACAGATATATATGAGTTGGACAGGGACTGGGAGCTTTTGTTAACTCTAAAATATAGAAGTTATAACATCCTCCAATTTATTCTCTTTTATTTTTCTTTTTTGTTTTTACGCATGCTTATAAAATGTCCTCTAGAATTGCTATTTCTCTTTCCTGCTTTCCTGCATTTTTTATTTTTCTAACCTTGCTATGCTCGGCTCACTCAATTCCTTACAGTCGACTAGCTGTGTGCTCTTCAATCCAGCCATTCCTGTTGCAAACTAGTTACTGTTTTTGACAGTTCTTGTTATTCAAGTCTTCCAATATTGATAAAAAGCCTCCATCGTTTACAACTTAAAACTACTTTTATGTTCAAGTTTTATGTTATTGATAGAATTCTTTGAACTGAGAATTGGTTTATCTTTTAGAGTGAGAATTGGTCACATCAAAAACTTTTTGATTCGTCTGCAATGAAAAGATTCCGGAAAACAAAAGCAACCATTACTTCAGTTTCTCTATATCTTCCCTTATTTCAGATCCTGTGTTTCTCCTAATATTATGAAGCCTTTATTTATGGCCATGTGCAATGACCAAAGGCAGCCCATATTTGGTTGGCTACATAGCAAGGAAGAAGAGAAGGGGGATGACTACTCAATTTGTTGTTCACAGGTTAGGTCAATGTAACGACTAGTTGGATGAGTGGATTAATAACTGTGATAAAATATATGGATAGTTGTGTTATTCTATTTCCAGGTCAATGTAAAAACCAAAATAGTTGTGAGTGGCATTTTCCTCATGAATCTAGGAATAATTTATGCTCTACAGTCTACGTGCTTTTTGACCAGGGTGGGTGTTTTGTTGCATAAGAGTTTGTCTCGTAGTAGAAATGCTTTTGTAGTTAAATTTTGTTTATTATCCTACATCATTTATGTTAGTTTTTACATGAGCATTGCACTTAATGAAATTAGGTATATACTTTTCCCTGGACAGGCAGGTACATGGCTCCAGAGATTTTTCGAAATGAAGAGTATGATACAAAGGTGGATGTTTTTTCATTCTCTTTGATTCTACAGGAGGTAACTGCTTGGACAACTTGCTATACCCATCTTATATTTCAATTACTAAGCAACGCAACGGGACAAGAGATGTTATCCTACATAAGAATTAAGAAGATTCTCCATTTGACTCCAAAGTTAATTTTTTTTTTTTTTAATTATGACTGTATAATGGTATTCGAACCTGTATTTTATGTCTTATAAAAATTACAAAACAGCACTTTGCTTGGTAGAGCAGCAATACTGAGTCTCCACTTGGTACGTAAATCAAAACACTGCTATGCCTTTTTTTTAAAATTTATATCCTAATAGAGGCTTTCATATTTTCATCTTTATGTATTTATAGCTAGTAAAGGTACTTTTTGTTGAACAATAATCAGTAAATGTTATCTCATAAAACAAGCTATATTGCCAGCAGCAGCTGCAAAACCATTCAGTTCCAAGTTCAGATCTTTTCAGTTGGCTATATTGATCCCTTTTCTCCCCTCAGATATGTTAAACTAACAGTTACCCATGTACCTTATATTATTGGTAGTGACTTTATAGCTATTATCCCATCTCTCCGATTCTCCCTTGCTATCACCAATTAAGCTTTGTTTGACATATACCAAGGCACTCATTTCATATCCTATCTTTTAGAATGGACCTAATCTGTTTCTACTTGGCACATTATCATCTACCAAGCACCAATTTTCTGGACATATTATTTCTTACTGCCCACATTCTGACCCATAGAGTATGACTACCTGTCATATAGCTGATGAGATAAGAAGGTATCAACAAATTAATGATTTCTTAGTACATATAGACACAAGTTTGATCTGGAAACTCTAAGCCGCTCGATTGCTGTGGCATCACAAGATTCACAGCCCTAATAAGTTTTAATTCCTCTTTTGTATGGGCTCTGGAAGTCAGAACATCATCTCTTGTGCTGCAGCATTGAATGGACTATATATGGTGAAAGGCATATGTTACTCATCTGCAATTTGGGCTCCAATTGTAAGTTGACACAGCACAGAAGACAGAGAGCCAAAAAATTGTCCCACCCAAATCATTGGCATGTTGTGCCATAGAATCCTTAAATATTATATATATATCTAATGTATTCTAATGTGTTGCTTAGGAGATTTATTCATTCACTGCAGTACAGTTAAATGTCTTTCTAGCAAAATATGGTCATGAATTGCAGGAAATATGACTTTCTAGAGCTATTTTACATCTAAACTTTCACAATATGACATATGGTTATAAATGTTTTCATGTTGCTAAATTTGCTGATATTTTGGGAATTTTTCCATGATGCATTGTGCACTGAGTAGATGCTTTAATTTATAAGTAAATTTGTGAAATTTCTCAAGTTGACTGCGCCTCTGCTGAAGTCCTGAGATGTTGTGCTGTGTATATTTGGATGAATTTTCTGAAATATAACTTGAAATTAACTGTAGATGTTTAAGTTCTTCTTCGTTTACATATCCAGATGATTGAAGGTTGCTCTCCCTTTTCCACTAAACCTGACAAGGACATCCCAAAAGCGTATGCCTCTAAAGAGAGACCGCCATTCAGAGCTCCACTCAAGCTCTATTCATATGGGCTTAAAGAGTATGTCTTCTAGTAGCTTTTCATATCTTTGCATTTTAGGCTATTTGAAATAAATTTTTTTCTCTGTGACTTTGACTTGCCATTTGTATTATTGTGCCTATCTACTTTATTGGTGTTGTAAAAGCTACTAGGTTCTCTGTTGTGCTTGCTTGAATCTGTCTTGAAATGCTGTCATATTTTGTTTTCGTAAACAGTGCCATAAAATTGTGGATTTCATCGAAGCTTTATTTACATCGAACTGAAGAGCAAGTTATATGCTGGTTTTCATGTTGTTTTTAACTTGAATACTTGAAGCACTTCTTTTTTCTATCTTCCGAGTGCCATGGATATGTTCTTGATTGACCAAAAAGATTGTGTGGTGTGCAGAATGGGTAGTTTAAAGGAATTTTGATGTGTCTGTAGGATGTGTAAAATGTGTTTGTTGAATAGAATTTACATCTTTTGTTCTATTATTTTGATTCATCATCCAGTCTGTCACATGATCTATGCTATACTTTGCACATTTCCATTTCCTCACCATAGATATTGTTGTATTGATTCAACAAATTATTCAACAAATTATGTTTTGTTAGATATAGACCTGTAGTTGATTGACCTGCATTTTGATGTTTAGTTTAGATCCTTTACCCTGAACTTGTAATTGTTTTCCCCCCCATTTTGACTGCCATTTTAATTTTTCTTCTTTGTGGATATTGGCATTGAATGTATACACGATTATTTAATTATACTACATTACAATCTTTATGAAAGTCCCAACATATTTTTCTTAGATATCCTGCTTCAGATAATTTGTATAGATGAAATTATTATTTCTCTTAGTGAAGCACAAGAATAATATGGAACATGTGATTATTGGTCATCTTGAGTTTGTTTTATGTGCCCAAAGTGAACTATTCGATAATTTGATATAATTGATATTTATAGGTACTTAGTAGGCTTCAAGGTACAGATTATCTGACTTCGGCGTACAGTATATGTTTTGGGCTCGAAGCAGTAATGTTTCAAATGATTGTTCCAGATCTGCCAGCTCTTGTTGAATTATGTCCTTAGTTTGAGCAATATAAGAAAAATAATTCTATTTCAATTTCTATCCATACGAGAAACACTATTCTGTCTGCAGGGTTGTATTCGAATAAGCGCAGGGTTATAAAAGTGAGTATTCTTACTCCTAGCTCTCCATACACATGCCTATGCTCTCCAGTTAGCTGAAAGGTTCTCATTCGGTGTCTCATCCCCTTAGAATCACTGGCAAAGTAAATATAATATTTCGTTCTTCTTAGTTCGTACTCCTTTACCCTCATATTCCTACTATCTCTCAAAGAACATCACACCCACTAGCTCAGAAGAAATTAGCTTTTCGAGGAATTGGTTTTAACTTTTGATAAGGACCGCTTCCTTTGAACAGTTTTATTTCTACGAAACCACTAAGACCTGGTATTGTGGTAAAAGGTTGGGGTTTTGTGATGACGGGGAGGCCCAGGTTCAAAACTGAGATGTGACCTAAGGGAGCAAATTTACCTGCTAGCATTCTAATTTATACGCTTGTGCAATGGAATGTAAATGCTAGACAATTCCGTTCTATCACATACCGTTGATAAGAACTTTGGTATCATAGTCCTAGTATTCTTATTGGATTCTCCCCCAATTTTAAGAATCCACTATTCTTGATTGATTCTGTCGCAGATGAAGATATCTTTCTTGTCATCATAGTCAATGCGAAGAAGAAAAGAAACTTGGTTTGTTCGAATAAAGTTTGTATTTCGATTTCATGTTCTAGAACTTCGGCCCATAAAACTTCCGCCGATAATCATAAAGGTACAGTATAGACTTGTTTGCAATGATTAGGTTGGGGTTATTAGAAAAGTCTTTACGGAAGGGGATGACCAACTTTGCCTAAATTTCATGATAGGTGAAAAATGAAATGGATAGAACCTCTTATCATACAAGCTCACAACAATGAATTAGTGTAGATACTAGGTTTGCTGATGTTGATCTTAACCTTTCTGAAGAGAGTGGTGCGGTTGTTTAGTTTCCTCTTCTGTCGTTTTCTGTCCAGTGAAAGGAATGCTCTTTATGCGTCCTTGTCGGTGCGCTCTGTATATTTGCTTCATTTGTCACCTATTTTTGTAAAAGACTTCCTGGCTCATCTGGAATATCTTATTCATTTTTTTCCTCGTTTCCTGCTGATTAAACTCTTGGAAGCGTCTGTAGTTGTTTGCAAATGGTGGTTATCTTCAGGGTTGTGCCCTGTCTCCTGACTCTCCTCTCATGTTTTCTGGTCACTCTTCTTGAAGTTATAAAAAAAGAACTTTGAACGATCTCTTAGCTGTTGCACAAGTAGCTTTTGTTTTTGCACTGGATCAATTTCATGGATTTTTTGCTTGAGCAATCACTCTATATTCTAGCATCTATAGTTTCCTGATGCTGATGGCTGACCTTATGTCATCAGCTGTTGAAAGAGTTGCTTAAAAAAAGTTTGCATGTCAGTTCCATTGGCATTTAGTCTCTTATGTAATATTAATTAGCTTGATGGTATTTATAGCTATAGTAGAGCCCCTTTTGACTTTGTGGGGAAAAAAATTATTACTGATGGCAATAAAAGAAACTGTCCACAGAGAATCAGTCCAGAAATCTTATGAGTTGTTTTATGAACTTTTAACTTATAGTTCTTGCTCGTTTTTATCTTCACTATGGTTTATATGCATTTTTGGGTGAAGAACATGCTAGAGTTACCTTTATATACAGCTCCATGTCTGTAAATACCTCTACTAGAGGGTTTAAGATATTGGCTGTGGTTTAGACTTTCTGTTGTTATGTTCTCAGGTTTATTATTGGATATCTGATTTGATTTTATTTTTACTTCAGACAATAATTTTCAAGTTTTATTCTGAAAACGATTATTTTCTACCCAGGGAAATCAATAGATCTTAATAATTATTCCAATCATAGCAAATTAACCACAGAAAATCAATCGCAAAGACATGTAAAGTGGGAAATCGCTTAGTTCCCGGGAGGAAACCACGGATCTGAAAATTTTGCACTATGAAATTTTCTTTTACAACTGCTTGTTCCCACAGTTACTAGACAACCGCAATTGTTAGAAGTGGTTAATGAGTCTGCTATCTGATAGTTGTTCTGCACTCACAACTATGAAATCCAACTCAAGTATTCACCACAAATAGAATACAAACAGAGTACATAATCACAATGCAAAATAAAATTTCTTCATACAAAAAGATCTAGACATCTAAAAGCTTATCGCATGCACCAAGAAGAGGGATGTCTAGAAGATGTAGATGCTAAAGTAGAAGTTGACCTATAAAGAAACCTTCAACTAGTTCTCGACAAAACTTCAATCAAATCTTCATAAAAACTTCAATCACCAAACCCTAGAAAGTTCTTTTCTTTAGATCTTCAAGCCTCTAAAAGTGCCTCAAAATGCTCAACAAATTGCTTCCGTAGCTAGGGTTATTGGGAAAAAAAACCTAGCCCAATGATCCATATCAACAACCCACAAAACCCAAATCCAAATCAAACTTGAACTTTCCGCAGCAAGGCCACCGGTGTCCCAAAGGAGGCACCAGTTTCCCTCCCTGAACCACGTGTGCCCACTGCAGAAGTGCTGTAGAAATTAAGATTTGATTTTTGGAAAAATCCGGGGGACACCATTGTCGCCACGTGTCCCCACTGGTGTCTCCAACACTGCTCTGCTTCAGATATTTTTTCCTGTTCTACAGTATTTAAGAAAAAGAACCATATTGCATCTGAACTTGAATTGAGATTCTTCAACTATTGAAAAACTGATTTCAATACCTACCAACTTTCTTCTGGGTGAAATTTTTCTGGTTCAATCTTTATCTATGGCTAAAATGGTCTTGAAGTTGTTTCTATAGAAACTCCCATAAAATAGATTTTGCTCTCTCCAATGAATCGATTTTCCTCCAAATGGCCTCCAGTCATCATGGTCTGAAAATATTGTACACCAGATTTTGGCATTGGTTACAAATTGCCAATGAGCACTTCATAATCTGTAACATGTTCCAAGTGCATTAACCTTTTTTGAGCATTTCTTATCCTTTATGGTTTTCAATTCCAATTCTAATGCTGTAATGGCCAATGGGGTACTTTTTGTTCTTCATTTCCCTTTTTGTTTCATTTTGAGGTGTTGTAAGTATTGTATTTAAAAAAAAAAAAAAAACTCTCACTTAAAGACCACATTGTGCAGCTTGATTGTGCAATGTTGGAGTGAAAACCCTGCTGACAGACCGAGATTCAGAGAAATAATTGATCGGTTGATTTATATTCAGAACCGTGTTGCTCATAAACAGCGTTGGAAGGTCTGTTTTCTCTCAAAGTCTCTAGTCACTAGTGTGTATTGCATATTTTTATATGATAATTTTGTTCTATTATTTCTGGAGTTGGAATCTGGATATGTGATAATTATTATAAACTCTCTTTCAAATGTGAATAAAGATAATTTGAAACTGCCACTTTTTCTGCAAACTGTAGGCACATTGTTGTCTAAGGTGCTAGTAGGCTGTAGAATATCAACAATCTAAGGTAGGGAGTTTATAAGCTCAACGAAAGCTTCAAATTTTGGTTTCTATTTCTTACTCGATCATAGCATTAGATTATGTAAAATAATAAAGCAGCTTTATCTGGAATACACTAATCTGACAGATAATGGTCCAGTTTAAAGGCCAGTTTACTTGGTTATATTCGATTGTGCAGATGATAAAACCAACTACGTTTTGGACAAGCATGTTATTATTTTCACTTGGTTTGTGCTGTAAATCATCAGCAATCAAATAGTAGATATGCCCTTCCCAAGTAGCCCAGTTAGGCTCTTGGAAACAGGATGTTGAGGAAACAGGATGTTGACGTGATATGGCATATAGTAATTAGGTACACGTACTTTATGTCCTGAAAATGTAAAACGCAAATATATTGTGAATATTACAATAATAAAATTGTGATATATGCGAGGTAATGCTCTTTATATATGATAATTGACTGCCATATTGGTTAGAAAAAACACAATAACCAGATAATATGATTTTCTCCTCTCAAAGTTACATACAAGTCATAGTTACCAAACACTTTCTCTTAAGAAGGGAAATGCATTCTACAAATCAAGTAGAATGTAAATTTACTTTTCAAGCATTGGATATTTTACTTGTTTGCGGTGGATAGTATGTACTTGGTACTAGAGATGGTAATAGATGCATCTACGGATCAATTTTTAGCCCGTCCTATACAAAATTTTGAATTAAAAATGAAAATTTTATTTTTCTAATTTAAAATTTTGTATAGGGAAGACCAAAATTTGGCCTATGGACGTATCTATTACCATCCCTACTTGTTACATCTGGAATAAAATATATTTATCAAGTGTCCAAGAAACCATGTTTTCTGATGTGGATGTCTCCTTTATTGAAGTACCTGTGCAACATATATTTGAGTATGATCAACTATTGTTGTCCAACTGAAATTGTTGTCCAACTAAAAGGTATTAGTTTTTTCTTTCTACTTCCTCGTACATTAATTTGCAGTAGGTAACATAGAGTATTGATTAGTCTGTGTCAAGTAGCGGTAACGTTACTCCATTGTGACCTTGATGTTCATGGGCTTGATTAGGAAAACCTATGATCTGCGGATGCAGACACAAATATCTCTCAACAGATACAAGAACTCTCCATTATCAAGACACAAGGGCGCAACTAAAAGAATATGTATATCATCTCATGATACATGTGCTGGTTGTTCACTTACAAATGAAGCTAAAATAGTAAAATAAATCATAAAATGAATTAGCTACTTTTCACTTTGCTATGATGCAGTGCTGGAGGTGGGTGGTAGGTGGCATGGCGGATCCTATCATATAGGCAAAAACAGCATCTCCTTGATGCTTGTGATGAGGCTGTGTGCATGTCACGAGTTTCGCACCTTTTTTCTTGTAGAGTACTGGATAGGGTAGATATTGGCTTATATATGGTGCATTGCTCAAATTACTGAGATTTCGGTTTCAGATTCTGGTTTCTCCTTAACTTTTGTTCACTATTTGTTTTTATTTAATTATCTTATTTCTGTAGAGTTTCACTTAGCTAAATCCTAAGTGCTTTTCACCACAGAAGGATGGTTGATACTTTATATTCCCTACTCGTGTTGCTTCACCAGGTCAGACCCATGAGATGTTTCCAGAAACTTGAGGCGATTTGCAAAAGAGATAACTCTAACCCAAGCAGCCGGTCATCTCGGTCCGCCAAGTCAAGCTTCTAATCGATTTCCTGGTCTGATTTCATTGTGTAGTTCCTAATTTCATGTGACAAGTTATAGGCTGCAAATTTATTTTATTTCCTTCAGCTACTCATGGGTTAATAGTTTCTGCGGTTGAAATCCAATTCACTGCTGTTTTTTTTTTTCCCGTCATTTTTTTAGTTTCCCCCCTTTCTATATAGATGAAATTACTGTTCACACATGAAACAATAATATAAATAAGCTTGTATGATAAAATCTTTGTAGTATTTTATCCATTTTTTCTGGAAGATCAATTCTGAACAAAGTAATAAAAAAAGCGTAACTCTGGAAATCCTATAGTAATGTGGTCATTGGCAGTTAAGAGATTTTTAAGGTTTTTCCTCCGTTAACGTAATATTTACATTTGAGACTTTTCTTTGATATACACGTTGCAATTACATGTGTGTAGCAGAAGTTTTCTTTTTGCGCTTCGAACTTTTCTTTCTATTTATATTTTTCTTCAATTCTAGTAATGAGACTTTTTTATTGTTTGTTTCTTCTCTTTTCTTTTTCGACTTTTCTGTGATTTTATCCAAACAATAGTTTTGAGTAGGGAAAAGAAATTGGTTCGAAATATAAGATATGATACGATCAATTGTTTTGGGGCGTGTATGTTTATCTATGTGCACAGGATAATATTTTACAGTCTGTTCATTCTCTCTGAAATTTGTCATTCAATTTCAACACAGAGGAATTGTAGATTTTTTTATTCTATGACTCGGGTTGGTGACCTTGTTTTCTCTCCCTTCCGTTTTAGCTTTATCTCTTAAATATTGCCACTTATGGTGTTTTGACACTGGTTGGGTATACTAGTTTGAATTTGGAAATTTCAAACTTGTAATATCAAAATTAATTACAAAAAGGAAATGCTCTTAATATTAGTATCAAATCCAGAGATTATGTCTACTAATTTTAGACCACAGTGTAGAGATTGTTTTCTGGTTTAGATTAACGTTGAGATTGTCTACTGATGGTTGGTGTAGGTGATTGTTACTTCTGAAAATGATTCATAGTGAAGATTGATCTTGGAGATACTAATATCGAGAGCATTTCCTTTTTGTAATTAATTTCCGACTTTGAAATTTCCAAATCCAAACTAAAATAGTTGCTGTCTGTCTCCGTACGTACAAAACCACAGCATTGGTGGTCCTCGATTCATATCAACGTACGGGTAAAGTCTCTCAGCCTCTGATTTTTTATTCCCATTTGTTCCTCTCAATTTCTTTGAGGTAATTAAATATTGGACAGGTGAAATTGTAAAAAATCAACTAGATTTTTCTGCTTTTTTCTTTTATTTAACTTGGCTGCTATTTGGTTAATGGATGTGGAAGATAGATTTGGGAGTTATGACAGTCTTGCTTTTTCATTTTCGGTTTATTTCATGAAAATGATAAAAGGATTTGGTAATAAGGCGTTTTTGTTTCCCTCCTTGTTTGTTTATGGAAAATGGATAATGAAAAAGAAGTATAGATTTAGGTTAAATATTATTTAAAAAACAAAAGGTGCCTTCAAAAAGCTGCTGGTTTCATTTGGGGTACAATCTATGGCTAGCTCAGTAATATTTTATGGACCGAATCCTTTTTAGACCAAATCTTTGAACTAAATAACGAATTTGGCGGATTTAAAAATAATTGGGTGTGTTTCACTTATGAAAGTAGTAGTAATGAAGAAGTAATTTTTAAAATAGAAATAAAATCTTTTTGTTTTTGTTTGCTAATTTTTTGTAGAAGCTTGCTAATTTTTAGAAGAAGAAAATATATAAGGAAGCGAACGAAGTATGCATATCATTTAATTGGTTAAATAAAATAATATTTATATAATTTTATTTGTAATATAAATAATAATATAACTTTTGAATGGTAATGATAACATGTGAAAAAAATAATTAATTTTTTGGTTTGTTTCTTTATTTCTGGAGCTCTTCCAAATTAAAATATAAAGAAGAAAATTCTGAAAATAATGTGCTACATAGGTATCACTGAAACAAATATTTAAAGTAGTGAAAGTAACCTTATTTTCATTTTTTTTATTCTACTTCTTGGATGTTTGGAAATAGTGGAAGTAAAGAAGGAAAATAGAAGTAACTTCCAAAAATAAAGGGTCTAAAGTATCACATTTCTTATACTTCTAGCGTTTATTTTTTCACTTTTTTAAAGCTAGAATAGATTAAAGAGAAATAAAATAATATTTTTTAGAAGAAAGGAAAAAAGAAAAAAGATATAAAATTATAAAATATTAATAATTTTTACTTCCAACCATTATTCCATCCAAATTACTAACAAAGTGATATTGAAAAGTGGAGTGCATATATGAACCAACTCATCATTGTAGAAGAAACTTCCACTTTATTTCTTGGCCAAATAAATACATGAAGGGTGCGTTTGTTTGCATGGAAGTAGAAAAGAAGTAGTGGAAGTAAAGTCACTTTTACTAGTTTTTGTGTTTGTTTGGACAAGAAGTAGAGTAAAACTTACTTCTATAATGATAAGGTGGATTTTATGTGGCATCTTCACTTCTTAACTTTAATCACATTGATTTTGGATAGAGTATAGTTAGAAGTAAAAAATAATAATATTTTATTATTTTGTGTCTCTTTTTTTTTCTTCCAAAAAAATAAATATTTTATATTTCTTCCATCTTTTTCATTTTTCAAAAAGTAAAAAACAAACACTAGAAGTATATGAAATATGATACTTATACCTCATTGTTTTTTAAAGTTACTTTTAAACCTCTTTTTTACTTCTACTACTTCCAAACACCCACACACACTTGAAGTTGTGTAAATGAGTTTACTTTCACTACTTTATTTTTACTTTTATGCAAACAAACATATCCTTTGATGCCAACAAACACTCTTAGAGAGGGTCCAATTCCAAATAACTGAGGGTGTGTTTGTTTGAGGGTGTGTTTGTTTGCATGAAAGAAAAATGGAAATAGTGAAAGTAAGATTATTTTTACTATTTCAAGTGTTTGTTTGGTCGAGAAGGAAGTTGAAAGTTACTTCTTAATTGATGAGGTGACACCTATGTGGAACTTCGCTTCCAAAACTTTCTTCCTCATATTTTGAGGTTGGAAGTGAATTAGGAAGTAAAGGAAGAAAACAATTTTTTTTTTATTTATATATCATCATTGTCTTTCGAAAGTTATATTTTTATCTCTAATAAATAAATAAAATAATATAAACTATATTTATATAATTAATTAAATAATACTATTCATTTCCAAATACACTTTCTTCTTCCAATATATTAGCAAACAAACATAAGAAGAGTACTATTCTTTTATTTCAAAATTTTGAAGTTATTTCTCAATTTCTTCTTTATTTCCATTACTTCTACCTTGCCAAACAAACCCTGAATGGAAGTTCAAGTGTTTGTTTGACCAAGAAGTAAATAAAAACGCACTTTTTAAATGGTGATATGACACATATGTAGCAACTTACTTCCAAACTTTTCTTCCTCATACTTTTACCTTGAAAAAGCTCCAGGAAGTAAATGATCAAAGCAAAAAAATATTTATTTTATTTTCATATTATAATTACTATTCAAAAATTATATTTTAATACATAAAAACTAATAAAATAATATAATTATTATTTTATTTAATCAATTAAATAATATTACTTTCACATCCTAATATATATATATATTTTTTAAAAATTAGAAAATAAATATAAGAATAAATTTTTTCTTCTACTTTATTTTGAAAAGTTGCTTCTCAGTTTCTTCGTTTAGTTCTTATACTACAAACCAAACACGCTCGGGTTTTCCAAATGGGTTAATTACAGTTAGACCCCTTGTAATATTGAGGGTGCATAACTTAACACCTTGAAGTTTGAAACTCTAAAAAAAAACTCCTGAACTGTTAACACTGTTAGTGCGGGTTAGTTATTTTCACTCTCTTTTTTTTACTAAAATACACTCATATCCCTCAAATTTCTATTTTACCCTTATCCCTCTTTTTAACCAGCACACTCCCTCTCTCTCTCTCTCCCTCTCTCTCAGTCACTCTCTCTCTAATCCCTCTCTCTTAGTCAAAGAGGGAGCGTGAGTGACTGAGAGAGAGACATAGAGAGGGAGAGAGAGAAAGAAGAGAGAGGGAGGGAGTGTGCTAGCTAAAGGAAGGGATGATGGTAGAATATGAATTTGAGAGACAAAAGTGCATTTTAATAAATAAAAAAAAAGAGTAAAAATAACTAAGTCTCACTAAAAATGTTAACAATTATAGAGTTTTTTGAGAGTTTCAAATTTTAAAAGTGTTAAGTTACATATTTCAATATTACATAGTCAGATGACTGTAATTAACCCTTTCCAGATTGACTCGTTAGGTTTTATGAGTGGCAATAACTCGATTGACGAGACCCCGTGGGCTTGTAATTATATGGTACCACTTTTCGTGGTCCATATGGTACCACTTGGACCACTTTTCGTGGTCCTTCACGTGGAGCGTAAACGATAGGTTTTCAGGGGAGTTTTCAAAAGAGCATACCATTTTTCCAAGTGAGCCCAATAGATGATTTTTTTTTTTTTCGTTCGGAATATTTCAGTTGAAAAGTGGTTCACTAAAAAAAAAAAAAAAATTGGTGCGCTCCTTTGGAAGCTCCCGTTTCCAGTGGGATCCATCTGTTTTGAAGCGAGAACAAATGTTATCCTCTCGTTTCGGGTGCCCTAGGAATATTGGTGATGTTACCATGTCATCTACTCATCACTTTATAAAAGGACTCGATCCCGTACAACACTAGCATTAGCTTTGATCCTTAAGAATCCGCTTGGTTCATTTAACTTGGTTCGTCTCCTTGAAATGAAATAAATTTTTTATTTTTATTTTCTTAGCTTTGTATGTTAATGAATTGCAAATTAGCTGGAGCCGCAGGGAGGCGGAATGTATAGTTTAAAATCAACTCAACTCCTAGCTTTGTTCGGTAACAAATGTTATTGTTGTCAATTAGTCTTGGCTCAAGTAGTATCATAAATTCTATTTACGCTTGGAAATTTACACTTTACGCACAGATTTAAAACTTGCAAATAATTATAAGTTTGTCACTATTTTTTTTGACTAAATTACTATTTTAAATGTCAAATTTCTAAGACTTCTTAAAAATTTAAAATACTGCCATCATCATTCTCCTCTGTTCTCTCTCTAAAATCCAAAAAAAATATTTTTTATATTATTTAAATCTTAAAAAAATACAGTTACCACAAACTTATCGATTTCCTGACTTTCTAAAATTTTTTCATTTGCGTTGCTCAAAAAGTTAAGAAAAATTTTAAATTCTTCGAATTCACTTCAACAAGCGAAATTAGGGTTTAAACTTTGAATTTTTTGAAGCAAATAGAAAAATTCAATATGCAATTGGTTTCGGAGGACAAATCTAAGGTACGATTTAAAATTATTCTTGGTTTTTAATTTGTTTTTATTTGCAATTTATTGATGCTAAGTTTTTGTTTGTTGGCGAGAGATAGTCGTCGCTGGTCGAGGGTTGGAGCAACGGAGGAGGCCAGATAGGCGGGGGCTGGAGTGATGGAGGAGGAGGTCGGACAGCAGAGGTTGGAACAACGATGGAAGAGAGGTTGGAGGCAAGTTTGGGATTTTGTAATTTTTCCTGTCGCACTAGATACTCAGACGAAATTAAAAGATAGAGAGAAGGAGGGCTAAATTTGAAAAAAAAAATTGGATGTAAAGAATAAATTGCTGATATTTCAAAATTAAAGATTGGTGTAAAGAGTAATCTGGGCATGAAAAGTAAATTGTCGTGCGTAAATAGAATTTCTCTCATCTTCTCCAATTTACAAGTGATTCTAGATTTAACTTTCGGTAAGGCTTAATTTAGATAATATTGTAAAAATAGGCGGAAAAAAAAAGTTATTGTTGAGTTTATAACTTTAAACTCATCTATCTTCTCTCACCAATCAGTATTTCTACAATTAGTTTGGTGACATAGATAGAATCGACCCACTACAGGACTTCTAATTTCCCTTGAGAATATGAACCAAGACAAAAGTTAATATTTTGCTACGTTACTGCAATTCTTGTCCTCCAGATGAAACAAAAAAAGAAATTAGAGAAAAGAGGAAATTCACTGACGGTGAAGAGAGTTTTTTCACCGTTGTTTAGGTGGTCCAATACAATTATTAGACGTGACGCCACTTAATATAATAAATAAAAAAAAAATTTTAACTATACTTTTAGTGACTTCATGTGTAATAATTATATTGGACCACCTAAACGATGAAATGAGTTAATCGATTAAGAAGAAAAAAAAAAAAAAACCTCCAATCTGGCATAACTACAATGATGACCAGATAACAAAGAGCATCCAACGATTACGTTATTTTTGACTCCTTTATAAATGTTATTTTATTGTTCTTTCTTCCCTAGTGGAGTACGATAATTCGATGATAATTCGATAATATGATCCAAATCCGACTCGATCTTAAGAACTAATATAAATACTTATTAATGGATCCAGATATGGTTCCTTGAGGATCGGAACCCGATTATTCAATAAATATTTGGGCATAATATGGTATTGTTCTAAATTAATCTATCTACCTTTCTCTTTAAATTGTTTTTTTTTTTATCACATTTAAACAAGGTTAAAATTACTGATAGAATAACAATCAAAGCAAAACTATTTGTATTTTTATTTGGTTTTTAATAGAATCGATATATTTAAAAGGAAAAAATTGATATTAGATAATTCGAAACCCAAATCTGAATTCGATAAAAATGGATCTAAATCCAATAATTTTTTCCTAGGTCTTGTAGAATCTGATTAGAATCAAATCCATTGCCACATGTAATCAAAATATTGAGATTTTATATATAACTAAAAATATTTTAATTTTAATTATATCATAGTCTGTCTTATCCCTCGAAGTCTTTTTTGTTTTTCTTATTTTAATAATAGCAAGATGAGAGTGGGAAAAGAAAAGAAAAGAAAAGGTTAACATATAAAAAACATACAAAATATAACAACATAACAATAGAGAGAACAAGAAGAAGCTAAGTGTCGGCCATAAAAAGATAAAGAAAACCCTAAAAAAAAGAGAAGAAAATGAGGAAGAACAATTTCCATATATAACCAGAAATTTTGGAGAATCAGGTTCAGACCATCAAGATATTCTCCTCAGACTCACTGCCGTACAGGCTCTGCGAGCAACATAGAGAGCGCCATTCTTAGATGTTGATGCGAGAGATGCAACTTGTATTACTTTGGAGGAGGAGTAGATTGGTGGGAGGTCTCCTGTCAGTATCAGTGTTTGTGGCCGCAGAATATTTTAGTTATTGAGAATTATGTAATTTTCAGTTTATAGTGATTTGTGTTGTAACCTATTTTTACTTATATATGGGTCTATAAACACTTATATATGTTCTATTAAAATCATTCTAATGGAACGTGGGGGGCATTATCTCACCGCTTCGATTTAAAAAAAAAAAAAAAACAATTGCCATATATACCTAGTGGAAATGTTATATATGGTTGAAACCCCCCAAGCCCCCAAAACACATACACCATAAACAAGTTTCTTGACTTTCCTTTTTAAAGATAGGATATCAAGAACTATATTCTCCCATATCTCTCACCGAAGAAATCTTGTACTATAAGGAGAATCCCACCAGACAAAGCTATTAATATTCTGACCTATCTTTTCTCCTTAATCTTAGTCTTGCTATTTTAAATGATGAACAAGATGCACCTTCTCCTATATGTTTATACAACTACTGGATACTTTTGCTATTCTTACTAAGGATACTATTCTTGTATTGGATCCTTGGATTTGACACTATCCTTGTAAAATTTTCCTTTATTATTTGTCTATTAGAATACTTGTCAATTTCAAATTCTCAAGAGATTTGACAGTACTCTTGTTGTTGTTTTCTAGATTTGAATAAATTTCTCTTCTCTAGTATTACAAGGTTTTGAAACCCTAGATAAATTCACAGCTCAATTTTTGGTACATTTTTTTATTTATAAAAAAGAGAAAATAGGAAATTCACTAGCGGTGAAGGAAGTTCCATCATTAGCCCTTAGATGGTCAAGAGTGACGCCACGTGTAATTATTTTATTGGATTATCTAAGCACTAGTGAAAGAACTCCATTCACCGTCAGTAAATTTTCCATTCTCTCTATACAAAAACATAATAATGTTTATATACCTTTAATGAATTATTCCAGTACAAAATACAATTATTCACAAATTTATTAAAAAAAATGATGATTTGATCCTTCCATCATCATCTACATCTCATTAGATTTTTAAAATAAAAATTCAAGAGTTTATGCATCGGTCTAGCTTTCTACCTATTAGATATAAAATATTTTATTTACGAAAAACTGTTCATATTTCTCTCGAATATAAAAAGTGTTCATTTTATATCATAAAATGAAAGATCCAGTAAACCAAAACGAATGGCATTAAAAGTTGTGTTTTCTGTCTACAAGAGATTATATATATATATATATATATATATATATATATATATATATATATATATATATATATATATATATATATATATATATATATATATATATATATATATATATATATATAAGAAAACGGTAAAAACTATATATGATGCTTAGGTGGACCAATAGGATGTTTGAATGTAGATTGACCACATGTGCTGTTTTTAAAAAAAACCACTCGACCTAATGCATATGAGGAAACGGAAAAAACTATATTATAGGAGGGGTTCTCTCTTATGACACTTAGGTGGACTAATATGATATTTGCATGTATAGGGGTTTTTTGAAAAAAAAAAATAGGTGAAGGATATTTTTTAAAAATAGCTCATGTGGTCAATCCACATGCAAACATGCTAATAGTCTATCTAAGTGTCATAGTAGGTAGCCGCCAACAGCCCTCCTATGGCATAGTTTTTCCCGTTATATATATGTGTGTGTGTGTGGGGGGGGGGGGGGGTGGGGATTAGTGTAGGTGTGCTGCCAGCACAAGAAAATTTACCTAGCGACAAAACTATAATAATTTAATATATTTTTTTACAATTACTATTTCTTCCTCTTTAACTTTTTTAGATTAAATTTCATAAATTTTAAAATTCATTTACTCATTCATGAACTGCATACAAAATGTTTTATTTATTGAAAATCGTTAATTGTGTATTAACCTAATGGAGGAGAAAATTCAAACTAAAATCTAAGAAATTTGGTACGAGTGAGCCTCAGGGGTTGAGATTATAATCCAAAAGAATTTTCTTAAAAATTTCTTGGGTTTTAGTTTTGATTTGATTCTTCATCAAGTTAATACAAAATTAACGATTTTCAATGAATAGAACATTTTGTATGCACTTGATGAAAGGTTTAATGAACTCTAAAATTTATGAAATTTAATCCAAAAGAAATTAAGGAGACAGAGATAGTAATTGTTAAAAAAATTAAAAAAAATCATTGAGTCATTAAAGTTTTGTCGCTAGCTCACGTAACTTTTCCTGAGCTGGCGGCTCACCTACAGTAATCTCATATATATAGGTGTGTGTGTGTGTGTGAG